>CM043316.1:62175572-62660572 GCA_023736055.1 Quercus glauca | reverse complement strand
ATATGTCAATATGAAGGCCAAGAAAATAATGAAAATAGTCTAAGTCTTTAATATCAAAGAAAAATCTAAGCTATTGGATCACGTGAGCAATAAACGGAGAATCATTGCCTATGATGATTATATGTCATCAACATGAAAAAGGAAAACTAACTTTTGGAGAAACTAAATTTCTATTGATTAGAGAAAATGAGATTTACAAATCTTGATTAACTAAAAAAAGAATTTAGTTATTGTTTTACATGTATAGCACCATAGTTTACTAATTGTAATTAGGCGCAAAACTCTAACAAACTAACAACTAATTGATTGGTTAAATAATCTTGTGACACGTGTACAATGTTCTTGCGCAACGTTAACAAATTTTGTTATACAAAATGATGCATTTTGTATTAATGAAGAACGACATCCTCTATATCAACCATCTCCAGACTTTTCTATTTGAGGTTAATGAGACATTGTTTGATTAAGTGGAAACAACACTGTTTTTGTGCTTGAGGTGAATATCTCTAGAAATGACTTTGTTTCTCCTTTCTTCTTGACCATCGCTTTGTTGGATTGCACTATAAGACTTGGCTTTACAAAGACCATCCCTAGGCCCCAGCCTTAGCTAAGCAACGTCTTTAATTTTTTTGGAACAAACTATTTAGGACTGACTCTGCCAATTTTAGAGTTTGGATACATATAATATTTTTTATTAGAAATTTGACTCCATTCTAGGGTCACTCTAAATTGGTTAACATATTCTAGCATGGCTTGACACGTGAAGTACTTTCTATTTATCCAAATTGTTTAAACTCCATTGATACTAATGTACAAAAAAAATACTAGCAAAACACCCACCCTTATTAAACAAATTCACGTGATCCATAAGGAGGCGTTGCACCAAAGGTAGGGTGTGTAGCCAACCTGCTATTTACCAAAACCAATCCAACTTGATGGACTAGGTTAGGTTTTTGTGGGCTGGTGAGTTGAGTCAAATTGCTAATTTTATTTTATTTATTTAATTTTTACATTTGGGTTGGGTTGGGTTTAGGTTAGCATGTTCAGCAACCTGACATTGTTTCACAATTACAACTCACATATATGCACAATTTGAATTCAAACCTAACTTCACAATACTTGAAATCAAAACCACCGTGACAAACCCAAACCCATACACTACTAAACAGACCTTTCTTCACCACCATGTCCACAACAGTCCACCTTGATCCACTAGCTTCACAACCTCCATGATGACCTTCGCACGCTATTGTTCTATAACTACCATGGTCTTTATTCATAGATGCTTTCTAGGTTCTAATTGAAAAGGGAGAGAGTGATAATTTGGGGTTTGGGTCTAGATAGAGAGAGAGAGAGAGTGGTGTGGTTCAGAGCAAAGGAAAGGCTTGAGTTTCAAAGCCAGTGCTGGTGGTGGTTGAACCTAAGAAAATCGGCGATGGCATTTCGTTTTAGGGTTTGGCTAGAGAAAAAATTGGTAAGAGAGATAGCGAGCTAGAGAGGGTGAGCCAAGAAAAGAAGGGCAAGTGAAGGCGGAGCCATTGTTGATGGTGATCTAAGGCGGAGTTCAAAGCTTTGGCCATGGTCGTTTGTAGGGAGATAGAGATTGTTAGAGAGAGTGTGTTAGAACACTGTAAACACAAAATTTCTCAAGTTTGAAAATCAAACAGTTGAAAGTATTTCAAAAATGTAAATTTGTATTAATTGAATAGTGAATACAATTCTATGTTTTTGACCCTTTTACAAAAGAGTAATCCTCTAATTCTATCTTCTTTGTAATCTTGACTCGAACACGAAATTTTCTTCATTTTGGTCAAAAGATGGAGTGAACGATCTTCACAATGAATCTCTAGCTTTGAGCTTGTTAGAGATTTGTTGTCTTCAAGTTCTTTGAATGTTCTTCGAAGATTCTTTGAATTTGAAGGATTTTGGGTTGAAGTTCTTCGGGGCTTTAGAGACTTAATCCGTTGAACTTCAATGACTTAGGGCTTTTTGAAGTTTATGGAGACTGTACGTGCAAGTTAGATTATCAAGACAATGTAAGAGAATGAATGACAAATCTAACTGTAAACTTAGGTGAAAAAGCTTAAGAACAATAAAAATGGAAACTTTAACACTTTAATGTCTAGAGAAATGCAAATACGAAACAAAGAAAGTAAGCAAGGCACAGGAAAATAAGTGAAAAACCCTTTAAGAGGGATAAAAAATCACAGGTGAGTGAAGGGGAGAATGTCCCTCACTCTTAGAGTTCTCTATTATGTGAAAGTCAAAGTTTTCATACAATGGTGATGTTCTTCCCAAAGAAACCCTTTGTTTCTACCTCACTTTCCTACCCAAGCTTCTGTCTCTTTCTCTCTATCTTCCTAGGTTCTTGCCCTAATTATTCTGCAACATGTTCCTCTTATAGTACGAGGAACGCTATTAGGTACCTAAGGACAAGTGTCAAACCATGACTCCTCCATCTGAATCCTAATACAGCTATTGTACTATGTTAAGGCTAGAAGAGAGAGAAAACTGCTAGAATTGGTGTCCTTAAATCCTATTGTATGATGCTATATATGATATTAAGTATGACATTATGTATTACTTAATATTGTGTTTAATAAAGTTGTTTTATTATTATCTAAAATAATGGTAACATGAATATTCGGACATTATCATATAGTCCATGAGATACATAGTATGTGATTTATGTGATTTAGTCGTAGAAAATATAAGTCACAAGTTCTTTGTAAACTCAGAATTTTAGTTCGTAGTCGGTGATGAAATTGGGCATTTCATCTGCGAAGATTATAACATATCAACTAAGATGATTTGTCTTGATCATGGAAGTGGAGACTTTTAGTTGATATGTTGATATGTTTTAAGAGTTAAGACATATTGAATTGGATCGCTGTGAGATTTATTATTCTCCTAACGACTGTCAATTGAATAATAAATTTCACGACTTCTATTTATATGAGCTCTTAATCCTGAGAGAATAATGGACCTGATCATGAAGTGTAGGTTGCTTTGATATATCAGGAGTGAGATCTAAAGCAACGGTCAAAACTTCAGTATGTTGGGCAGCCACATTTAGTATTGATGGAACATATATTCTCAAGATGGAATTCATAGTCTCTTAATGGAGATATAAAATATTCTCTTGAGATAAGTTTAATGGGTTTGTTATTTAGAAAGTTAGGCCTAACCACTTTGGTAAGAAATTACTAAAGTATATATTTATGAAATTGGATTTTATAAATATATGATGAATAACTTAAAAAGATTAAACCAAGTACTCAAGGATTAAGATGTAATAATCTACAAAGTGGCAGTTTTCATTCATAACTTTGTATTATTACGAATATTTTATGAAGTGGTTGAATGTAAAATAAATTCTTGGGATATAATTTATTAACAAGACCTAGAGTGAAATTATATTTATATATTGGTATTAAATATAATTAATGGTAACTTTGGACTTGTCAAGAGTTGACAGAAAGGTCCAAGGCCCATTGGAGCTAGTGTCTTATTTGTTCCCTTTTAGTCTCACTTTAAACCACATACTAAAACCCAATTGGAAAAGCCCAAAAGGCTAGCCCAATTAGATAATCAATTATAAGGAGAGAAACATACAGAATTTGTAAGAATATGAATTGGTATGTAGGTGAGTGTTGGACACTTTTTGATTCTCTCTAAAAACACACACATATAACTGATTGAGAGACCACACATCTTGGGCATCTAGTGGAATTAGAGTGAAGATTGAAAGTCTTCTCAATAACTTCTGATCTTCGGTTTTGAATTTCACTGCTTCAAGGTACACTCTCTTGTTCTATATTCTGAAACTTACATAGTACATGTTATCAATTGTGAATGACGTAGATTCGTTATAAAAGATTTTTCCGCTGCGCACATTTACTTTTCCAACAATTGGTATCAGAGCAGTCTTCAATTTCCAATCTGTATAACATGTTTTGTAAGTTTTGGAATTAGAGATAATAGTTTCATGATGTTAGAAGATTATATATGTATTTAATTTTCTGCATGGTTGTTGAAACTATGATTTGATGAAAAATGATATTAATGTTATGATGTTGTTTAAATTTGAACTTAAGTATGTTAAATTGAACTTTAAGGCGATAACATCAATGAAATTCAGTTTTGATATCAAATTCTATCAGTCATGTTCATATGTTGTTTGTTCGTTCATAGAAAACTGTTGAAAACTGTTTAGATTTTTCCTTCAAAAACTGAAAATACGGGTTTTTCGCGGGTTAGCTTCTCGCGAAGTTACTAGCGAAAAATGCTTCTGAAGCAAGAAACTTTTCGCGGGTAAGCTTTAGTCGCGAGTTAGTCGTGAAAATTTCTGTCTGAATTTTGAGTTTTCACTATTTTGCATTAACTCAATTTTGCGGGAAAAGCTTAGTCGCGAGACAATAGTGAGACAGTAGCGAGAGTTTTTGTTTGAATTTTTTGTTTTCACTTTTTTGCATGAAAGCATTTTCGCGAGAAGAGCTTAGTTGCGAGTTTCTCGCGAAAATGCCACTGAAGGGAATTTTGAATTTTTTCTGTGTTTTCAAATGTATAAAGTGCAAGGCTGTGTGTGATTAGTTTACACATGATTTCTTATTAAAAACCTTTAATTTAAAATATCTAGTGGGAGAGAGATACAAGGGTTGGATCTCACGGCCTCCATTATCAGTTAAAAGTAGTGTGAGATAAGCACCTCGTCTTGGCGTATATGCCTCGCGATCCCAAAGGAGGGTGTTTACTTCATAGTACTACAAGATTGAACTTACCCATTTAAAGTAGTGTGGACAAGCACCTCGTCTTGGCGTATATGCCTCGCGATCCTAAAGGAGGGTGTTTTGTTCCATGGTACTATAAGTTTAAACACCATAAAGGGAGATAAAATGTGACAACACATGATTCTAGATAATGGTATACACTAGACTAAGTGTAATGTTAACCTCTCAAAGGAGCTATGTCATTATTACGTAGAGGCTAAAGGTAATACGGTATATTATTAGTGTTTGATAAGAATTATCATGATAGCACTAATAATGAGAATAGTTCTCAATCAATTAATGTGTTTATAATATACTTGCTACCAAGGAATTATAAACATGGATTGGGTTGTCGTTGCATATATTATTTTATGGTTTTATTAAGGTTCCATATTATATGTTTATATGCTAAATTGATAATGTCCAGTTTACTTATTATATTCATGTTTATTATTTTTAGATTTGAACATGACATCATTTAGCCCACTTGTTACTATTCTTAATCAAAACAAACTGACTGGATTTAACTATGTTGACTGGAAAAGAAATTTGGACATAGTTCTTACTGTTGAAGAGCACAAATATGTGCTTACTAAACCATGTTTGAGCTTTCCTTCATTAGATACTCCTCTTGAGGAAAAACAACGATATGATCGTTGGCAAAAATCTAATGAGATGGCCAAGTGTTACATCCTAGCATCTATCTCAAATATTCTATAGCATTAAATGCAGGATGTAGAACTAGTTTCGGCAATTATGCTAAGTCTGAATGAGATGTTTGGTGAGCAAGGCTGATCTGTAAGGCAAGAAACCATGAGACAAATTTATAATACCAAAATGGCTAAAGGTAGTTCAGTGAGGGAACATTGTCTTACAATGATTTCCAATCTGAATACATTGAAAGTTTTAGGTGCCGATATTGATGGAGAATCCAAAATGGATATGATACTCCAGTCACTACCGGAATCGTTCAAGAAATTCAGACTCAATTATAATATGAATAAAAAGATTTACTCTTTGTCTGAATTAATGAATGAGTTGGTAGCAGCGAAAGGCATTCTTGGTATTTCTAATGTTGAAGCCAATGTGGGTGAAGCTTCTACTTCTCAACCTAAGTCAAAAGGCAAGGGTAAGAAAAAGAAGAAGAAGAAAGACTTCATCAAGCAAGAAGGTAAACAAATTGTCTTAGGGGTTGCTGACAAAGGAAAGAAGCTCAAAGGAAAATGTTTCCATTGGGATGAGAAAGGACATTGGAAGAGGAATTGTCTAAAATTCAAGGCTGCTAATAATAAGGGTATGAATAGTTCTTTCCTCCTTGAAATATGTTTGGTACAAATTCCCACAGATTCTTGGTGTGTGGATTCAGGTTGTACTAATCATATCTGCAATTCTTTGCAGGGGTTCCAGGAGGCCAAAAAACTTAAAGAAGGGGAATTGTTTCTTACTTTGGCTGATAGGAGCAAGATTTCGATTGTAGCTGTTGGTGTTTTTAATTTGTGTTTTGAATCTAAAGTTTTAATATTAGAAGACTGTCTATATGTACCTAATGTTCGTAGGAATTTAATTTCTGTAACTTATTTGGGTAAATATGGATATTGTGTTATCCTTAAAAACAATGTTGTAATAAAGAAGGGTAAAATGTTTATATGTTCTGGCAATATTGTTAATGGTCTTTATATTTTAACTTCTGATAAGTATGAATTATATAATTCTAAATTAGATAATGACTCTCATGTAAAATCATTAAAGAGAAATTTTCCTTCTACTAATGATGCATAACTTTGACACTTGCATTTAGGTCATATTAATCCAAACAGAATTCAAAGACTGATCAAAGATGGACTCCTAGAGCTATTAGACTTTGATGAATTCCCAGTTTGTGAATCTTGTTTGGAGGGAAAAATGACCAAACAACCTTTTAATGCAAAAGGTAGAAGGACCCAAGAGTTGCTTGAATTAGTTCAGACGGATATTTGTGGTCCTATGTCAACCCAAGTAAAAGGAGGTTATGAGTACTTCATCACTTTCACTGATGATTACTCAAGATATGGTTATGTGTACCTAATGAGACGGAAGTCCGAAGCCTTTGAAAAGTTCAAAGAGTTTAGGGCTGAAGTTGAGAATCAATTAAGTAAACGCATAAAAGCCATTCGATCTGATCATGGTGGTGAATACCTTCTTGGGGATTTCAAGGATTACTTAACTCAAAATGGGATCATATCTCAATTGACTACACCTAGAACTCCCCAACAAAATGGTGTAGCAGAAAGAAGGAATAGGACTCTTTTGGAAATGGTTAGGTCCATGATGTGTTACTCAACTTTACTAGTTTCTTTTTGGGGATATGTACTAAAAACTGCAATGCATATTTTGAATTTAGTTTCATCAAAATTTGTTCCTAACACACCTAAGGAATTATGGAGTGGGCGTAAGCCTAGTATGAAATATCTCCACATTTGGGGATGTCCAGCACATGTGTTGAAAAGAAAGTCTAATAAGTTGGAATCTAAAACCAAAGTATGCATGTTTTTAGAATATTCAAAAGAAACAAAGGGTTATTTATTCTATAATCATAAAGATAACAAAGAGTTTGTTAGCACACATGCCAAATTTTTGGAAGATGATTATATGAATAATTTTGATGCTAGAAATAAAGTTGTTCTGGCTTAAATGAATGAACCTGTAGTTGAACAACCAATAGATGAAACTAGGGATGATGTGGTTGTATTGGATACACCACAAGATACTACTAAAGAGATGACTAGTACACACGTGCCTCGTCGTAGTGGGAGAATTGTTCGGCCTCCTATAAAATTCATAGGTTTGGGAGAAACTTATGACGCTATCTCAGAAGAGGCTGAATCGGATCCCTACACTTATGAAGAGGTAATGAATGATATAAATGCACATCATTAAGTCAAGGCTATGAAATCTGAATTAGATTCCATGTATTCCAATCAAGTTTGGGATCTTGTTAAGGCGCCTAACGGCATTAAACCTGTTGGTTGCAAATAGGTTTACAAGAGGAAGAGAGGGATAGATGGAAAGGTTGAAACCTTTAAAGTAAAGCTAGTGGCGAAAGGGTACACACAAAAAGAAGGTATTGATTATGAAAAAACCTTTTCACCAGTAGCAATGCTTAAATCTATTAGAATTCTCTTATCCATTGTTGCTCATTATGATTATGAGATTTGGCAAATAGATGTCAAGACTACATTTCGTAATGGCAATCTTGAAGAGGAAATCTATATGATGCAACCGGAAGGTTTCATAGTAAAGAACCAAGAGCATATGGTATGCAAGTTGAAAAGGTCCATTTATGGACTTAAGCAAGCATCTAGATCATGGAACATCAGATTTAATCAAGCAATCAAGTAATTTGGTTTTGAACAAAATCTTGATGAACCATGTGTGTACAAAAGACATCAAGATAAAGTAGTAATGTTCCTAGTGCTTTATGTTGATGATATTCTACTCATTGAAAATGATATAAGGGTAATGTCATCAGTAAAGATTTGGTTGTCAAGCTAATTTGATATGAAAGACTTGGGTGAGGCTAATTTTATTTAAGGGATCAAGCTTTGGCAAGATCGCAAGAATAAAATGTTAGGCTTATCACAAGCTGGGTATATAGATAAGGTTTTAGAATAGTTTAGCATGCAAAACTCCAAGAAATGATTACTTTCTTTTAGACATGGAGTTCCTCTGTCTGATGGCCAAAGGCCTAAGATTCAAGAGAAGGTAGATATCATGAGACAAATTCCTTATGCTTCTGCAATGAGAAGTCTCATGTATGCAATACTTTGTACTAGACCAGATATTTGTTATTCAGTTGGCATGGTCAGCTGATATCAATCAAATTCAGAACCAAAACATTGGCAAGCTGTAAAGCATATTCTCAAGTATCTACAGAGAATGAGAGATTATATGCTTCTTTACAGAAGTGAAGATTTGATACCCATTGGCTATACAGATTCAGACTTTCAGTCGAATCTAGATTTCAGAAAGTCCACATCAGGATGTATTTTCACCATGGGAGGTGGAGCCATAACTTGGAGGAGTGTCAAGCAATCTTGTATAGCGAACTCCACCATGGAAGCAGAATATGTTGCTGCTTGTGAAGCAGCAAAGGAAGTTGTATGGCTCAAGAAATTTCTTTGTGACCTTGGTGTAGTAAGAATGGAGCAAGTTCTCATTACATTGTTTTGCGATAATAGTGAAGCAGTTGCATAATCAAAAAATCCAAGGAATCACAAGAAAGGAAAGCACATTGAGAGAAAGTATTACATCATTAGAGATATTATTGCTCGTGGAGATGTGGTGGTAGCAAAGATTGAAAGTGCAAATAATCTAGCAGATCCCTTTACCAAGGCCTTGCCTTAAAGTACCTTCGAGTCACATTTGGAGGGAATGAGAGTTAGATTAGTGCACAATAGTCTTTAGGGCAAGTAGGAGATTGTTAGAATTTGTGCCCTTAAATCCTATTGTATGATGCTATGTATGATATTAAGTATGACTTAATATTGTGTTTAATAAAGTTGTTTTATTATTATCTAAAATAATGGTAACATGAATATTCAGACATTATCATATAGTCAATGAGATGCATAGTATGTGATTTATGTGATTTAGTCATAGAAGATATAAGTTATAAGTTCTTTGTAAACTCAGAATTTTAGTTCGTAATCCGTGATGAAATTGGGCATTTCATCTGTGAAGATTATAACATATCAACTAAGATGATTTGTCTTGATTATGGAAGTTGAGACTTCTAGTTGATATGTTGATATGTTTTAAGAGTTAATACACATTGAACTGGACCGCTGTGAGATTTATTATTCTCCTAACGACTGTTAATTAAATAATAAATCTCACGACTTCTATTTACATGAACTCTTAATTCTAAGAAAATAATGGACCTGATCATGAAGTGTAAGTTGCTTTGATATATCAGGAGTGAGATCTAAAGTAACGGTTAAAATCTCAGTATGTTGGGCAGTCATATTTAGTGTTGATGAAACATATATTCTCAAAATGGAATTCATAGTCTCTTAATGGAGATATAAAATATTCTCTTGAGATAAGTTAAATGAGTTTGTTATTCAGAGAATTAGGCCTAACCATTTTGGTAAGAAATTACTAAAGTATATATTTATGAAATTGAATTTCATAAATATATGATGAATAACTTAAAAGGATTAAACCAAGTACTCAGGGCTTAAGATGTAATAATCTACAAAGTGGCAGTTTTTATTCATGACTTTGTATTACTACGAATATTTTATGAAGAGGTTGCATGTACAATAAAGTCTTGAGATATAATTTATTAATAAGACCTAGAGTGCAATTATATTTATATAGTGGTATTAAATATAATTAATGGTAACTTTGGACTTGTCAAGAGTTGACAGAAAGACCCAAAGCCCATTGGAGCAAGTGTCTTATTTGTTCCCTTTTGGTCTCACTCCAAGCCACATACCAAAGCCCAATTGGAAAAGCCAAAAAGGTTAGCCTAATTAGATAATCAGTTATAAGGAAAGAAACATACAGAATTTGTAAGAATATGAATTGGTATGTAGGTGAGTGTTGGACACTTTTTGATTCTCTTTAGAAACAGACACATATAACTGATTGAGAGACCATACATCTTGGGCATCTAGTGGAATTAGAGTGAAGATTGAAAGTCTTTTCAAGAACTTCTATCTTCGGTTTTGAATTTCACTGCTTCAAGGTACACTCTCTTGTTTTATATTCTGAAACTTATATAGTGCATGTTATCAATTGTGAATGAAGTAGATCCGTTTTAAAATATTTTTCCGCTACGCACATTTACTTTTCCAACAAAAACATGTCGATGTCAGGGTAGTGGGATGAAAGGTAGCTCTACTATGATGTGGGGAGTAAGTCATGGACAAGGAAAGGGACATCAGGGTGGCCAGGAGTGATGCACGTGTCCTCAGCAGTGGTCCAGCACAAGCTCAACCAATAAAGGGTGTTCTATAGCATCTGACCATAGGGGGTCGCTATCTCCATTTTACGCTAGTGTTAGGTGTTTAGGCCAGGTGCAAATCTCACTCTTCCCCAAGATGGTCATACTGTTGGTACGGGCCAAAGATCCTTTTTTCAGCCAACGTTACCCTTCCTTTCCTCACAGCTAGCCCACATGTAGGGTCCGGATCCAGTCACGTCAGCATTCATACATGCCTTGGATGGTGTTATGTACAGAGACTTTTGAGGTTGATTCCAATAAAACTTCAAGTATTGGAAGAAAGATTTAAAAGAATTTCTTTAAATGTTCTTCGTGCGTTCTAGGGGCATAATTTCTCTAGAGCTTTGACGTCTTGAAAAGTTGGTGGAGAATGAGAATGAGGTGTCCGCTATTTGTAATGGTTTTAAAGGATAAGCCCCACTTCGAATTGATCTCCTTGAAGATAAGTAGTAGACTCTAATTGGCCTAAATTGTGCTTATAGTTAATTATCTCTATTTATCTATTTTGATAAAGATAATAATCAACAAAGAGTCCTACAATAATTTGTTACATGTAGCTGTAGATGATTATCTCTATTTTATTTATTTATTTTAATAAAGATAATTTTCCATCAATTATGATTAGGAAATTTATCTTTATTTTGTGGGTCAAATGACATGTGGCAAATTTTAATTTGTTAATGTGATATCATCTTGGATGACACATGTCATCATTTGATTTAATTAATTTAATGACACGTAAATTTGGAATTTGCCACTAAATTTTGACATGGCATATTATAATTGGCTTAACTAATTTTTCGCCTCCTACACACTTGCATCCAACCTAGTAGCATTTTTTTGTCGAATTTCGTGCAAAAATGCTATTTAACTAACTCATTTGTATATACTCTTACAGCAAACTCAATATCATATTTTTAAAATATTAGTTTTCCTTTATTTATTGTTTTCTCTCTCTCTCTCTCACTTATTTTTTCTCCCTCTCACAGATGCCTTCCTCTCTCCCTCTCTCTATTCCTCTCAACTCAGCATCTCTCTTTCTCTCTCTCTCTCTCAACCTAGAATCACCCAACCCACAAATCATCACAAACCAACCAAGTCGTCAATCTAATGAAAATCGCCACAAACCACCACAACAAATCACCCAGATCAAAGAACCACTATTAGCTTCACCATTTCGCATGAACCAAATCAAAGCTCCACCACCTCCATAAACCAAATCACTAATTAGAGCTTTACCACCTACATGCTCCAGATCAAAGTACCTCACACCAACACCAGACCACCATGCCAATTTGATCAATTCTTGAGAAAGTGAAAGTGAGAGAGAGAGAGAGAGAGAGAGAGAGAGAGACGTGAATGAAAAAAAAAAAAATTTTAATAGTTTAGGGATGAAAAATGAACCTTTTTTTTTTTAGGGTGATGAAAAACAAACTTTTGGTAGAGTTTAAGAACATGAACAAACATTTTCAATAGTTTAGAGACAAAAAAATGAACTTTTTAAAGTTTAGGGATGAAAAACAAACTTTTAATAAAGTATAGAGACCAAAATTGTATTTTACTCATATATATATATATATATATATATAAATAGCTGGAGGCTTCCTGGAAAGGTAGTCAGTGATCAGGAGGCAAATCATATATATATATATATATATATTAGGGCAAAATTTAGATACAGTACCTTAAATACCCCTTTTAAAATTAAAACACCTGTCCACTTACTTAACAGTAAAAATGTCGTTTTCTTCTCTGTTTATTTCTTTTCCTGCTTTTATTTTTCCCCTGTTTCAGACTATTTTGGGCATTCAAAATTTTCTCAAGAAATCAAGATTTTCTATCCAAACAAACACTAAAAAAATTACAAATCAAATTAAAAACCCATTCTAAAACACAAACAATTTCAACAGGGCACATATCAAAACCCACGGATCTACAAGCCCTCATTTCCCAAACCCAAATGAAATTCTCAAGCTTTCATAACCTAATCATCAAATCAACCAAAGGATAAAACAAAAAGAGAGAGAGAATGGCGGCCTTCAATGGTGGAGACCCCTTTAACCTGTGCTGCCGTGTATGGTGGCCGTACTCTTGAGGTTCCGACATGGTTGAGCTTGAGAGAGAATCAGGCTTAGGAGAGAGAAACTTGCGAGATTAGAGAGAGAGAGAAAGCCATCCTTCTGTGGCTCACGGTGGTTGTTGGCAGCAACAGAGGTTTGGCTACATGAAACTTGGCCACCACCACTCGATCTACTCCGCCGCTGGCTTAATCTCCTGTTCACTCTCTCTCCCTCTGTCTCTGATGAACATATCAGTTTATGGTTTATTGATATTTTGTTGGTTTGATTGTTGCTATGTGAGAAGTACTTAATGTTCATAAAATTTGAATTAACATTTTCTAATATTTTCTCTAGCTACTAGCAAAGGCGTCAGTTTAATGGAAGGGAAGAAGACGTTAAGAAAGTGAATATTTCATCCAATTTAAGCAAGAAAGAGAAGAAAATAGTTTTGGGGTTTTGAGGTTTTCTCGTGGGAAGTCATGGTCTGAAACTGGGGAAAAATAAAAGAAGGAAAAGAAATAAACGGAGAAGAAAACGACATTTTTACTGTTAAGTAAGTGGACAGGTGTTTTAATTTTAAAAGTGGTACCTAAGGTACTGTACTTAAGTTTTACTTTATATATTAACATTGGTGATCAATAATACCACACCACAAGCAATGTAGTACTATTCATTGTTAAAATTTTGGGGTAGTTTGAGTCTGATGCATATGGTTTTTTAGGGTCTTTAGTTATATTTTTAGCATTAGGCTAATGTTTCACAGTTTCAGATAATAAAATCTTAGCATTTAAATGGAAGACTTGCCAACGGGGGCTTGGTTGAGTGGGTAAGGTTCAGACGCTTCGTGCACCACACCTAGGTTCGAGTCCCGCTGCCCGCAGGTTTCCGTTGGTGGGCAAACTTAGTGGGGAGTGTACTCAAATGAGGTGACTCTTACACAGGTGTAGGTCGGGCCCTTTAGCTGTGGTTGGCTTCCACCTGGCTCCCTACTCGGAAGTGTAATATAGCCATAAAGGCTTCCATTTTTTGTTTCTCAAAAAAATAAAAATTGGAAGAACTTTTTTTTTTTTTTTTTTTTTTTTTTTTTTTTTTTTTTTTTTTTTTTTTTTTTTTTTTTTTTTAGAAGGAAATGGAAGACATTGAATTTGAATATTTGAATGAATACTTGGCATTTTTGCCTAAATATTAAATATAGATTTAAATATAGATATTTTCCTCCAAAAGAAAAAAATTTAAATATAGATATTTGAAGTAATAGTTTTACACTTTTACCCTTACCCTAAGGCCTCCTCTCTCATTTCTCTTACTACTCACTCCTCACTGCCTACGGCCACTCCCAGAAACCCTAAAGCCTCGCTGGTGTCCACGCTTCGACGGTGGTTTTGTTTCCGTCCAAACTCAGGTTTCTCTCTCTCGAATATTAGTTGGGTTGTTTTTCTTTAGTTCTGAAGATGGTTCTAATTTGACAGTACTACCATTTATGGCTTATATTGTCTAGCTTCTCAATTTTGACATTTTGTGGATTTTAGTATTTTTTGAATTCATGGGTCTTGGGATTTTTTATTGAAGAATTTGTTTGAACCATAGCTGCAGTGTTTTTATGCACTTAGTTAGTGACCCAGGTATTGGAATGTTTTTTTTTTTTTTTTTTGGTTGGTTTTCAGTGCCCAATTGTTCCATTATTAGTTTATTACTAGATGATGGACACCCTAATTTGCCAAAAAAAAAAAAGTGTTGTTTTCCATTAATCATAGCCTTACATGGGTATCTTAAGTTGCATCATAAATTAAAACTCTACAAATAGTGTCACAATGTTAAGTTATAATTTAATCAAAACCTTTAATTTTCAAGTTTTCTATGTATTCCCATTTACAATCTAAACTCTAGGTTTCTTTTATCTGAATCTACCCTTAATTTTGGCCAAGTAATATGATAATTGTTTCATGGTTTATCTATTTTACTCCCTTTATGCTTTATGTTCCTGTCAAATAAGTTAATGTTTTTCTATGGCACCTAATAATTGATTTTTGTTTTAGAGATATATTTCTTTCTCTATAGGTGGTTAGACTACAATTCTGAATAAATATAGGGAAAATGGTCCTTAGATTACTTTCATGACATGGAGGTAAAATATCTTAGTCATTATCAATTTTTGGGCATCTCTTACATATTATATTTCCAGTGCTACTGCATTAGTTTGCTTACTTGTTTAGATTTGATATTTTTATTGAAATATAACTTATAATCGTTTTATATTTTTTTGAAATACTGTGGCTTATCAATTTGTGCTAGTAGAGATATATCGATAGACTCTCATTTGAAAATGCAAATTATAGACCCTATATTTTGCTTGTAGCATTAGTTTGATAAAATACTCTTTAATGTAATTCTGTTACTAATAAATTTTTTTCCTCATTCTAAATGATAAAGTCAAAGTTAAATTTTAATCAAAACAAAAAGGTGATAGAATCAGTGTTGGTTTGCAAAGAATATTTTTTTTATAGTGTTTTTTTACGTGCCTTGCGCTTACATCAAAACTAGTAATGTTAAAAAATGCATTCTACTTTTTCAAATCAAAAGAAATTCCATTCAGTATAATTACATTTCTGTAGAAGTTTCAAACATCATACCAAACACAATGTTCTAGAAAAATGCATTCTACCAAACTACATTCTGCTGAAATGCATTCTACTAGAACGCATTCTCCCAGAAGTTGTTCCAAACACTACCTTACATCTATTCCACCCATCAACCATTTAGTTGAATTGGTGATTACATTCCCTGATCCAAGATTTTGTGTGGATTAAAATGAAACTATATGAATAAATATCTGAGTGCAAGATTTTGTAGATAAAAACCCGCTTTATGTTTCTGCTGATTTGAGTAAACTAAAAGTGAAGGTCAGTGAGAATTGAATTTCAGTATACTGAACTTTGTTGTTTGAAAGGAGCTCTAATTGCTAATGCTATATTCAGATTTGGAAAAAAAAAGGGAAGAAGAAGAAGAAAAACATGGATGATAGCTTATATGACGAGTTTGGGAACTATATTGGACCTGAAATCGAGTCTGACAGAGAGAGTGACAGAGAGGATGAAGACGAAGATCTTACAGACAGGCCTATTGAAGAGGAGGCATCGGATGGTGAGGACGCAGCTGCTGCTTCAAATGGTTGGATAACAGCCTCCAATGATATTGATATGGATAACCAGATTGTCCTTGCTGAGGACAAAAAGTACTACCCAACTGCCGAAGAGGTTTATGGCGAAGATGTTGAAACGTTGGTGATGGACGAAGATGAGCAACCATTGGAGCAACCAATAGTCAAACCTGTTAGGAATATCAAGTTTGAGGTTGGTGTGAAGGATTCTTCAATGTATGTCCCAACACAATTTCTTGTTGGTCTCATGTCGAATCCCACTCTGGTTCGAAATGTTGCCCTTGTTGGGCACCTTCAGCATGGCAAAACTGTCTTCATGGATATGTTGATTGAGCAAACCCACCATATGTCCACATTTGATGCAAATAGTGAGAAGCATTTGAGGTACACAGATACGAGGATTGATGAACAAGAGAGAAGGATATCAATTAAGGCAATTCCAATGTCCCTTGTTCTTGAAGATAGCAATTCAAAATCATATCTGTGTAACATCATGGACACCCCTGGGCATGTTAATTTTTCTGATGAAATGACTGCTGCTCTCAGACTTGCGGATGGTGCTGTATTGATTGTGGATGCTGCTGAAGGAGTAATGGTAAGTAATTTTCTTCTTTTATCTGAAAGGTCCATCGTTTTTAGTTTTCTTCTTCTAACCGTTCTAGTCTTTTGTGTAGTCCGTACCTTTATGGATCAATTTATGAAAAGTTTTTTTGGCTCTGAAACAAAATTCTAAGAATCAACTTGATATCCGTCAAAGACTGAAGATAAGTATAAGCATGAAGTTCGAAACCTTAGATGTTAGGTCACCTTCATGGGCATCTGCCTAGACAGTAGATTAGGAAAGTTGGTTTTGTAAGCCGTGGCTCATTGGAGGTACAACCCAGAATGCTGTGTTTAGTTCAACCATCTTTTGATCCATTTATATCAGTTGGCTTTTGGTATTGATTTGTTGAAATGATATAACCACTCTTAATTTCTGTCTCGTCTGTAGTATAACATGTGTGAACATGATACGACTGTTTATATTGATATTTATAATAGGGTTATGTTAACAGATGCCCTTGAGGCAATTGTTAATAAACCATGTTAGGAAAGTTTTCATACCACTTTCATGTGAAATATAAAAAGCTGTAAGAAAAAATTAATTGCTTTATTATTTTCTCATAAAATATTTCTAAAAATAGTTCCTTAACCAATGCCCTTAGGGCATTCGCTAACATTTCCCTTTATAATATTATATGATATACAGGTAAATACAGAGAGGGCTATACGCCATGCAATCCAAGATCGCCTACCTATTGTAGTTGTAATTAATAAGGTAACTCTCACTCTGAGTGCTTATCTTTGGTCTATTAATTATTTTATAATTGAGCAGTGAACTTCTATTACTCCCACTCCCTTGAATTCTTATATAAAAAATTTTGTTTTAGGTTGACAGGCTGATAACAGAACTTAAGCTGCCCCCAAAGGATGCGTACCATAAGCTAAGGCATACTCTGGAAGTCATTAATAACAACATAGTTGCTGCCACTAATAACACTGGCACTGTCCCAGTTATAGATCCAGCTGCTGGAAATGTTTGTTTTGCAAGTGGTACAGCAGGATGGTCCTTCACTTTGCAATCATTTGCAAAACTGTATGTCAAACTCCATGGGATCCCATTTGATGCCGATAAGTTTGCGTCTCGACTTTGGGGAGATATGTATTATCATCCAGATGCCAGGGTTTTTAGAAAGAAACCCCCTGCCAGTGGAGGGGAAAGATCATTTGTCCAGTTTGTGCTAGAACCCCTTTACAAAATATACAGCCAAGTGATTGGTGAACATAAAAAGAGTGTGGAAGCTACTCTTATAGAACTTGGTGTGACTCTTCCTAATGTGGCTTATAAACTGAATGTCAGGCCTTTGCTGAGGCTGGCTTGTAGCTCAGTTTTTGGTAATTCCTCAGGCTTTACTGATATGCTGGTTCAGCATATACCTTCCCCCAAAGCTTCTGCAACAAGGAAGGTTGATCATATTTATACAGGACCAAAAGATTCCATGATCTATAAGGCCATGAAGAATTGTGATCCTGAAGGCCCCTTAATGGTTAATGTGACCAAGCTGTATCCCAAGTCGGACTGTAGTGTCTTTGATGCATTTGGTAGGGTTTATAGTGGAAGGATTAGGACAGGGCAGACTGTACGAGTATTGGGAGAAGGATATTCCCCAGATGATGAGGAGGACATGACCGTAAAAGAAGTAACAAAATTATGGGTTTATCAAGCTCGAGATAGGACACCCATAGCTGAGGCTCCTGCTGGTTCTTGGGTTCTCATTGAAGGTGTGGATGCTTCCATCATGAAAACTGCCACGCTTTGTGATGAGGATGTTGCACGCTATGAGGACATCTACATATTCCGGCCTCTCCAGTTCAACACTCTTCCAGTGGTGAAAACAGCTACTGAGCCTTTGAATCCAAGTGAGTTGCCTAAAATGGTTGAGGGTCTTAGGAAGATCAGCAAGAGCTATCCTCTAGCCATTACGAAAGTTGAGGAGTCTGGAGAGCACACTATTTTAGGTACAGGAGAGTTATACTTGGATTCAATCATGAAGGACCTTAGAGAGCTCTATTCTGAAGTAGAAGTCAAGGTAGTTATTTTCTCACGCTTCTTTCTCTAGCTTCTATACCATCAATTCTTCTGTTCTGATGTTTTGAGTGTAGTTTCTGCTGATAGGCACATCTTTGCTTCTTGTGCTTAACTTGAAATCTAGGTAGCAGATCCTGTTGTTTCATTCTGTGAAACTGTGGTGGAGTCTTCATCAATGAAATGTTTTGCTGAAACACCAAACAAAAAGAACAAAATAACCATGGTAGGAAATCCATTTTGGTTGATTTTGTTGCTATTGAGAATCATATGTGATTCTGTTCATGCAATATGATCACTTATACCTCTTCTCATTTTCTAGATCGCAGAGCCTTTGGAGAGAGGACTACCAGAGGACATTGAGAATGGTGCTGTAAGCATTGATTGGAATCGGAAGACAATTGGTGAATTCTTTGAGAAGAGCTATGGGTGGGATGTGCTTGCGTCACGGTCCATATGGGCATTTGGCCCTGATAAGCAGGTATAGTGTGCATGAGGATGTGTGCATTTGCCTGCTCTTTATGTAATTAAGAAGAAAGTATAAACAATTTTGTTGCTCTCTTATTAGTCTTGGCTTCCATTTTGATGCTCTTTTTTATATCTTAGACTCAGCAATGGTCACAATTTTTTTTTTTTAAAGTTTATGATTATTTTTAAAAGATATTCAAGACTTGTATTTCATGCCATACTTGAGTTTCTATGCTCTTGTTTGACAAAATGCCACATATGCAGGGGCCTAACATTCTACTAGATGACACGCTCTCGGGTGAAGTTGACAAGAACTTGCTGAATGCTGTCAAGGATTCCATTGTTCAGGGGTAAATTAAATGATGTCTTTCTATTTTTATTATTTTTTATTTTTTTTTTATTTTTTTTTTCGTGGTCTCCTTTACCTCAACATTAATGATTTTATGTGTTTTGAACAGATTTCAATGGGGTGCTCGAGAAGGACCCCTCTGTGATGAACCCATCAGGAATGTTAAGTTCAAAATAGTTGATGCCAGGATTGCACCTGAGCCACTGCATCGGGGATCTGGTCAAATCATTCCTACCGCTCGGCGTGTGGCCTATTCAGCTTTCCTTATGGCAACCCCAAGGCTTATGGAACCAATGTATTATGTGGAGGTAAATGCTTGCTATTAATATCACATCAAGATGAGATTGCATTTTTTAGGAAGATATCCAATTGGTTGTTTCTTTGCATGCAACCAAGGAACAAAAAACTGTGGTTAATGTGATGAGTGTGCAAATGAAAGTTTAGCAGAATTATCTTCTTTCAGTTCCCATCTATAGAGCTTAATGAAAAATTTTCAATGATACGAAACTAAAACATGTGTAAACTTTTCAAGTATATGTATAAGTTTAAGCAAATGCTTTTCGTTCATGAGGTTGTATTATGATGGAGATTTTGAGAAACAACTATTATTTGAGTTATGACTTATGTCAAGACATGAACTTTGAGCTACAACTAAATTTTTGATACTGTTTTTTCAGATACAAACACCAATCGATTGTGTCTCTGCAATCTATACGGTCTTATCTCGCAGGCGTGGACATGTAACAGCTGATGTTCCTCAACCAGGGACCCCAGCTTATATTGTTAAGGTTTTGTGACTAAACTTTGTGCACATAAAGATCCTCTAGGAAATACTGTATGACCAATGGAAATTTTTTGGGACCGTTGGTTTCTGTGGTGCATTGTTGATTTCAATTTGAATACACATGTATGCTTGAACTTTTATGTTCCTAATTTTAGCCCTATTGGATTTTCAGGCATTTTTACCTGTCATAGAATCATTCGGTTTTGAGACAGACTTGAGATACCATACTCAAGGACAAGCATTTTGCCTCTCAGTGTTTGATCATTGGGCTATTGTTCCCGGGGACCCTCTTGACAAGAGTATCGCTCTGCGGCCACTTGAACCGGCTCCAATTCAGCATCTTGCTCGTGAATTTATGGTGAAGACGAGGCGTAGAAAGGTAAGCTGTTCTCCCTCCCACCCTCTCTCTCTCTCATTCAGACACATACGACAAAGAGCAGAGCTGAAGTCTCTCTCTCACTCTCTCAGCCACTGACTCCTTTAAACTCTTTAAAAACTCAGTAGTGCTTTGAAGTGCATTGTGCTTGCTTTAATATGTTCTAGAGTGACTATTTGAAAACTGCTCTAAAACATCTTTTCCTTCTATAATTTTACATTCTAGATTCATGGGTGTGCTTTGAAGTTGTGGCTTCAAGACCCTGTGACTGTAACTTACCAAGCCATATATGCAGACACACACACAAAAGGCTTGGCTGTGATATTGTTTTTAAGTAGTGCAGCAGCATGATTGATATGCAGTGTGCTGTCATTTATCATTTATCTTTCCGCCCATGAATTTTCAACATTTACAACACAATCTGAGAAAGATTTCAAGGTGGATGCTGCAAAGTCATGCAAATTTATCTGTGGATATTTTATCAATCATGCAGTTTCAACAGTAATGTAGAACTAGAAAATTGCATCTAAGCTGTAATAATGTTTGAGTTTGTCTTGAATTTCAGGGAATGAGTGAGGATGTGAGCATTAACAAGTTCTTTGATGAGGCCATGATGGTTGAGCTGGCTCAGCAATCAGCTGATCTTCATCAGCAAATGATGTGATTAGAGTCAGTAAAAGACTTTAGTGCTTGTATGCCCACAGCTGGGAGGCGGTTCTAGCATCTTTAATATTGCTATTCTTATTTCTCACAGAGATATCGAGCTACCATTGATTGTACGAATTATGTTATTAGGTAGTACCTTTTTTGAATGAATACTAGGTAGTTGCTTGTTGCTAGAGTTTTGGACCACTAGCAGCAGTTAGCTAGTTGTATCCTTTTAGTGCTGTAAGTACATGGACATTCACTGTAGGTATTCCTTTGGGATATGTCAAAGTGTACCAGTATGGTGAGTAAATATGCAGATGCCTATTTTAATAGAAAAGTGGGAAAATATTTTCATTTTTTATCTGAGAGAAAAAGAAAGAAAGAAAAGAAGGTGCACTTTGTGAAGGACAGTTTTATTGACAATGCAAATAGACCACTTATTTCAAGTGGACTTGATATTACAAAAAATGGTGAAGACAGCTGATAGGACTTTGTTTTGCCAAAATGTTGAAGTGAATAAAAATGCAATGGATATGAAAATGTGTCACTCTCGTATGGTATCAGTAACTTATTAGGATCAGACTTCCTCTTTTATTTGCCATAGGATAAACCAATGATAGGGAAAGAAATTAATGCTCGTGAGTCATGCATCCATTTCAAATGTGGCATTCTCCTGCATAAAGTTTGAACGTAGTTTTTCTATAATTGCTTTTAGATGGCATGGGCGTCATGATTAGATTTTATTAAGGCGATAAATAAGTTACAAACGCTCTAGTAATGGCTGGGAAATTTTGGTTGCAAACAAACTCGCCCGAGGGGCGGAGGTGGTAATGTGGTATATTGTGTAGCTGTTGCATCTATGATCTAACAGTCCTCCCTTACATTGGGAGAGTTTTAACACTTAGGAGCAATGTTTTAAATTCTGTTTCGCTCCGGTGCTTAATCTGGTGCATTTGCCCCCCTTGTTCTGTTTTGATCTAAATTCCGGTTTGTTCCAGATTATTTCGATGTTCCAGAAAAATTTTGGTTGTCCCGGTCTCTCAATTCCTGCCTATTCTGGACTATGTTGAATGTTTTTTAAACATTGAAGCCCAAATTCATCATTTGGCTCATTTTATTATCATACTATATTTTAAATTTTGTGTTGGTTAATTAGATATAAATAGTCGCAAACCCATGTTACGCGTGGGAATATACAACTATTTTGTAATATGGTATAATATATGATTTATTCTCTAAAACATACTGGTGATATTATTTCTTAAATTATTTTTCATATCTCTATCTCTACAAATATATCCTTCTATTATTTTGAGTTTTTTTTTTTTTTTTTTTTTTTTTTGAAAAAAACTTAGGTGCATTTGATTGATATTATTCCAATATATATATATATATATATATTTTTTTTTTTGAGATAAAAAAAAAAAACTATTCTTTTTTCAAGTGATATATATTATTCAAACTTTTGTATAGTGTCTTATGTTTTTTTTTTTTTTCTACAACTAAAATTTTTAAGTTCAAAATTAATTATTTGAATTTCTCATTCTCTTAAGAATATTATCATGATAACCAAACCTCATCACAAATTTACAATTGATATTACTCAAATAATTTATAGAGACATTCAAATACATAATCATTTCACTTCTAAAATATCTAAAAATTAACTCAAACCAAAACTATAAGAGGCGATAGAGAGTGCATGTGATAAATAACTCAAAAAACACACCACCAAAGACAGGGGCGGAGCTAGAAATTTTCCTTTGGGGGGGGGGGGGGGGCTAGCTTAGACTAAATGATCATATTGATTAACAAGATATATATGTATGTGTGTGTGTGACCCACTCATTACTGGACAAATTTGTTAGTTTTGGCATGTGTATGAGATTTTTCAAATAAAATTAGTAGTACCATATATTGGACTATGAAGATTTATGCATCTAGTATTAGATGTGTGTCATGGGTTCTTTTTAAGTTTCTTGTACCTTAGACACGTGTCTTGATGTTATTGGAAAATGATTAGTCTAGACTTTTTCTAAGAATGAAGTTGGGCCTAGCGCTCCGTGAAATGGGCTCCAATGTACTATTCTGCCGCTGCCAGTTTGTGTGCAAACGTTGAGACCAAAGTCCAAGGGAAAACACTGCAAAGTGGGCTTATCTTCTATTTCTGCCACAGAAGGAACTTTTCTCCAGTTTCTGCCATAGGTCTGACTTTTCTGCTATGCAACAAAACTTTCTGCTGTGTAGCAAAACTTTCTGCTGTGCAGCAAAACTATCTGTTGTGCAGTAAAACTATCTGTTGTGCAGTAAAACTTTCTGTTGTGCAGTAAAACTTTCTGTTGTGCAATAAAGCTTTCTGCTGTGCATTAAAGCTGACTGCTGTGCATTAAAGCCTTCTGCCGTGCAGTAAAGCCTTTTGCAATGTGAATGACTACTCTTCATTTTTTACTACAGAAATACTCTTCTACTTCCTGCACATAAATAAATCTAAAACTCAAAGAAAATACTAGTCAAGCAAATGTTAGCTTACATGGGTTAGCATATTCTTAAATATATACATACATATATTTGTAAATATACTTATATGTATTCACATATACATCTATAAAATATATTTTACAGAACATGAAAAACAAGATATATATATATATATATATATATATATATATATACTTATGGTAGGATAATGATTAGTTTGTGTCAAAAGTAAAACAGTAATAATAACAAAGAAATAGGAAAGCTTCAACAGAAAAGGTTTAGCTAGTATAATAGCTAACACGGTAAATATAATAAAAAGGTGTTACAACAGAATAACTAGTACAGCAAGTAAAGATACCATAATAGGACAACTGATGCAGCAAACGTGATTAGAACGTGCTACAGCAAAATGGCTAAATACAGTAGATATAAGTTATAACGAGAAAAATCAAATATATTTGCAATCGAAATCAAGTATTGAATCTTCTCATAAAATAAGTAAACCAAGAAGGAACCCAAACTCCAACTTGAACAACCTTACCATAGGCTTCTGCCATCAAAATTGTGCATTTTGGGGAATAGGGCTAAATGGCTACTAGCTATTACTTTTGGGGACTTCAAAGAGTGGGTTTGCTAAGAGGGAGGGAAAAGATAGTCTATTGATACATGCCCCTATTCCTGCTGTGTTTTCTCTCTTCTTTTTCTTTCTTTCTTTCTCTTTGTTCTTTTTTAGTCTTAGTTTCTTACTACTCTCTTGCCGTGAGTTGTTCCCCCTTTGGTCATTTCTTTTCTTGGGTCCCTCTCTCTTTCTAAGTGCCTCCCTTAGGTGCTTCCCTTCTGGTAACTTCCCTTTCATCCATGGCTACCTCTTCCTTTTATAGCAAATTGATTCAATGGGATTTCTCCCTTTTACCCTTAGGGTTTCACCAACTGTTTTTGGCTTGTTGTGGGCATCCCTTCAGGACTACCCACCAACCCATTGGTTGCCCGGCCACTACCTCTGCTTAGAATACGTCAGCTGCACCATTACTCATTTCATGACAAAATTCCCTTTTGTTTATTCTTGCTGTATACCTCTACCTCTAGGTTCAAATGGATAAGGATTGAGCTACCTCACCGCCTAACTCTATGGCATACATCAGATGGTTCCAACCATCTATTACTTCTTTTGGGTAAGATACCATCCCAACAAGGTATATTCCTAAAAGAAATCACGGTTGGAAACCAAATATAGACCCCCTTTTCCCCCCACCACCAAACCACACCTTCTGAATCCCCTTGATCGTGGGCCCACTTCTCTTGTATTGGCTGGGTATAGGTTGATGGTGCTCCGGCCCATTTGTGTTTGCTCCACTATCTTTTGTTTTTGTCTTCTTTTGTTTTTGTCTTCTTTCGTCCCCACGCCATTTTTGTCGTAGCAAATTAGTTCTATTTCGTTTTGCTGCGTGTTTTTGTCTTATTTCTTCATGCGTTTCTTGCTGCGGTTGTCATTTCCTTTGGTTTGGCTTTTATTTCCTTCACGTGATTCCTGCTGCTGACAATTCCTGCTGTTCTTTGTTTCTTTTCATCGTGCTTCTTCATATTAGTTTTCACGCCTATCCTTTTTTACAAAAGGATTTGGTCCTTTGTGGGCCAGATAATGTTAACTAGATCAAAAGGGTCTTGGGCCTAACTTGTCTTAATCTGCTAAAACCATTATGCTGAAAAACTGTATTTTGCGGTAGATCTGTATTCTGCTGCAAATTTGTAAGCTGCTGCAAATCTGCGTTTTACTGTAGATCGCTTTCCCTTGCACTTCTTTCTTTGGACCTTTCTTGTTTTTTGGTCTTCTTGGTGGGTCTTTGGGCCTTACTTTTCATTGGGCTTTCCTTCATATGGGCTTTTGCGTCTTGCAACTTATAGGTTTTTTTTCCCCCATAGGCCTTTGGCTACGGATTTGCAAAAATGGGCATCAACAATGTGTTTGTCATACCAAAGCTTACTTAAATATGGTTGTCTTAGTATGTTAGTATGAAATACTAAATATAAATAATGAATTAGACTATCAATTGGATTAATAAATAAGAGGAAGAAAAAAAATTATCAACCATATTATAAATAAATAGAAATTGAAATTGAGCTTAGATAAAAATGAATAGAATTTGATGTAAAATAGAAATGAAAAAGGAGAAGAAGAAATGGAGGACTAGAGAGATTAAGGAACACTTTTACTGTGAGTGTTGAGATAGATGGAAAATACAAATTGAAAAGGTGAAGTAATAGCCTTCTATAAAGGAAGCTACAGCCCAATAATAAAAATGATACAAGTTGTGCTTGTATGATGACATGTTGGGGAAGGAAAGATGGAGAAAGACTAACAAAAGGTCAACATAGTTGAATAAATTTGAATGAATCAAGAAGACTTGGGGTGGCCAATCAGTTTCATTTGAAGGGGCCAAATCTGAAAAAAAAATTCTTTTGGGCCTATTTTTTACCAACTATAAATTTTTTTTTAACATTTTTGGTCCCCCCACATTATAAGGTGGCTCCGCCCTTGACCATTGACCAAAGAATTAATGAGAGAGAGAGAGAGAGAGAGAGAGAGAGAGAGAGAATTATCCAAATAACAAAATTATATAAAAGAAGATGAGAAAAAGAATATTCAAAAGAAAATGTATAGTTATAAACACCAAATTATCTAAATCATGCTATGTAATAGAATATCATTCTATAATTTCATAAGATTAATTGGGTAATACTTTAAGTTCTTCAATTAAATTCAATCATGTAGTTGTAGCATGCTCTGTATTTTGGCTTCGTAGCAATAAAGTCTCTCTCTCTCTCTCTCTCTCTCTCTCTCTCTCTCTATATATATATATATATATATATAGGGAAAATTATTAGGTACTCCCGGAATACCATAAATGCGTGCTCCCTCCTCTCACATGGAAAAGATATTATTATTTACAACATATTGGTTAATGTAACCATCAATTCTCACTCTCAATTATGAGTGAATTTATGAAAACTGTTATAAACTCTCATTTTCATTTATCTCCTAAGTAAAAATAAAATTAGTTAAAACTTAAAAAAAAAAAAAAAAAAAAAAAAAAAAAAAAAAAAACATAAAATCTTTAACAACTCATATATCTTTGACATAAAAGACTAAAAGGTAGCTCCAAAAAAAAAAAAAAAAAAGTTTTCCTCAAATTTGTTTGGAAGAAAATTCCTTTAACCCATTACATAACACTTCACATGACCTAATTAATGAGTCATGTGACTTATTTAATAATTGCACAAAGTGTTCTTTCTTTTTTTGGTAGAAGAAAAGCATAGGAGGGGGGAGGGTGACAACCCTCCAACCCATTATTATGGTGGTGCATAAAATGTTCCACGTATATTAAATTGCATAAATCATTAAATAAGAAAACATGAAGATGACATTCAGCCCAAAAAAAAAAAAAAAAAAAAAAAGAGAAGAAGAAGAAGAAGAAAACATGAAGATGACAAGAGCGGTGCCATTTGGCATTTTCCCTGTGGAGATGAGGTGCTTAATGATATTATTAAATGCCTGATAGCAGATTAGGATGAGCGTGTAGGATTATAGGGTTGGTAAAGAACTCAATGAAATTTCTCTAAGGAGATACAGATTCCAACCTAGCAGACATCTTACTGGAATCCTGCTAATAGTGTGACATTTTTTGTTGCATGACATAATTTTCTCTCATTGTTCCACGGCTTACAATCCAGTGGTAAAAAATACACAAGTTTTGGTCATCCATTTTCAAAACCATGTTTCTATGCCTCCGGATGGTAACCAAAGTCATATATCTATTTTAATTCTTTTCCTCGGAACACTAGAGGAGACAAAAACTATGCCTAGAAATGAGACTTACTGTATCCTGTTCATAAAAGCAATGCCTGCAGTGCCAAGGTAGAGAATTCTGTAAAGATCTCCCTATGAACTTGGTTGCATCTATTTATATTGCTCACTTTTATTCATAGAGAAAGAGAGAAGTAAAACTTGATGGCAGCTGTCCCTCCAGAGGAAAATGTACCTCATGCATTTGATACATCATCACTCTCATAGTACATTTGTCCCATATGCTTGTGGACCCAACACACTATGAGAGAAATGATACATATATCCGACACATGATATAATTACTGTCTCTGGTGGGTAAGACCAACCCCAGCCAAGCTACGTCTTTTAATTTTTTTGGAGCAAACTGTAGAACTAACTGACAGTTTTAGAGAATGGATGGATGTAATATTTCTGACTACAAAACAGTTTCTCTATAACCTCTTTTTTTTTTTTTTTTTTCCTGTCAGTATTAGTAAGGAGTTCTTCTAGGACTACAACTTTTGTCACAATTTTGACGTGATAGACTGTGAGTGGTTGCTTATCACTTTCATATGGACTCACTACTTTTTTTCCACCACTCATAGTTAGCCACATCAGGGCTTTGACAAAAGTTTTCCATAGATTTTCTCTCTCAGTAATTTGAGAGAAGTGTCAATTGAGGTATAACTCAATGGCAACAATTCCCTTATAACTTAACAGTGCAACCAGATTTCTAACCAAATAAAACAAAACAAAACACTTTTAGCTTTAATTGAGAATAAAACTAATGTTAGAAATCATATTCATACCCCCTAGTACTGCTTTGAGTTGAAGGTGGAGCCTATTGCTACAGAAGAGAGACTACACTTTGCCAACTATGGGCTTATTGCTTAGAAGATAATGCAAAAGATGACACTAAACTACTGTCTTTGCCATCTCCATTGTGTTGAATGACAAAGAAACCGTTGTTTCGATATGCTAAAAATATATGGCAATGGACTCGACTAAAATTTCTATTGAACAGCAAATAATACCAAATAAAAAATTCAATTCAACATTAGACTCAACCCAATTAGTTAGGGTCAAAATGAAATTTTTTTTATATGCCAAACAGTAAGTAGCAGCCTAATTCCAGTCAAACAATGGCCTTGAAATAAATCATACATTGTTTTGGTACACAACGGAGAACAATGCTTTCTATATACAGCAACAAACTGAATCAGAAGAAAATTAATCTAATCATTTCCATAGGAAAACAAAAACAACACCAAGGACAAGGTTTGCAACTACAACTGAGAATATTTTGACTCATCATATTACACATTTGTATGGAATAATAAAGTGGAAAACTATGTCAACACACAGCGAGAACAACATATGCTCATGTCTCCATAGATTTTCAATGGCTTGTGATCTAAGTGCAATACATGCTGAATAACTTGATTTTTGTGAATTCGAGAGTATAATGGCCTTGTTGAGACTTGAGAATTATTTACTTTTTTTCATCATGGGGTGTGTGTGGGTTAGGGGAGGATAGCAAGGTCTGAGCCCTCCCTTTTTTCTAATTTGATGGTGTCGCAGGGCAACCTTAAGGGTCACGCTGGTTCATATTCTCTTTCAAATTTGAACCACTTCCAATTTGCATACATTCTTACCTCATTCTCAAAGGGTAAAGCATTGGTTGGGGGGAGTTCCGACTTATGAGGGGCTAAACCAGAAGGTAGCTTTTCCTTGTACTTCCTTGCCATTGCATCAGCCTCAGCAAATACTTTCTGCCAAATGGAATGAATTTTTTCTGTTAAGGAAATTGGATGGAAGCAACACACAGACCATATAATAAATCTCAATTCTGAGAAAAAGATTAACAATATAAGCACCTCTTTGTTTGAAATAAATAGGCCAGGCTCACTTTCAAGGTCGGCAATACTGCAAGACACACAGGCAAAATTATCACTAGCACCAACTTAGTGCCACTGTTTGGCATTGGCACAAATTTCCTAACCAAAAAAGGTTCTAACATGGAAAAAGTAAAACTAATAAAGGCTGTATCTTGCTCATTAGAATTTGATGATTGTGGAGGCTAAAACTTCAAGGATTAAACCTTCATCAGGTAATGAACCCACATCAAACTCACCATTGAATTAATATAACATCCTAAATAAGTAGTATTATAACCACAACTCAATATCTTTATATCACTATTATTTGCATTAATATAACACCCCAAATAAGTACACCATCATATTGCATTATTAGATGAGTTAAGGTCCTTATGGAAAGATTGAATGTTCACTTGAATGCCTCATGATAAAATATAATTCAATTCTGTTTCAAAATTGCATAAGAGAAATAAATTCATCCTATAGAAAGATTAGAAAACATAGAATGATGATTATAGATTGGTCCTCCGGATCTTATGAAATGACCGCCAAATCTTACAATAACATTTAGTGAATAAATGCAGGCACCCATTTTTTTGCAATTGATCCCAATGAGAATTTGGCCTAGGAATTCTCTTAGCTATTGTGTTTTGGGGATGATAATTCTCTTCCTCTTTTACACCCCCACCCACCCCAAAAAAGTCCTCAATTTGACATACTTCTCAATAACAACTCTCTTGTAAGATCATCTTCTAAAAGTTACGGAAGTTACAGATTTACTAAATAAAACACAATCACTAAGTATATATATTTCAAGATTTGTAGAGATGGACTTAATGCAATGACAGAGCTGCTCATCACTTTACCAATGCAAACTTACGGGGGTACTAAAAGTTAAGACATAATTTTGTCAACTGTTAAATACATGTTGCTATTACAAACATGAAGATGGAACTATTGCAAATCTTTAAGGAATTCAACCTTCAAATCAACAGCTTCTCCATTATAGCTTACTCTTTTGGAGGCCAGAAAAGATTCAAACATATATGATCCTAGAAAAGAAATATAATCAATTAAGTTTACTTGAATTTAACAACGAAATCCACATGCTCAAACTTTCATAAATAAATTGTCTGTTATTTCTAACTTATGGAGCACAAACACAGGAATTGGAATGTATTAGAAGTAACTAAGTTTGTGAAAATTGAAAATGAGATTATAAGGGCAGAAGAGGATTTGGGGGGGGGACCATAATTGATAGTTAGGTAGACAAGGAAAGATTCTCTACTAGTGACATCAATCCATTGAAAATAAGGAATTTCTAACTCTTCATTCCATTTGCATACCAAACAAACCACAAACAACAATTTCAGCCCATCTGCTTGTTCATATAACCATATTTTTCTTCTTCCAAATTAATTATGGTATTCATGAATGTCTCAAGTCTCAGTTACCAAGATCTAATTCAGACACAAATTATAGCACCAAAAAATTTAATAATGAAAGTTTGAGATTGTTAGTAAAAAAGTAAATGATTATGTTTTTACTCGTAAAGCAAGAGCTTTTGGTGCATCAAACATGCATGGATTGCACTCAAAAACCTAGAAATCCAGTCCTTAATCACCTGAGAGATATTTTGCCAGGAAACATTGACTTCACAACCAGAACTTTAACCTTCTCATCAACCACAAGTAAGTCGCTGACAGAAGTAATTCGGGCACGGGTGATGTTTGAGATATGCAGCAACCCACTGTGTGACAAAAAAAATGAGGACAATCATCCACCATTTATAAACTAAATAAAATAAAAGATGCAAATTTAGTTTATGAATTACATTCATGAGACATGGAAGGAAAAATGATGCAAAGAATAGATCATAGCTAAAGCCCCTTCAATGCATATGGTGCTCATTGCAATTTGCTGCCAATGTGGGTTCACTAATGGATCCCTCCAAAGGTCCTACATAATAAAGGAGAATTTTCCATAGGGTATAATTAATCATATATGTTTAGAACATCCTTAAATTAGAAGGAAACTGAAAAGTTAATATTAGGGGATTAAAATAAAAATATAGCTACTGACTGTTCCCTATAATTGCATTCATCTGTTAATCAGGAAATAGACAGAAGATGAGTAGTTTGGAGGAGTTTGGTAATGAATTTTATCTACTTTATACTTGTTAAAGTAATATGGTTTAGTTTCAACTGAACCTACCATTATTAATACTTTTTTGGAACCAAAAACCTGTAAATTCTGTCACTTCCAGAATTTCCTACAACACTTTCTTCTTATTTAAGCCATAACATAAGCCTTCATTTTATGTTCCCCTCCACCAAAAACCTATAAGTTCTGTCACTTCCAGAAATTCCTACAACACTTTCTTCTTATTTAAGCCATAACATTAGCCTTCATTTTATGTTCCCCTCCATAAAAATCTATAAACTGAAGCACTAGGTCATCCATTTTGACCACTATGGTAGCTGTCATTCATAAGACTCACTGTTGAAGCTTTGTGTCAGAAAGAATAGCAACACATATCCATGAAAGTTTGGCCACTAAAGACAGCTCACCAGAAATCTCATAAAATGGGTTTTTTTTTTTTAACCCTTTTGTCCTGTTCTTTATTGTACCGGAATCAGCAACCTTCACCAACCACATAATATCTTCTTTTTTTATCTCCTTGCCTGGCTACTCCGATCCCAACTCACTCACATATTCAGAATTTTCTTTTTTCAAAAATAGAAAAATCAAGAAAATACACATATCCAACTTACTTCCAGGACAAGTTTTCAAAGAAAATTCTAATTGTTCCTCACCTTCTGTTACTTTTGCCAATCCTTATTTGAGCTCCATACGGGAAGATTTTTTTAACAGTCCCTTCTAAAAGTGTTCCCTCTCTAAGGTTTAACATTTCCTGCAAAATTATGTGAAAAGATAGCAGGTCTTTTAAAGAAAAGTAAAAGAGAGAACCAAACAAGAACTACAGAAAATATTATTGCAAGAAACAAATAGAGCAAAAGAAACACCAAATACATAAGAAAAACTAACCCAAGCTTCCCTCTCACTCAATATTAAGTCATTTTTAGCCTCATCAATTCTAGTAATCTGCACATATACCCGACGTCCAACCTACACCAGCAACAAACAAATTATGTCTAAGAAGCACAAAAGGTTTGCACTGAACCTAAGTGAATGTATATAAACAAACAGAGAATAGAAAGGTTAGAAAGTCCCAGACAGCATTATCAGTTAAGTAAAAGTATTTAAGTATGTAATGCTTTTGCTCTTCCCAACTGGACCCCAACTCTTGCATTAAGGCCTAGAATAAATATGGTAGCCAGGCAGTTGCCCAGGTGGCCCATTTTACTTTGCCATATAAGTTTATATATCTTACTTTACATGCAAGTAAGTTTCTGTATCTAGTAGTTTGCCCAACTGCACCACTAGCTCTAAATTAGGGCCTAGAATAAATATAGTAGGGAAGTAGTTGACCATATGGCCCAGTTTCACAACTCCATTTGATTTATTCATATTATTAGAAAGGAATGCCAGAAGCTTTGACGGTCTCGAACGGTCCATTCTTGATTTTAAGTCTTTTTTCTTTTTTACTCTTCTTGAATGGTGTCTAGCTATACCATCTTTTTCTTGTTTTTCTCTTCCTATTTTGGTTGATCATTGTAATTTGGTTTCTTGATGTATTTGCCTTTTCGTACATTTCCTATGTACGGGGCTGCGTTCCTCTTTAATATATTTTCCTTTACTTATCAAAAAAATAAAAAAATAAAAAAGGTCATAGCAAATGCTAGAAGTGGGATCTTGAAAAGGTAGTTGGTAGACAGCCTTAAACCCAATAAGTAAAGATTGCATGATGACTGTGAACAAGAAAAATAACTATGGGCATTAAAGCAATTCAAGTATATACTCTTTATATATATATATATATATATATAAAGGGTTGGGTTCAAGTTACACCTAGTGTAACTCTAAGTAATGTTACACCACTCAATATTTTTTAATTGGATGCGAATATTGACAAATCCACCATTAAATTACATTACCTTCATATATTCTTCATACTTGCAAAATTTTAAGGAGATCAAAAATTAATAACCATGTCATCAATTAATTGTTAAAATTCAAATTTTTGTAATTTAAAATAATACAAAAAAGATGAGTATATGGATCAAATGGTAAATAGCATCCGATTGATATGAAAATTGGCATGCATGTTAAGAACATATAGAACATATAATTCAACGGTTGGATTTTCAAAATATTAATTCAATAATAAGTTATTGGGTGGTGTAACTTTAAGCAAAGTTACACCAGGTGTAACTTGAACTCAACTCATATAAAAATTATAAAAAATAAAAATAAAAATAAAACTCGTTGTAGTTTTTTCAAAAATTAAAAAAGTGCCACCAACTTTTGTAACCCTATCCCACACACCACCCCCCCAAAAAAAAAGTGAATGTCAAGGTCACTAGAAGCCAGGGTCTTTCTTTCCTTTTTCTTTTTCCCTTTTTTTTTTTTTTTGGGTAAGCTTTTTCAAATGGAGAACCTAAACAAGAATAACACATGTATTATATGAAGGTTGAGTTGCAGAACCAGATTGATGTTTTATGATTCAATGAAATAAAAAATTTGGATTAAACATGATATATTTATATATTAAGAAACTGTATGTAACTGGAAGAATGTTTCTACAACTCTGTGTGCATGTTTGCGTGTATTACAAATTTATAATAAAAAGTAGAATCAAAGACCCCTTAGGATTTCATAACCAAGGTAGACCAATGATTTAATATCCAATGGAAGCTTTCCACAATTGTAAAACTTTCCATTTCCATATTCAATGATGTCAAATTGCATATATTGATTAATTGTTTAAAACCATCAGTCATGAAAGGTTAAAGCAGTCAAGAAGGAGGCCAACAATGCACATCAAGCAAACACAAATGCACGCAGGCTCAAAATTTAAACAAAAACAAAAAAACACTAGCTTCATGGTCAGAACAAGTACTTTTGATTCAAACAACGTCCACCAAGATAGCTTTTAAGGATCACCCCCAACTCTTAAAGGATGTAGTCAAGTCAGTCCCCAATTGGGCCATTAATGGTCAGTGAAAATATATAAATATATGAAGATTTCCCCAAAATTAATTAATATTTCTATCCATAATCTGCATATTTGCTGAAATCATGTATTTGACACATCTATTTAGCCATTCTTTTAATTTGTTCTAATTATGCATGATAGCCTTTTTTTTTTTTTGATAGAACGCATGATAGCCTTTTAATTTGTCCCAATCATGCACAAAGGGGGGAAAAACTACTCACATTTTCTTTCAACTCAGTGAAGTTGTTCACTCTATTCAACAACTCAGCTTTGGGAAGAAAAGCTCGCAATCCCTGCAAAGTAAATTTTAAAAAATGATAACAACTGGAGAAACGCATAAGAACATACACACAAATTAGACATACAAGAGACAAACAAACCTCAATTCTTGTAAGAAGGCCACCAGTATTCCACTCTGTTAATCTAACCTCAATGGGTTCATTGAGTTGTTTTATCTGCTCAACAGAAAGCAAAAGATGTGTTCACATCATCAAATAGAATCATCCACTAAAAAGAAAATGCTAAGTAGTAGCTTAATATTGGCAGTAATAAAGTAATAAAGTTAGGAAAATGAAAATCATAGTGTAATTGTATAATCTATCTTGATTCATTTTAAAGATCATAAAAAATGTACTCCTATATAATTTTTTTTTTAAAAGAACATTTTCTCAACATCGCTACACAACATTTTCTATATTCTGCACAAAAGTTTCCAAATCTGCTAAACAGAAAAGAAAAGAGCAAGAAATGAACCTGCCTCACTCGATGCCAGGCAAGCCGCCGGAACAGCCGTCTAGTAGAAAGCAATGGCCTACCACTAAGTGTTCTCCCAAGAACCTCTGCAAACAAAACAGTTCCAATCTCAACAACAGGCCTTCCAAGCACCTGTCTCCCACTCAATGCCTCATCATTCTTCACAATTCCCATCTTCCCCTTAACCATGACCTCAGTGGCATCCTTATCCGTATCACATAACAAGTTTTCCATTTCCTTGTCATACAAGGGAAGCACCTCCTTTGTCAACATTGTACCCAACAAGTCTGCCCCCACATTCACATCAAGCTTATTCTCATTACCTGAAACCACCACCCCCACCACAAAATCACCAGGTTTGGGCTCATAGTACTCAACATCAACCTTCTTACCTTCCTCATTCCTACCATCCACATCACTTTTTTCCTCTAATACTAATACACCTCCCTCATCTACTTCTTTCATTTCTTCCTCAGAATCCCCCCCCTTGAAGAACTTCAAAAAAGGCGCTAAAGCCTCATCTTTATCAGGTTTTTCAGACTCCTTGTCTGATTCTGAGTCAAAATAATTATCTATAGGAAATGGGGAAGGCCTATTTAGCAATTCAAGCTCTTCATCATCTCTAGTAGAATTACTTGGAGGCTTTTGAGGCAACTCGGTACTCGAAAAACCATCAAAAACCTCATTCCTAGAGCAAAAGGCAACATGGGTACCTCCACAAACTGGGAAATTATTCTTAGAAAATATCAGAGACCCAACAGTGGAAAATGTTTGAAATTTGGAGGGTTTAGGAGCTGGGCATTTAGCGGGGTTGCTTGGAAATGGAAATGGAAATGAAAATGAAAATGGAAACACTTTGTTGTGGATAGTGAAAGTGACATTGTTAACCGGTAAAGAATAGTTGGGAGAAGAAAGAGACTTACAGGGTTGAAGAAGAAAAAGAAGTGGCATCTTCTTATCTTATCATCAGCTCTGTTTCTAACTTCGAAAGGCAAAGGCCTTGGCTACTTTCTACTTGCTCCTGCAGATTGCAGACTCAATGTTTTCTTTAGTATGTTTCTATTTTGTTTTGTCCAACGTTTTCTGGCTCACGGTTCTGGAATCAAGATATGTGTGAATATCCATATCGGGCTCTGTATTGTTGGGCTCTTCGGAATGGACCACTCTCTTTTAAACTGGGCTTGCTTAGATGGATTAGGCTGTGTATACACTGTATAGAACTATCAACTATGGATATATCAAGGAAAAAAAAGGTTTGCTGGACAGTTCTTACCCGCCCGCTAGGCCACTAACAAGAAGTATAAGACTTTCCCCATCACCATTGTGAATAGAATTCGAGAAATTATGCAGTACATCCAGCAGACTATGAGAGAAGATATTGTGTATCGGGTATATATAATCACCCACTTATATAAGAAACACCATCTTATAATATCATCTTATGAGACATCTCTTTTATAACATGTATGGATCTTAAACATGTGAGAGAGAGGTCTTATGAGACCATCTCAAGAGATACCTTCTCCACACATAAGCGTGAGACTCATCCTTATGTGAGAGTATGGTTACATATATCTGTTACATCATATACCATCTCGTGGGCTATACTCTCATTTCACATAAATGTGGATCTCAAGAAAAAAAAAAAACAAATAAATACATAAATGTGGATCCCACATGCAAGACCCACATGCAAGATCCACCTTTATGTGAAGGTAGGTGTAGCACACTAAGTACACTGAATAATTTCACTATTGAATACCATAATTTTTATTTTTTATAAAAATATGATAGAGTTGAAGAGTTGAACTTATAGCAATTGCCTTATGATAATTGTTCTTTTATCATTACGACAAGGCACCAACTGATTTTTTGTGGTGGTAATGGTAGATAGGGCTGGCCCTAGGCTTGGGCCACTTAGGCCATCGCCTAGGGCCCCCTACTAGAGAAAGATCTCAAAATTTGGATTAAAATTTAGGTTTTTTAAAAAATATTTTTTTTGGAGATATAGAAATAATAATAATTAGTTTTACATTTCCCTTTACTTTTAAAAAGTTCCAAAGAATTTAGTAATACTAGAGATATGACAACTTTAAATACATATGTCATATAAGTATATGTCATTAATCACAAGAACTAATTTAGATAGGAAAGTGCTAGAAATACTATAAATTTTACTGGGTTTGGCTTACCTCAAGTACTTTTTTAACCGGACATGTCCTTTTGTTTTAAATATACAATAACAAGTGATAGTAGGATTTAATCTCCACCTTCTATTTAGTTAATGGATAAAGTGACAATTTCTCATTAAAACAAAAGGAAATTACAGTTAAAAAAAAATACTAAAAGTAAGCTAAACCAAATTTTACTTCATAGACTTTACAAATTGATGTGACAATTAATATGATTTGTGGACTTTAACAGCTTATTAAATACATTTTTAAATTACTTTTTGATTAGTGATACATCTTTGTAAGCCTCGTTGTAAAATTTATAATATCCCTAAAATCATTCATTCATTCATGACTTTTGAGTGAAGTTGTAGTGTGTCTTTATATTAGAATCTCTTTTCATCTCTTGTGTGTGTGTGTGTGTGTTTCTCAAAACAAAAACAAGAACTTGTTTATTATCTTTTTGAAGTGTCACTAATCACATTTGTTACCACATCGTTTGTAAGTTTTTTATAGTAAAATTTGTTATAGATTTAGCATTTCCCACCAAAAAAGTATAACAAAAAATTAAAAAAAGTTTTTTTTTTTTTTAAATATGATATTAAGTATTAGTTCATTATTATCTAGGTGATAACAAAAGGGGTCCGCTTGAATATATCGCTTAAGGCCTCCAAATTTGTTATCCCGACTTTGATGGTAGAAATAACAATGTTAGTGGGAGGAGAGAGAAGTGGTGGTGACAGTGATTATGATGTGGAGGGGGAAGAAAGGCAATAGTTGTGTTAGTGTAGAAAGGAATGAAGGTGAGAGTGTAATAGTAGGTGGTAATAGCAGCATTATGAAGGAATGAGAGGGGGTGAAAGAGGTTATAGTGGTAGAGGTAATGGTGATGGTGGCAACGTGGAGGGAGGGATCATAGGTGGTGATGACAACACGGAGAATGATAAAGAAAGTGGTGGTGCAGTGGTGTAAAAGATTTAAAGAGGAAGATGGGAAAGAAGTTGTAGGGGCAAAACCTTGGTCCAAAAAATAGTTTACATTTTCAAGTACATTATGAAAGTGCAAACAATTTGGGTAAAAGACACTTTATGCCCTCTAAGTTTAAAATCATTGCTAAATTGATCTCTCAATTTTTAAAAATTACAATTTATGCCATCGACTATTACATTGATATCAATTTTTGTTCAAAAGATTATTTTTGGGGTGAGGTAACGATTTTCTGATAAGATGCAAGATGTTTTTTTTTACGGATATATTTAATGGAATTTTTGGTTTTTCTCTTTTGTAAATTACAGTTTTCTTATTGATTGTGTCATTCTTGGAGTAGATATCATTGCTAAGCACACCTTGATGTCATTCTTGGAGTAGATATCATTGCTAAGCACACCTTGATGAGGCGTAATGATCTTTCTTTACCCAATATATTGTTCTTACATTTTTATAATTAAGGATAAAATATTATTTTGGCCATTAAACTTTACCAAAATTTTATTTTTCGTTCTTCAATTTTAAAAAGTTCATTTTTCATCTCAAACTATTGAAAATATTTTACTTTATATCTTTAAACTTTAAATCTCTAAATTGTTGGAAAAAGGTTATTTTTTCATCTCAAATTTTGTCTTTAAGCTATTGAAAAAAAACCTTGTGTGAGTGCTTTTTTCTTCTCAGCACTGTGGCCCAAAGTTCCTGGGCCAAATAAGTATTCTTGGTGGATTGGGCTCGGTTCACCGCAGTTAAAAGGCTGTTTATGAACCGAGTGGTGCACAAAATAAGCTCTCTACAATACAAATAACTGACAAACAAAAAATATCTGTATTGAATGACATTTTAATAGCAAGGGAATGCGCAGCAAATAATATATAATGTAAGACAAAGTCAAAGATCCTCGAATCAGTGAGGTGTATCTTATTAATTTTCCTTAGTTATGATTACAGTGCTCACTAAGACGTGATACAAGGTTCAACTAAGTTCAAAAATTACAGACTTTGATAGCTATTCAAGCTTCCAAGACTTGCAAAGTTTGAATTTGTTGAATCCGAGTATGTGTTATAGTGGCTATTTCTGGGATACCGATAGCGGTTCCTCTGTTTTTCTTGAGTTTTACAGAGTTATCTTAACGATTCTCTTCTGTGATTTTCTATTGCTGCATATTGCCCCTTCATGTTGGCTGTTTCCCCCTTTTTATAGTGTCATTTTAGGGTTTGGATACCATTGATTCTTCCCTCTTGGCTCCTTGGGTACCAGAGCCCCTGTTATGCCAGCCATTTCTGACCGTTGATTCTTTCTCTGTTTCTGATAGTTTTCATCTTTTAGTTCTGTTTTCCTAAAAGCCACTTACTGACTTTCCATTTTGGATAGTTGACGTTTACCCTCTGTTCTTTTAAGTCCTTTTACCTCTTGGACTTAGCTTTTTGGCTGTCCTCCTTGTTGTCATTTTTCCCAAGTGAGCAGAACCCTTTTCTGCTGGATTGAAGGTTTTCCAGCCACTTCCCTTTATAATTCTTCATTCTGGGTTTCCCAGGGTATCAGCCTTTTGTTTATGAATTGTTACTCTTCAAGCTTTCTGATTCTTTGCTGCACCACTGGGTGCTTGAGAGGGACATATTTGTTCTTCATTTCTTGTATTTCGTGGTACTCCTTTTGAGCTGTCTCAATCCCACTTTAGCTGTGCTGCACATCCCGAGGATCCCGAGCCTCTGGTAACCTCTGGGGATCTCGGCCTAGTTCTTTCACTGGAATTTGCTGGACTTTTTAATGGCATTTTTTGCTGGAAATCTGAACATACATAGGGCCTTGATGTCGATTCTTCTTGCTGCATGAATTGGGCCTTCTTTTGTTAAAGCCCATGGTCTTTCCTTACTTTTCATAGAATGGGCTTTCTTGTGAAATTTTGGCCTTCAACAAACTTTTACAAATTTTTGGGATTAAAAAATAAATTTTTAAAGTTTAAGGATGAAAAATAAATTTTTGATAAAATTTAAGGATCAAAATAATATTATACCTTATAATTAATATGAGTGGGATATTGTTGGTGTAATTTTTTTTTTTAATTTATAAAAAATGTTCATAATTTTATTATTACAATATATATATCATCAATTCTATGGTCTTTGTAACTTATTTCTTCATTATGTTGTTTATGTGTATTCGATCTATTTCTATATAAAGGAGCCTTACAAATCTTGAGATGTGTATCACAAAAGTGTATATACTCAAATATGATAGATGAGAATACATGTCTAGAGTAGTAATTTTTTAGAGATTATTTTGTGGGCAAAGAACTATTTTTCTTTAGTGGAGCTAGCTTTTGCTCTATGAAGCAGTGCAGACTCATGGAGCTATATTGTATGTAAGGGTGGCAATTTTTACCCATATCCATGAACCCGCCTATTACCCACCTTATTTGGATAAGTCTTTACCCAACCCATTTGAGTATTTGGGTTAAATGGATAAAAACTCATTTGGTTATTTAATTAGATGGGTCTAAATGGATAAACCCACTAATACCTACTAAACCTATTTAAAATTTAAAATTAAATAAACCCATTAATACCCAAACCCTTCTAAAATCTAAAACTTAAATAAACCTCAGTCTCACCCTCCCTCAAATTTCCTCAGTAACCAAACACTTTAACCTCTAGATTTCTAAGCCCAAACACTTTTCCTCAGATTTTCTCAGTAACCAAACAAAAGGAAATTTTAGAGAGAGAACAAGGATGGAATCGGAGTTCACCAGAGGTAGTGTATCAGCTTCGTCTCTGGCGAAGTTGGTTATGTTTGCCGGTGTTCTCATCTTCTTGTACAAATCCAGATGGGTCGCCGATATCGGTGGACGATGTTTTCGTTAACGGTCAGATCCGGCTGATATTTCCGATATTTAACCGAGATCTTTTGTTAGGTGGCGGTTATGACGAAGATTTGAAGTCCAGGGTCGATTCTTTGAGTCTCCGGTCACCATTGAGGAAGCTGTTTGTGGAATTGGCGTCGGAACCCAACGAGCTTGAAGGAGTCCCAACCAAAACGGTGGACGGGGCAAGCTAGCAGAAGCTCTTCCCACGTACCCCATGTTTGTTTCTCGAGAAAGCTTTGTTTTTCCATGAAAACTTTTTCCCCCTCTTAACTTCTCCGCGTTTCATGAATTTTATTGAGCTTTCCTTAGCTATATGATGTTGCTAGGGCTGTATTTTTCTTTTTCTTTTTCTTTAGGTAATATTTTCTCAGAAGTTGCCAAGAGAGAGAGAGAGAAAAAAAAAAAAAAACAGAGAAGAAAGGCTTTGTTTGGTTGCTAAGAAATGAATTTTGTGAAGAGAAAATGAAAGGAAAGAACAGGAAAAGTGACTTTTCAATTTTTGTTTTTAAAGTTTTTAAAAAGTTATTTATTTATTTGGATTGTATTGGGTTAAATGAGCAGGTTGCTAATTATATGGGTTAGACGGATAATGGATAATTAATTTATATATAAACAGATCGTAAATGGATAAATAGATAATTAAACATCCAACCCATTTATGACCCAATCCGTCCATTTGCCACCTCTAATTGTTCGTGGTTAGATTGTTATATCCTAGGGGCGGTATGCTACTGAATTGTGAACGCTTTGGCACCGGTTGAAATGTGTGTAGAATATTCTCCTGTGGTGGCACGAAACTCCTTAAAAAGAGCAAGATATAAATGCTTCAACTAAATCATATACCTGTAATATTATTTATTTATTTTTGAGAAACATATACCTGTAATATCTATTGCTTACTAATTTTACTATTACAAATTATTTACATATCATATTATGTTATTATTCAGATGTATTCAGATGAATTAAGATGATAATTGAAAATTCATATTTTATTATTTTTGTGATCTTTTTTTTTTTTTTTTTTGAAGTCGAGTGAGCTTAATTATTAAGTAAATGTGAATTAATCGTTTATTACATTTTAAACCAAGGACTCACAGTGAGTTTGGCACTGTATTTTAGATAGCTTATATATTAAAAGGTGAGGAAAAAATCAATTTAACTTATTTTTTAAAAGTTAGTTTATTTGTTGAGGCAAAAAGTGGAAATATGCAACCCAAAAAAAAAAAAAAAAAAATTGCTGCCATGATTCAAGGTTCCTTTTATATGTTGTATAACGTCCTGACGTTTATTGCGAAAAAGAAACTGATCCTTTATCATTCATAAAATTTTCAATTGTATTTGGTTATATTTGGAGGAAAAAAAAAGTTAGAGCAAGCAAACAAACACATATTTTTTTTAATCTTTTATTATAGTTCTTTTGATAAGTAAACAAACGTATACGTATGCCAGGTTTCAAAACATTATTATATATGATTATTATTTACATATGGTTGGATTCTAATGGCATAAAGCAGAAGCATTCCAGCACACATGATGCAAGAAATTAAGGAATAAATATACATACAACCGCACAAGAGATCAGTTGACTCTTGCACATGCATGCCTTACATACTTAAGAAAATACTATATTTTTTAGGAAAAAAAAAAAAACAAAAACAAAAACATTATTAGATATATATCACCCAGTTGATGCTACTTATTGGCATAAAGTTGGACATACCAATATACCATACCATGCACCCAAATCCCATTGATCATTAAAATCGATCCTTTCAATCATGCATGAACAACATATATAGTTTTAAATCCACCATATATTGATTGATCATTAAACAAAGCAAAATATTATTATTGGATGGTCATGGTGCTATTTTGTCCACTAGGAAGCTCAGGCCTGTGCATGTGACTTGTCACAAAAACGATATAAAAAAAGCATATATAATTAATTAATTCAAGACATATGAGCTAGCCAAACAAAGTATACCTTTCACAGAACGTCATCTGCTACTGATCATAATAATAGTTTACAATTTTTTACAAGGTTATGTGGCAATAACTAGACGTATGATATTAACTTATTAATCCTTATTTATGTCTAGATTCCCCTTCAATTTTAGGGTCCTTATAAAATATAGAGAATTCAAAGGTGTGGAACTGTCTTAAGAGTATTGACTTCATAGTGTATTTTATTATTATTATTTTTTTGGATAGATAAGATAGAATACCAATTGATGGCGTTCGCTCGATTATGATTACTTTGTTTTCAGGTCAAGACACCAATCGGTTGTTATTTGTTAGTGTAGGAAGAGTTCAAACCCTAAATCTCTAATTTGATGACACAAAAGACTTTATAAGTTGAGCTAATTTCGTAGTTTTGTAATGCTTAGTCTTACATTACATCATATTGTTTTTTTTTTTTTTTTTTTTAAGATATGCTAAAATTTTAACTTATGGCATTGATTATTCTTTATTATTAGGTCAAAACACTAACTCTGGATTTCAATTCAAACAACAAAAAATTTTACCAGTTCAATTAACTGGAACCCACCATTGTATTGTTTGAATGTGTGCAAATGGTACAGATACATTATGGTACCCCACATTTAGATTTCTATATATATAAGCTTATGGTGCAGCATTGGTCGGTCATACGTCTGAGACAACAACATCCTGCAATTGAGCATCCTTTGTCTCTGGAGGAACCAATTAATCATTTGCAAAATGATTAGAAACCTACATTATATAACGTTATAAACTATTTTTGTATAGGACAACGAGGTCACATTGTCTCACACACACACGCATATATATATATATATATATATAATATATGGCCATTGGTCATAAGTCATAACACGTTGCACTCTTAACATCCGTTGGTGAAGAGTCTGAAGACTGAAGATGTAGAGAAGAATACGTGTGAACAAATGCTGAGTTCTCAAATAAAATTTTACCTTCTCTGATCCGTTTGATTCGGTCCAAGCTTGTTCAATGAATTGAGAACCACTATTTTGTTTAATTAGAGGCTCATCGAAGGGCTAAATACGATTTGGTGTCTGTGTGAACCCTGGCTAAGATTCACTAATTTCGAGTTCTGCCTCTTTTTCTTTTTGTGAACCTATCATCTCTAACAATAGTGCGTGTCTCCTTCATTAATTACCTTCTAAAGTCCAAAACTTTCCCTCATCCAAAATCATTTGTGACATATTCCATTTGGAACTCTCAAACCCTAATTGAATTTGACTCTTCTCTCAATGGCAACAATTGTCGATACTTTGACTACTTTCAAAAGATTCAACCTCGCTTGTTCAAAACAAGAAGCAAATCTACTTAATACTTATAAGGATCTAATAACCTTATTTCTTTCTAGTGAAAGAGAATGATCTTGCTCTACAACCTCATAGATTGTCAAAGACAAAACAAAAACAAAAAACAAAAAATCAATCATGAATGTTTTTTTTCTCAAAATCGCCGTGAAGATATACGATTTGGTAAATGCATGTCTGCCCTGCACTTAATGGTTTATTTATTCACAAAAAAAAGAAAAAAAGAAAAAAAAAAGGTGATGCATTTGATTAAGTCCTATGAGGCACCTTTTAGATTAATAGGTCTCGTGAGCCATCCATTAGATTAAGTCCCACGAGACATCCATCTGATTAAGTCCCACGAGTCACCCCTTAAAAAAATAAAGTCTCACAAGGCATCCATTAGATTAATTCTCACAAAACATCCATTTGACTAAGTCTCACAAGACATTCATCTAAGTACTACGACTCCTCAAGGCACCCCTTCGATTAAGTCCTATGTGTTGGAAGTATTACACAAATAATTCACTCTTGTGATTTTGTGAACAAGAACAATAAACAATACAATATATATATATATATATATTTTTTTTGGCTGAGAAATAAACAATACAATATCTATTCAATGCATAAATAATTATGAATAATTAAATATACTCACAGAACAAATGAATACAAATCTGATCAAGGATAATGTTTAAAATTATCTCCTTAAGACATATTTCGCCCCTCACATTATTTCTTCAATTATGCTTTGAAACTTTTGAACATGCCCAATAGCAAATAAATACATTGTTTTGGAATTAAGTACCGTGAGTGCAACCAATCATTGAAAAAAAAAAGATTAAATATTGGACAGAAAAGGCCCAACCCACATAGATAGATACCAAATGTCCTATGCTTTCCTATCTTATGTGAGACTCAAGGATATTAGTGGAGTCGATTTCTCATTCACTCTTTAATGGTTTTGGGCAAGTGACCATTTGGTATTAATCGCCTCATAGAGGAAAATACATTACATCTCAAATTTGACATGTGAGTTCCACATGGTTTAAAAATAGCCACCCAAACAATTGCAACACACCCCATTGTTTAAGTTTAAGTTTCCCCTAGACAATCATTTTAAATCAATATAAATCTCACCAACAAAGTCCCAATTTTTTTTTTCCAGCAAGACTAGGTTATTATGTACACCAAATCCTCTTCTCAAAAAAAGAAAAAAGAAAAAAGGAAGCACAAAATCCCTATAATGACATTTTAAATGGACACATATTATATTAGTGGAAATTGTTCACTCGAACCGATATCTTTAATAGTTACTATTTAATGAATTCTCCTTATCCTCTTCTCAAAAAAAGAAAAAAGAAAACACAAAATCCCTATAATGACATTTTAAATGAACACACATTATATTTGTGAAAATCGTTCACTCAAGCCAATATCTAGTAGTTACTATTTAATGAATTCTCATTTTCACCCCCAAAATAATAATAATAATAATCGTTTAACTTAAACCGTCACCTTAAATGTTATCATTCTAAACAATGATATACCTTTTCAATTTTCTTACTCCCACATAACCTTTACTTTTCCATTCACAAATTTTCATGTATATATATATATATATATTGAAATAGTATCACAGTCATTTATATATCTTGCATTTATATTATCTCTAATATAAAATATCAGTAGAATCATGCTAACAGACGAGAAATTATAAGATCTACATGGTGGACAAGTGATATAGTCCATTATTCTATTAAAAAAATGTCACTTGTTTAAAATTGTTAGTTAGAAAAATTTTTTATATAAAAATTAATTACTGACTTAGCAATTTTAAATAAACAGAAGTTTTTTAGTGGAATAGTGGACCAGTGACGTGGTCCACCAGAGGACCCTATAATTTCTCATAAAAGACCCATTGGCCAAAAAAAGAAGAAGTAAAGTAGTAAAAGTCTTATTTGCCACAAATAAAAAAAAGAATACCTTTTCAATTATATAACTTCAACCGATTCCTTAAATGTTATCGTTATCATTCTAAACAATGATATACCTTTTCAATTTTCTTACTCCCATATAACCTTAACTTTTCCTTTTACTAAACAGTATCATAGTCATTTATATCTTGCATTCTCTAATTTAATATTAGGCAGAATCATGTTAAGAGCATTGGCACAACCTCAAATTGTAAATTTATAGCATCAAAACCATAAAAATGTATATTATTCGAAACTCTAATCGTAAAAAAAAAAAATTTACAATTGTACTATAGTATCATCTTATAAATAAGACCATCTTATAAATAAGATGGTACTGTAGCAAGATTATATTTTTAAAAAAAAATATTTTATTAAGTTTTGGATTTTATTTAAGAATTAAGTTATATTATTTTATTATGTAGATATATTATTTTAATATGTTGTATGGTAAAATAAAAAATAGAATGTTAAATATATTGTAAAATAGTATAGTATAATAGATATAATAACTTTTAAATGATAAAATAAGATATTTTTTAAAAATCAAATTTAATACTCTAAAAAAAAACCCATTGCCCAAAAAAAGAAGAAGTAAAGTAGTAAAAGTCTTATTTGTGTTTACCAAAAAAAAAAAAAAAAAAAAAAAATTCTTATTTGTAGTTCACATCTATATGTTTAGTCCTTATTTCTCGACATATATTTGAAAGCAACATAAACTGATTCCGAGACCACGTGTAAGGACGAAGGAGTACTACTCCTGCCATTGTTGTTGGATCAAAGATTCAAATATGTAGAATAAAAAATTAATTAAAAAAAAAAAAAAAGGTGGAAAGGCACATTGCTTTTTCTTGGCGCGTTATAACACAGCCGAAGCAGTACCTTTGGGACACAGTACACACACTGACCCAATAGCCACATTTTCGCAGAAGAGAGAGAGAGAGAGAGAGAGAGAGCTAATCTTTGTAAAAGGAAAGGACACGGCCCTTCTCCTTCTGGGTTCTGTACCAAAATAGATCTTACCTGAACTGAAAAACAAATAGTTGCATTGATTGAGGCAGAGGCAGAGGCAGAGAAGAGAATCCAAGGATAGCTTCTTGGTTAAGCGGTTCACAACTACTAATTAAGCCAAAGCTCAAAGGTATGACCCCTCACTCATCCACTTAATCTTTTTATATTTATCAACGTTGCCATTTTTCCCTTCTCAGTTTCTTCTTCTGTCTCTCTCTCTTATGCTTTTTTTTGTTGTTGGTGTGATTATCTTTATTTTCTTACTTATATAGTCATTTCTGCTAATGAAAAATGAAAGTACATGAGATATGAAAGTTATGTCTTTGGTTTTATTGATTGGTGTTTGTGGAGTGTTCTTTTTTCTTTTCCATGAGAAGTTGAATTTAGTTGTCAATTTAAAAAAAAAAATGAAGATCACCTAATTGTTTATCTTTCCTTATTTTATAGAAAACTATCACTAGATTTTATATTATTGGTTCTTTTTTAATCCTTGGCAAAACCCAAAAAAGATGAAGATCTCTCAATTAATCAACAGATTCTTAATTTGATTTGTAGCAAAGAATGCCCAGAAGTATATTTTACAAGACTCTCCTCCTTATTTTATTTTTAATCATTTCCATTTTCTACTTGGTGCTTTTTCTTTTCAGAACCCTAGCTAGCTACATTGATTTAAGAAGTTGGAAGTTCCTCATTAAAAAAAAAATGTTAGAAGTTAGAACTCATAAATCTGTAGAATCATCATGTAGCTTTCCACCTTGAGGAAAGGATTAGATCAAAATTAATAATACTCCCGTAATCCCCTTTGATATCGCATCATTGAAACCAAGACAATATTGGCTTATATGATCTTTGGTTTTTTTTTTAGTTTTTTGGTAGTCAGATGGACGTGCCACGTGTCCAAACAAGCTGGACCATACAATAATTAACTAATAGGTAACGTAGTAGGTAAAAAATAAAAAATAAATAGATGGGATGTGGCCATTGATTATCTATTTGTGTTATTTATAATCAACTTTTTCAACAAGATTTAATCATGCATAATAGAAGAGCATGCTAGGCCTACATGAAAGTCAATCTTATAAATTATAATTAAACGAGATAGTTAGTGCGTGACACGTCAAACATTTTGGTATAATACGCACTAGTTAAAAAACATTTTAAGTATGAGAAATGTTAATGAATACCTTAGGATAATGATTAATAATTTATTTAAAGAAAGTTTTTATGAGAAAAGAAAAAAAAAATTTTGACAGCTTTTTCTATTTTTTATAAAAGTTGTGTCAAAACTTTCCTAAACTAGATTATTAACTATTGCCCTAAGGGAAAAGTTATTAGATATTATCAAAATACTATAAATGCGTAGTCCCTCTTTTCACATGAATGAAAGGTCCCACCATGAATTTAATTAGTGGGATCTATCATTTATGTGAGAGGAGGAAGTTTACATTTATGGTATTTCGGGAGTACACAATAATTTCCAGTCCTAAAAACACCCTTTATCTACATTTTGAGGAAAGCTAGTAAAGCTTTTAAGCAAAAGTATTATAATAATGCTTTCAAAGTGTGAGGCAAAAAAAAAAAAAAAAAACTGAGGCAGCTGAAATAATTGGTTAGAACTTTTTTTTTTTTTTGGGAGAAGAATATAGGTTATATAGGTTAGTTCTTAGAATAGAAATTTAGAATGAATTCAACTTTATTGATCTATATTTTACTCTCTCCCTCTCTTTCTCATTTTTTTTTTCTCCTAAACCTCTTAAAAAAGCAATGTTGAGGATTATTTTATTTTATTTTTTTAAAGAAGAAGAAATGGGGTCAAATCCACCGCATAAAAAAAAAGAAACCTGATTAGAGTAGTGTCTCATCCTTTCTCTCTCCATTTTTGGATTTATCCTTACTAGTTACTATCTTACACATGCCTTTATAAACATCTTTATATATAATGTTAAACTTTTAATTAGACTCTCATATTTCGAAAAATAAGCTTTTGAAGTCTGACATTTTTATACGCCATTATTTAAATATATATTTATATATAATTTAATTTTAATATACATTTAAACCCTTAGAAGTTGTTTGGGTCAATAGAGAAGCAAATAAGGCAACTTACTCTTCGGCCCCATGGTCTTTAGAAAATTCCTTTTCAAGTACCTTTGATTTTGGGCAGGCCCCCTTCTTTTGTTTTGTCATCGAGGAAGCTGAGCTAGTTAGGTAGGCTAGGCTTGCTCCTCCTTTTTTATCTACTTTCTGGTTTTCTAATAATATTTTCACCTTTATTTAAAAAATAAAAAAAAATTAAGCACGCATTTCACATGGAAGAAATCACATCTTACAAAATTTTTACTTACTTTTTTTCCTAAAAAAGAATTATATCTTAGAAAGTTTGTGTCCAAAAGAGGCACGTCTTCATGTGTATAGACACTTCAAACTAAGACTGAGGGGATGTATCAGTATCAACTATCAAGTATCAACCTAGGGTGAAAGACCGGACCCCTTAAATTCATACCTTGTGCTGCATCATGAAAATCAAATTCTTATGTAATTCGTCCAGTTCTGTTGTGTGGTGCGCACATTAGTTTAAATTTAAATCACAAAATTTTGAATAAAAACCACCAAATTATAAAAAAAAAAAAAAAAAATACATATGAAGAAAGCTTACTGATGGGTCAATTTGAATTCACAACTTTTATAAAAATTAGAAGTTTATTTGTTTTGAGAAATAATTTTTAAACTGTTTCTTGAAAATTACATAAATGTACAACTAAGTTTAATTGTGTTGCTAATTTGTTAGCTAACTTAGCTGTGTATGCTGTGTTTCTGATTTTTCTTATTTGGTTGGAGGATTTGCTAGCTCAGGTTTTGAATGGTGTGCTTTTTGATGTACAATGTAATTTTTTTTATTAATAATATATCTCTACTTTTATTAAAAAATATATTATTTTCTTTTTATTTCAAAGGAAATTTTTTTTATTTCTTAAAAAAAAAAGGAATTTTTTTAAAAAAAATTAGATTAATGTGTGCCCTTAAAAAAAGTTGTTATAAAGAATTAAAAAAAATTATCAAAACAATTAATCACTTTTTTATTTTTTCATAAAAAATTTCTTAAAATAATTGACTAATGGGCACGTTAAGCGCATTCGTCAGTAAATCTCAATTGTTTTACGACATCATAAAATTATAACAGATTCTACCAAAAAAATAAAATTATAACAGATTTGAGGTGGTATTGAATTTATACGATGGGCCACAAGGTAAGTAGGTAACCCAACCCTATACCTGTCTTTGTCATAGTGAACAATGCTGGGTCTCAAGTGTCAATCAAGTACACGTTGCTTAACTGTAATTTTTGCCTCTCAGGCTCAGTGATCGCAATCCCTAGAAGGTCCCATGTCAAATTGTCAATGACCCTCACGAGGTCATGACGCAACTTTTTCCCTTATTTTCTCTCTTTAGGGTGAACCACCCAATTTTTTTAGTGTCAGTTTGGTATTTTATAGTTTTTGCCTTTTTGGTAACTTATTAAAAAAATATATAACTTTTAATAATTTTTGTGTTAAATGTGTGATGAGCTAAAACTTAGCTTTAAAAAAAATTTAAAAGTTAACTTAATAGCAAATTAAAAGAGATAAGACAAAAAGTAAAAAATCAAAAATATTTTTTTATTCACCCAAATTGATACTTATTAAGGTTTTGTTGGCAGCGGCATAGAAAAATAACAAAAATCAATAAAAATATAAAATTTAAATTAACAGAGATCATAGGTGGAGTCAAGTAAATAAATTGCATGTATTATAAAATTCTATATATACAAGAATTTTTTTTTTTGAGAAACAATTATTTTTATGTGACAAGACAATAGAATTTTCGTTTTGTGGAATCATTTTATGATAAAAGACAGAATGGTCACAGCAAGGATGTGACAAAAGTACCATCGGAAAGGAAGCTAGTCACATGGATTGTGATTATTATTGATAAGTACTACTACAGTACTACTACTACACCTTGCATGTTTTCCTAATAATCACCCAAGTTGCATAACATAAAAAGATGCGAAAAGCAGAATGGAGAAATATTTTACCCTTTAATTTCATCCTCTCAAGTAGTCACCGCGTAGCTAATTGGTAATTACCAGTTACCACTGCACCTTTGGGTTGATTTGATACCTCTCTAGAGGGAGGGAGGGGAGTCTTGGGTTTAGAGTCGCAGGGAGGACAGCATATTATTACCTTTTTTTTTAATAAATATTATTTTTAACCATCTAAAAAGAAAGAGAAAAAAAATCACATAGTTAATTAATAATTTTCATACTAAAAAAACATTTTCAAGTCGTAAATCATGTTGTGTGTGTATATATATATATATATATATATATATATTAATTAGAGCCAATCCTCACTTATATAGAATAGGATATATAGTTCTCTTCGTCTTTTGTTTTTGTGTAATAATCTTTTTTTTTTTTTTTTTGGTAAAAGAAAAATAGGTAAGAGGAGAGCGACCAGTGTAACACTGTGACTTCCTTACTTGAGCGTGACCATAATAGGACTCTACTCACTTTCAGGCGAGACCCCATACTCTTGGTCTGTGTAAGGAACTTACTTATTTTTTAGGTCGACTGTTTGGGATAAAAATAGGATATAAAAAATTAGCACCAACACATAACTAATTGTTTGAAACTCAAACCCAAGACTTGAGAATTGTTGGCCTGCTATCTTACCAACATAAACTAAGCCAGTCGAATGTTAGTGTAATAATAATTTTATATGAGACAATATGTATGAATGTAGTCACTTCACGTGAGTGTCCTAGCTAGGACTACTCTATATATAAGGAAATCAGATTATATATATAAATAATAAAACGACCTTTTTCGAAAAAATAGAAGAAGAAGAAGAAGTAAATAGTAAGAAACTAATGTTTAAATCAAAAGATCAAATAGAATGCTTTGAGACAAGCAGAAAAACATTGGGAACAAAATAATTAAAGATGCTTTCAAATATGGCACTAAATTATGGTATCTTGTTAATTATTATTATTTTTTTTTTTTTTGCAAATTGCAATTGTGTCGTATGCTAGCTGCTGTGGTCCATTTTGTTTTTTGCTTTTGAGTTGAGAGTTGAGAAGCTTTTACGTTGAACAAAGAACATGCATAACACATGGCAAAAACTGTGCTTTTGTAGCTTACAATGAATTTAGAACCCTACGTCGAACAACATGCCACAATACATGTATGTGTAGCAAAACTGTTCTTTTGTTTAGCACTTAGCCATTTCTAATTCTATACGCCGAAAATGGCACAACATTTTTCTTCCTTTTGTCTTGTAGTGTATTGGGGTATAATTATAAGTGTATTGGGTTGTATGTGTATTGTCTAATAATTTATCAATGCTCGTATATATAATACATATCCAACAAATAAGATCGAACAAAAGCTTAATAAAGAAAAGTGCTTAATTTAAAATTTAGATGTAAGAATATAATACATTTCTGAAGGCAAATAACATAAGTTTGGCACTTTGGCTTAATTGTTAAGTCTCAAATGATAGTGTTCTAGCCAGTGGCCGGTTTCAATTAGTTCTCATAAGATCCATGAGACTTGCGGGTGGGATAGAGAATTATATTAACTCAAAGATTAATTTAAGTATTTTAAGAAGGATTTGGCTTCTGTCCATTTTAGTGAAGTAATGGTCGTAATATGAACACAATACATATTCAAAATAGGCCATGTGTTGGTCTTTTGGTCTGTCTGCACTGGAATCCTGTACACTAATGTTTAAACCATTTAAAAAAAATAAAAAAACAAAAAAAACCCCTCAATGAATGATGAAATGTGAAGCTGTTAATTTATCCTAAAGTTTGGAAGCACCCTCACCACATGATGATAGATTGGCAAATCTAATGACTTGACCGGATAGATTTAGCGGGATCGATGTCTTTGTAGTCTGTACTTTGTAGCGATGGTGGCAAATAAATTAGGAATTATTCACGCGGTGGAGAGTGGGGTCAAGGTGGTTGTGTATGATTTATTTATTTATTTTTGGTGACAAATCTTTTAATTTTTCTGGGAAAAATATTTATTTTTCCTTTCAGGTAAAAGAAGAAGATGGTAAGGATATATATATATATATATATATATATATATTCTTCAGTGGATTAGAATTAGATTATAATCTAAAAATATAGAATGGAATTGAATGGAAATGATTAATTATGTTTCCAATTTTTAATAAACAAAAGAAAAAGGTTAAATTGATGGAAAGAAACCAAATTGTCGATGCATGCTTAGGTGATTGCAATTCGATTTGGTCGGCGATTTTCCATTTTTGAAGAAATAATTAGAGATCTTCCAAAGGAGTCTGTCCCCTCTCACCTGAGCTGAGGGGTGGACATGAATTGATATCATATATGCGTGGGTCATGACTCATGGGTCCTGCACATAATATTTGACTCTCATCTCTTCTCATGTGGATCTAATAATTTCTCTCAATTTTCTTGTATGCTATCATAACATTCCTCATGTGGATTTAATACTTTTCCACAATTAATTTTCTTGGATTTTATAACATCATCATCATAATAATAAAATTCTTGGCTTGTTACTAGTATTTAGTGCAGGTGCAATGCACCTAGCAAAGGGGAAAACATTAGTGTAGGTGCAATGCAATAGGTTTTATATATATGTAACCTACTAACCTCTGCTTTTCCTTTACTTAGGAGAGTCTCTTTATTCCCCACAAAAAAAAAAGGGGGGAGTCTCTTTATATTTAGTCAATTGTAGCGTTTTTTTTTTCTTTTCCCTTTTCCTATCGGTCACTTGTTTTCCTTTGTCAAAAAAGGGAAAGGAAGGAAAGAAAGAAATTGAAATCCAATTTTAATAATTTGTAAATTACCCAAAAAAAAAAAATCTATTCTTATTGTCAAGAAATCAATATGGTTGGAATGCATCGTTTTTCTTTATCTTCGTGGTATATGCGTATGCCTTGATTAAGTAATTTTATAGTTAAAGTTCTCATAAAACTTTCAAGTAACTTTTTTATTATTAAAATTTGTATCCTCATTCATAAGAAAACAAGATGAGAACTACTATCTCATAAGATGAGAAATACTATTGATGATAGGTAACATACTAACATCTGATTGATTATTATATATCTTGAGAAAAAAAAATGATCTTGAACTGTTTTTAATGCAAAAACAATCTTGGATTTAGTTCCAGGATCAAGTTTCCAAGCGATAGAGAGATGTGTTTCTTAATTGGTTTCCTGTCACAAAAAGTTCAAAACAAACCCATCACATGATACTGGACAATTATATATAGAAAATATTTATCTAAAGTTTTGTAACGCAATAACATTCTCTAATTCTCTCTAGTCCCTACTTGGTAGGTGTATTTATTGAAAATGCAACTTATTTAGGTTCAAATCTCCTGTTTAAGGGGGGAAAAATTATCCATGTTGGAGACTCGAATAATACAGCAGAAGTTATCATCAATTATTGAAAATTCAAAACTCTCTTTGAATTTTCAAGTTGTCAGGAATATTCAATAGTCATTGGTAAGCAATACCCATTAATGTGTACCCTTTCTTTTAGCTGTATGATTCTTTTATTTATTTGTCAAATTACAAATGGGAAAGTTGAGAGTATCTTTGATTGAAATTCCCATCCTACTTTGCTTTCTTGAAGAATTCTAACACTTTTTTTAAGTTCCCAGTTCCCACCCAAACCTAACAATCATTTTCTTCAAAATCGACCACACTATGGCAGCAAAGAATAATAGCCAAAACATCCACGCCATCTAAAACTGATAGTGATCGCAATCAACAATTGATGAGCTTAGAGATTTTTTCTTTTGGGAAGAAATGAGATATTTATTATTTATTTTTTTTGGGGACAGAAAAAAGTTGAAGAGGTTTGTACTGTATAAGAAAGACAACAGAAAAAACAAAACTAACGACGTCCACTGTTTCATGAACCATGATTTTTACTTTCCACATGGTGTTGTTGTCAAAATAAAGTGGTTGGTTGTGACAGTAATATTGTCGGTCTAGCTTCAGCTTCAAGTGTCCAATGTCCAGTGTTGTAAGTTAGTGACTAAGCTAACATCATAGATCTTGAAGGTGGACTGGGTTTTTAGGTCTAGTTCATTCGTTCCGATTAGATGGTGACATGTGTTTAAAAGTGGACATGTGTCACTATTTCAACGAATTCAGTAATACTGACCTAAGCATGACCCATGAAGATGAAAATAAAGGTATTTGAATTGGATACTACAGTAACGTTAAATATGAATATGAGACAAAAATTAAATAAAAATGAGAGAGAGAGAGAGACACTATGGGTCCCTTCCAGCCGACCTGCCACTACGTAAAATGTCCACACTACCCCTAACTCAAGTATATAGTAATATATAATATATAATTTAATTTACTATTATGTAAAGTAGCTTTTCTCCTATTGGGTATTGCTTGCTCACAGGTTGTTACTTGTTAGTAGTCATTAATGGTAATAATAAATGAGTGCTTTGTAGATGGTGGTTAAGGTTAAATTTTTTATTATAAAAATCTTTCAATTTCTTGGATGTAATCACGTAAGTGAGTTAAAAAAGAATTTATTTATTTTCTTTTGTTGCTTCTCAATATAATGGAACTCAATAATTTTCTCCTTAACAGTCTTTTAAGTGTAATGCTAACAAAAGCTATAATAATAAGAAGTGCCTACTGTTTTTTGAAATAATAATAATAATAATAATAATAAGTTGTGGAGAATTTTATAATTCATCTAGTTTTTCTTGATATTTTAAAAGGAAATGTTTAGACGGTGTGTTAAACCTTAAACCTTATTTTTTTTAAGAAATGATACTCCATCCAAGATAATCAATTTCTTCATCTTTTAAACATCTCATTAATTGATGGAAAATTATTGAATACCCTCTCTTTTTACATGAATAGTAGGTTTTATCATAAATTTAATTAATAAGACCTACAGTTATTGGTTGAACTCCGGGTACCAGGAGTCTAATATTGGTTTTGGACTTTACCTAATATTAAATAAATTAGTCCACCTATCAAAAGAAAAAAAAAAAAAAAATAGTCCAAAGGTCAAAGCAGGGATAATAAACAAGTAGTCCATGACCTCCCACTACCGTTATTTTCTGGCAACGTTGGTGCTTACTTCTTCTTATTTATTTCTATTTCTATTGAAAATTGCAAGCTTCACTTTGAAAATATTGTTGTGGCATTTTGTTTCCGCTATATCTCGAACAGATATGAAGCAAGTTTCAAAGCAACAGCAACAAGAGGTAACTACTACTCTTTCTTATTCTTGTTGACGTTGTATAAAGTATAAGACACATACGCATATGTAGCTGTTTTTGGTATTTGGGTTTTGGATGACAAACAAAAAAGAGGTAAAAACATTGCAGAGAAGTAGGGCTGAACTGTATTGTTTGGATTGGTGCGTGCAGCTGTTCTGGCCTAGAGTTGTGATGCGTAAATGGCTTAACATCACCACCCAGGACTCTGATTTCAGTGCTGACGAAGATGAAGATGAAGACGAAGAAGAAGAAGAAGAAGAAAATGATGACCAAGGCCAGCAACAACAACATGACACTAACAATTCCAACCCTCAAGGTCACTCTCTCTCTCTACTCTCTTTTTCTAGAGCTTTATTTTGAATTTTAGGAACCCATTAAGAGTTTTGGTTAATTGGTTCTGAATATGCTATGAGGACTACTGGAACTGGTTCTTATAATTCTTTTTTTTACCTGAATTTATTGGAAATTTGGTTTGTAGATGAGTTTTGAGTGTCAACCATAAGTAATTCTCTGTTCTGGGCTGCATTTTATAGTTTTGTGTAATGCATTTTATGTTTTGGCCTGACTATCAAGTGGGTGTTTGTAGCATTTGGTCAATTGGGAAGACGATTGAGGCCTAGGGGCAACAGAGGGTATGGTGGTTGTGTTGATATTAATGGTAACCTTTCAAGTTCACCGTTTCAGTTTTTCTAAGTTGGCACAGCATGATCAAGATTTACTTCTTTAATAGAATTTTCAGTGGCTTCTTGAAATTGTGGCAAAACTTATTTCGGTGACGGAGGAAGAGATACCATTTGACTCTGCTCTTGACAACTTTTAATTCTTGAATTAAGATCATTCATCCCATTTTAAATTGTGCACAGTTGGATTTGATTAGAATTTCTTATCTTTTGGAATTCTAGAAATTTGATTTTTCTAGTGGAATTAGGTTGAAACAGTCAAAATAGTGGCATTGGAAATTGGGTCTCCAATGCTGGCCAAATGGAATCTAGAGTGATTTGAATTTTAAAGAGAAGATTGCTTGATGTAATTAGTCAACTGTGCTTGTTGTATTGGTTTAGTTTAGTTCTTAAATATGAATAAGATGGTAGCTGTATTAAATTATGTTACTGAGATTAGGTGTATTAGCATTTTTTCTAATCAACAAGTTGGAGAATGCTTTAAACTATGGCAGGCCTTTTCTGGATGAATCTTGAGATTGGCCATCATGGTCCTCTTCCTGCTTATTTCTAGTAAATGCAAATATATGGAAATATTAGATTGAGTTTTTATATTTGGGGAGAGGGTAGAGAATTTGGCCCCCACATGATAATGGAATCATCCTGTAGTATTAGATATGAGCCAGTTAAAAATTACTTTCATCTTCTTTTGGGGTAATGACTCCATTTTATGCAACAACCTGGTTGTTTCAGATGCATATAATTCATAAGTAAATTGTTTAATTTCTGCTATCTTCCAGTATATTTATATATAATTTTTTTTTTTAGTTTAGGTTAGTGGCTTACTGTAAAAAAATGTAGTCTTATATATCATGTATATTTTCAGTTTTAATATTGTCTTCTCTGCCTTATTTAATTTTTTATATTCTTGTTTGTGTTAATACAAATTTTAATATACTATATTTTTTTTTTGATGAGTATGTATTATACTACTTTATTATGTTGTACAACGTATATTTTTTTTGGACCTCAGATGCTTTTCCAAGTTTAAGAAGAAGAAGAAAATCAGAGACTTTTAGGGCACAGTATATAAACTCAGAGGAACTCAGGTATGGTACACTTAATCTAACAGTTAGTTATATTGATTCGGGTAAGTGTAAAAATGATCGTCTATCAGTCTGAGTTAGCCAATTATTCTAATTTCTGGTCCTTTTTTTGTCCTAGAATATGTGTTGGGACTTGGAATGTTGGAGGGAAACTTCCACCTGACAACCTAGATATTGATGATTGGCTAGATATTGATGAGCCAGCTGATATCTATGTGATTGGGTGAGTGTATGTTTTCTTGAATTTCCCTTGGTTACTGATATTACATTGAAGTACAATAAATTGCCTATGTTATTTGATTTTAGTACATGTATAGTTTGTGTAAAGATAATTGGAGCTTCCGTATTTGCTTTAGATTGTGCTCGCCTGCTTTGTTAACTGTCATAGTTGTTGATATTGCATTTATCTCTAAAAAAATAAAGTGTTCTTCCTCTGTTTTAAATTTTTAATATATTGTAGCAGTCTCTATTCTCTTAATCTGTTGTTTATATTCGGGAGAGTCTTTCATAGAAGCATGACTTATGCTTTTTGTTTACAGTCTTCAGGAGATTGTGCCATTAAGTGCTGGGAATATCTTTGGTGCTGAAAGTAACCGTCCAGTTCCAAAGTGGGAAAACATTATTCGTGAAACACTGAATCAAATTCGACCTATAAAATCCAAAATAAAAAGCTTCAGTGATCCACCTTCTCCATCAAGGTTCAAGCCATCTGATGATATCCCAGGTATAGAAGAGGAGGTATTGTTTGAAAGTGATAGTGATGTAGGTGAGGAAGTTCATCCATTTGATGAAGATTCCAATGGTTTTGATGGAGTCAAGGATAAACCAATCACCGAGAAAAGCACATGTTTGAATTCTGGAGTTTCAGACTGTACTGGAAGTGCCGGATTGCCAGGTGAACAAGAGTTGGAGAGGCAATTTTCTTCTCCAAAGAGGTTGGATAGGTTAAATTGTTTGCGGACAGAAGATTCAGTAGATGAGGAAACATCAGTAGGCCAAAACACTGGCAAATTAACCAGAATGCTTAGTGGATCTGAAAGGATTGGTTTGAGCTGGCCAGAGCCTCCACTAAACTTGCTATCTCAGCATGTGTTAGAGAGACCCAATTCCTTAAGACCGATCAGGTCCTTTAGGGGAACCAAGTCTTTCAGAACATATAGTTCTTTCAAGTCAACAACAAATGAAGTGCCATCACAGATAGCTTTGCTTGCAGAAATTGACCTTGAGTCTCTTTTTAAGAGGAAACGAAGATCATCATTTGTAAGGATAGTAAGCAAGCAGATGGTTGGGATTTTCCTCACTATATGGGTTCGTAGGAGCTTGCGCAGACATATTCAGAACTTAAAGGTGTCTACTGTTGGTGTTGGTGTTATGGGCTACATTGGAAACAAGGTTTGCTTCTTTTCCTTACATCTCTTTGCATTTTTGTGAATTCTTTTTTACTGTTCTGATTGTTTTATTTTCACTGTTAGAGTAATGGATTTTGTTTTGGGATTACTAATAAGTTTCACTAAGAAAATACAAAAGGGATATAATCCTAGTACACAGGATGCATAGAAGAGAAACACCCAAAAAAAAAAAACTGTTTTTTTTAATAATTTATTTATTATTTGATAGTTAGAAACACCCAAAAACAAAATTAAATCTAAAGTTCAGAAGATCAAGGAAATCTGACATGTGCGAAAAGAGAATAAACAAGTAGTTCCTGTCCAATAGTAGAGAGACATCAAGAACAAATTTTTAGCCTCCTTACTAATCACTCACATACCTCGAAGATACACACATCCCTTCTCTCCAAAATTGCTAGATTATACACAAAAGGAATTGACTTTCAAATGTCATCATTGCATCTTCTTAAGAAAATTTCCTTTCTAACATGCCAATGGTTTAACCACTGCTCTTGGCATAACCCTCCTAACCCTGAATAAACAAAACACTAGATGCCAATAGTTTATCTCGCCAATTTCACAGTATGAAGAAATAAATGATTTATTAACTCCCCACTCAATCTACACATACAGCACCAAAAGCAAAGAGTATTCCACACTTGCTCAAACTATCTGTTGTTAAGATCTACCTCAACATGTCACAGGGTTTTACTTGCATTGCATGTAATGTTATTTTTTTTTATTTTTTATTGTGGGCTTCATACATCAGTTCTGTGTGATTTGTATTCTTCCAAATTGCCATATTTTTAATGCTAGTATCATTATCACATCTTCATGGCCTAAGTTGGAGTATATCAAAAAAAGGGATCATGGTAATTAATAACAATAGGACAAAATTGATTTTTGGTCCCCAAAGTTTACAAGTTGAGCACTTTCATTCCCGAAAGTTTCAAATGCTCTATTGGTCCTTCCGTCTTGTTCTGGTAAATTTCATGTGTACATGGCTAATGGAGCAATGAGGTGACCTATTTTTAATGACATGGCTTTGATTTACAACCCCCCACCAAAAAAAAAAAAAAAAAAAAAAAACACAGCCAGTTTACCCTACCCAAACCTGTATTTTGAATGACATGGCATTGATTTTTTATATTCACTGAAAAGATGGCAGGGATTATCCAGATTGCATCTTCCTTAGAAGAGCAAATCTTGTATCACATCTTTATGTGCTTCTTTACATGCAATTGTTAGGCACTGTTGTGCCTAGGCACTGAATTCCTTCTAATCTCTATGCCTTAGAATTTTAGGCTTCCCCTTTGGGATGCTTTTGAAGGATCTAAAGTGGAACCAACTAATGAAACAATGTATTTTGTACAGACTATGAGAATTGTCCCCACTTTTATCCATTTAGGTCGAAAATTTTCTCCTCCCTTTCTTATTCATGATTTCATAAGCTAACAGAAGCTATTACATTATCGATTGCTGAAGGCCTAATGTCATATTGTGAAGTTTCTGTTTAGATTGGTGCTGTGTAATTAATGAAGGTGAGAAGCTGCATGTTAGGATCCATGGGGCTTTGGCAAGTATCTAAAACTTGAATTTTGTGCCTGTCAAACATGTTTATAATTTAAAACTATTAGAATTATGGTCAAATGATCAAATTCACCATTTTCTAATTGTTTAAGCTTTTGAGACAATCGGTAATTTATCATGGTATTAGAGCAAGAGGTTTTGAGTTTGGGCCCATGCGTGAGAGGAAGTGTTAGAATTAAATTGATTAAAGTTATCATTTTATAACAGCTTATGTTTTTGTGACAATCGGTAATTTATCAAAAACAGTATGTCTCCTATGCAAGAAATTATGCCATAATTATCAACCTTAAAGATTAGATATTGTCTACATTATGCATGCATTTGAAACTTTTTGGATGACCAAATCAGAACTTCTATGTGGCTTGCAATCTTTTGATGTGAATATTTGGAGAAGAAAGCATACCTTGCAACTAAATAATGAAATCCTAGGTCCTTGCTTCCCCAGCCTCATGATTTGATATTCAGCATGTAGATAGTAACTGTTAATGTAATTAATTTTGATGGGTAATATTAATTTTTTTTGTTTTCATTTTTGAAATCCATGTTAGCTATGGCAGTCTTATAGAGTTCATGACAATTGTTCAATTTTCCAGGGATCAATCTCCGTCAGCATGACCATATATCAGACCCTTTTTTGTTTTATATGTACCCACCTGACATCAGGTGAAAAAGATGGAGATGAGCTAAAAAGAAATGCTGATGTGCGTGAAATACATCGAAGAACTCATTTTCATTCGTATTCTAATATTGGGCTTCCCAAAAGCATCCTTGAACACGAGTAAGTATATGCCATACTATTGCAGAACTCTGAACTGTTCTCTCTCTCTCTCTCTCTCATTTCTTGACAAGGATTTTTTTTTTCTTTTTTGGTTTATTTGGTGGTATCCTTTCTCTCATATGATGGTGGAAATAGTTAGGGCATGTTTGGTACACTATAATGGTGATTACAATGTAATAAGAATAAGTATTACAAGGAACTTATCAAAAGAGTATTATAAGAAATACAAGAAGCTGTAATGGAATAATTATTTATATTCATCCGTTTGGTGATAACACAAGGATAGAAAAATTCTTAATTTGTATCCTTTAGTTTGGTACAATATGATAAAGGGGTGGAATGACATCATATTTTATCTAAATTTCTTAATATACCATTTAAGAAAAAAATTATACATTTACACTTTTTGTAAGTTATTATTTTGTGTAAAAATTGAAAAAAAAAAGTATATAATTAATATTATTGTTATAGGCTGAAAATTAATATCTCCATAAATAAAAAAATGATAATATCTCCAATGAACATTGAAGTCTCAAAATAACAGCAAAATAATAATTAATATTATGTTGTGCTTGTACTGTTATCATAATAATTCACTTTGTAATCACAGCAAAATAATGATTTAGTTATCCTTAGACATAACCACTAAATACACAAAAACTGCTATCATAATGATTCAGTTTGTATAGATGATTATATCTCTTGAGTTGAGGATGTACCTGATGTCGTTGTAGAACAGCTTGAACTTGATGTATTACATTTCAGTTTGAATTAGTTAATGAAATTTATCTTGACTTCAAATAAAAAATGGTTCGGTTTGTACTCACAAAAATTAATGAATTGCGGCATACATGATTAAGGAAGCTACAAAAAAAAAAAAAAAAAAAAAAAAAAAAAAGAATCTTCTTCACACCAAAGAGAGAGAGTACCTAGTAGGGAGGAGATTAGCAGCAGGGCATGGGGCTTTTGGGGCTTTTTATTTTTTTATAGCAATTACATAGGCTAAGAGATAGAAATTACACTCCTTTTAATAAGAAATAAATATACTTCATTTTAAAGAATAGCTAATCCTAAGGAATAACTATTACAAGTAATAAAAACACAACCAAACAATTGAATGGTTATTCCTAACTCCTAAAGAATAACTGTTACATTACAGATTCTATTACAGTGTACCAAACATGCTCTTAGTTCTGTAAAGAAGGGATTTCATTTGCTAATGTGGTAGTTAGGTTCTATTTATTCAGCTGCTATTCTTTGTTCTTTCTTCAATGTGAAACATCTCTTCTGTTATATCTTGTCAAATAGTATTGTTTAAAGCTGCCCTTGAGCTTGGGTCAGCTGGTAAAGGGATGGGATGGGATTTTCATAAGTCTTAGGTTCAAATATTATCAATCAAAGTGGAAAAAGAAAATAATTGTCTAGAGCTCTTTAGTTTTAGAGTGACTTTTTCCAATAATTTTATGTTCTAAGTGCATGTTATCCTAATAATTGCCTTGTTCAAGCCCAAGTGGTTATTTAAAGTTGTCATAATCTAAATGCATCAGTTTCCATCATATTTTTGAGGAAAAGTTTCTAAGTCTACTACACATAGTTCAGATATTTCTATTGCTACTCTAGCGTTGTAGCAAAATCTGTTGGCACTTATATTTCTCTTCTATCGCTAAGTTTTGGTGGCCTTACTGTCAAGGGTATTGTGTAGTCTTTGGATGGAAGAGTTCATGGATACTAGTTGACCATCCAAGGCATTGAACCTAGTGTTCAAATTCTCAACCTTTGCTTAAAGGTCTTGGATGACTTCATTATATTTTATAGGGTTTTGTGCAAGGAACTAAAAGGAGTTTTGTGTTGTTACAGGAATTCAAGTATGTTCTTGATAGTATCAGAAGTGAAAACTAGGGTTTGTGGATTTAGGGTTCAAGTATGTAAGGATGTGTGAGAATGGATGTGGATTCTTGTGGATGTGAGGACTAGGATGAGGGATTTAGGACATGGTAGGGTTGGGTGAGGCTATGGAAGAATGTATATGATGACTTTGAAGATGATTGTGGAAGGGAAAATATACTAGGGTTGAGATGGTGCAATTAGGGTTAGGGTAAAGATTATGGAAATGGAATGGGGAAAGATCTTGTATGAAAAGATGGATGAATGAATGGAAGTGTGTGACTTCTTTGCAAGAGTCACCTTCTCCAAGTGAGACTACTTCAAGGGAGTCTCTTCAGTCAAACAAGACTATTCAAGTCTAAGCACACAGATGATGAGCAATTTTATTCAATGCATAGAAATGAGAGTACAAGCATGTATTTATACTACCACAACCCTACTCTCATTGGCCGCATGGCTATCTTATTGGTTCACTAATCTCCCATGTGCAGCTATTAAATTCATCATGTAAATCTATGAATTACGCATGTGATATATGTGATTATTGTACAGCACTTGGTCCATCTCATCTAACCACTTGGTGAGTATCCATTGGTCTTAATGACCAACAAAAGTAGGTGCTTCCAATATCACCATTATGCACAAGGCTAGGAGTTTTTCCAATCCGGAAATAGTAAATAGAGCCCACTAAAGAAGCTATTGGCACGATAACTAAATAAAGAGAAGCAACACACATGCCATGCACTGTATGAACACTAAAGGATAGCCCAATGTGTTAGCTCGTGAGTTAGACCACATTGATTGGGACATCCTAATACTTTAGAATTCCAAGTCCAACTATATTGTTTTGTGGATTTTGGTGCGAGCGTGGGTTTAGTTGCTGGCAGTGGTTGGGTTACGGGGTCTTGGTGGTGGTGGCTTGGGTTTTGGGTTTTTTGTGTTTGGAAATTTGGGGTTTGCAGGGTTTTTTTTCCTTGGTGGTGAGGATGGTATTGGTTGACAGAGGAGGGTGACAGTTATGGTGGCTTTCTTGGCTTTGCTTGAAGACTGGATTGGGATTCATTCTTTCACTAAAATTTGACGCAGGGAAAAACCAAAAGAAAAAATAAGATAAATCTAGGAATCAAGGCCAAGTGAGATAAAAAAATCTTGAGAATCGACACTTACAGTTGGTTGGATTCAGCACCAACAAATTGAAAAAATTTCAACTGAAATTTTATTCTTCTTAAACATTTTTCCCCATAGGAGTACAATAGAATGTTTATATAGACTACTAGAAGTCTAAACTAAACTCTAATCCAAATTGACTTGAATCAAAGCCTAATTATTAAATTATGAGAATACCCTTTAATTTAGGATTTTAGATAAAATACTAATAACCTAATTATCTAATAAGACCTAAAATAAAATCCAAATGACCAATGATAAAATATATTTGACTTCTGAAATTTATAAAAAAAATAAAAAAATAAAAAATAAAAATAAAAAACAGAAAAAAATAAAATTTTCTTCGTGTTCCTTCATTTTTTCAGCTCAATATACTTAAAAAGGATGTCTTCATAGATCTTAAATTTGATGCTAATGATGGTTGAGCTACATTAATTGCTTTATAATGTAAAGTTATTAATTCATTTTGAATGTGGTGTATTTTCTTGAATATTACATTTATATCCAAATTGGCGAGAAGAAAATATTTATGTATTAGTTACACACATGAACGTGGTATAAAGATTTCTACTGCTCAAATTGTACTAGCAGAACGAGAGATTGCTGATGTTTGTGTCAAATTTTGATAGCACTTCTGCAATCAAGCTAGGAGTGGGAATAATTGAATATCTGTAGCTCCTCATAGAGATACCATACCCTCATCCCGTTATATGTTACAATAATCTGTCTGAAATGTCCTATATAAAAAATATGTTTGATATTAAATTAATTTTCAGCTAATTTTCAATTTCATTTTTCTGATATACTTCAGGAGTTGTCTTCCTTATTTGAAAATAATCGGGTTAACGACATTATCTTATTTTTCCGCAGAAGGATAATTTGGTTGGGTGATCTGAATTACAGAATAAACCTGTCGTATGAGAAAACACGAGAACTTATTTCCAATAAGGACTGGTCCAAGTTGGTTGAGAGTGACCAGGTAAATTATCAAACTTTTTATGATAGTATGTATTACTGAAGTAATTTATATCAGTGTAGCACTCTAAATGCCCTGGTCATTTCCTGTTATTTACTATAAAAGTGATGGGCTCACTTCAAATTATCTTCAATAGTAGGCCAAGAATTTATATTGTATTCATCAAGAAAATGTAGTAACTTGTAAAATGTGAAGCAATTGAAGTTGTATTTCTTAAACATTGCAAATTTTCTGGAATGTTGCCTTATTCTGGTGACAGATATGTGAAAAGATTTGTTAGCAATTAATTTAACATGTAATTAAATTGATTCATTCTGGTGACAGATAATGTTAGCATGCAATTCTTTATTCCTTCTGTCCGTGGTTACTTCTCCATTATCTTTATTCATCTTCTTCACATGCAAAATTAACTAAAGAAAAAAACATTGCAACACAGTAGAATGTAACATGCTCTAATGGTCTTGGAGTCTGGCTATATTTTTATAATGGTTTTAATTTTCTGGATATAGTATATGAGAATTGAAGTTTCTAGATAATGCTTTTGCAGTTAGGCCTTTCTAGGTGATATATTATCCCAAAATAGTGATATATGCTAAAAAGAATGGGCAGATCAATGTTTTGTGAATATTGAGTATTTGCATTGCACTTGTTAATCTTTTACCTTATAGAGAAACATGAAATAATTTACTATATATATATATATATATATATATATATAAAAGAAATAAAAGACAAGTGAATTGCAGAACTTAGTTTTAATATTCATAGAAATCAATGCTAACTTAAACCTGAAGCCATCAAGTTGAGTGTGGATCACCAATGATACCACCATATGACTGATTGTCCATCCCTTATATCATTAGATCTCTGTTTTATCGTATATTAATTTTTGGGTTCTAGATGCCATAACATATCATGACACAAAATTCTATTATATGTTTATCCTAAGATGTGCATTATTGACATAAAGTCAATAGACTCAATACTGCTTGGGAAATCAATAATTAAGAGAATTTGAGTGAAAGTCTAGTGGACCTAGGGAATCATAAATGAAAGGCATTTGGAGCTTAAAGTTGTCAACTTTGAGTTGCATCGAATGTGTAGTTACTCATCAATTTTTTTTTTTGTTGAATAATTTTACTCTATTGTAGCATTATTATTTATATTTTTTAATTTCTTAAAAAAATTGAGAAAAATTGTGAACCCCTTTCTTGAAACTTTGACCACAGGGGAGGGAGGGTTGTGAGTGAGGATAATAAATATCATTTAGAGAACGTTTGTCTCCTATGCATAATTATTTTCCCAATGAAATTTCAAGCAAACATGCCTGTTCACATATGTGTGTGTCTTTTGATGTTTTGAGGTGCTAAATTCAGAATATATATCTTTTAAGTATCATTTATCTGCCATTGCAAACAGAAGGCAACTTTATCCTTTTATAAGATATAATTATGTAGAAAAGTAAGCCTTATAGAATGCCTATTTGGCTTTTAATTACATTGAGATCTTATTCTGACAGCTTCTGCGGGAGCTTAAAAAAGGTCGTGCATTTGATGGATGGTTGGAGGGTACCTTAAAATTTCCACCTACATATAAATATGAAATCAATTCAGAGAAGTACTGTGGAGAGGATCCAAAGTCTGGGAGGCGTACACCGGCATGGTATGATTTAATTTGCCTAGTCCAAGGGCTTGATCTCCACTCCTGCTACTATTGTGCTCATTTGGTTGTTCACTCATCCTTAGCAAATGATTAATTGATCATGTTAGAGTGAATTATGATTTAGACTGTACTGTTTAAGTAAACCTTATCCTTCAAATTCTTAGTTAAGGTTTTCTCTGGCATTCATGTGTTTCTACAGTGGTTTTTTTAGGGTTCTTTTGTTTACCTTTTCAAACAAATGCATTTCATCCCTTTCGGCTTGCATGTCTTTGTGGCTAGTGGTAGTTTTTTTTTTTTTTTTATGTTTGTATGTTCATCATAGTATTGTTGCCTTCGCTGTGTAAGGTGCATCTCACATGTTCAATAATTTATGAAGCTTTAACAGTTCCTACTACTTTTTCTGAGTGTGTTTGGATGGAGGAGGAGCAGAGGGAAATAAGGGAAAGGATAGGGAGGGTTTAATGAATCTTGTTGAGATGTTTTTAAAGGGGGAAGGGGAAGGGGAAGGGTTTGAGGTGATTTGGAGGGCTATCTTAACCCTCCAAACCCTCCTTTTTAATCCCTCAAATTGGGGGAATTTGGAGGGGGAGGGGAGGGGATGAGTTTCACTTATATTAATAAAAAATTAATTGTCAATTTTGCCCTTATGATGTCAATTTATATTTATTTCTTTAAAATTAACAAAAGAAGGTCATAATTGTCAATTTATATGACCATTCATCTATTCCTCTTTCCCATACTTAATTTTAAAACATCCAAACAAGGGGAAGCGGTAACCATTCCCCTCCCCTATCCTCTCCTTCCAAGCACGCCCCCACCACCCCCCCCCCCCCCCCCCCCTCCCTTCCCCCAAATTACCCTCTACTGTGTATTTACTTTTCTTTTTAAAAGTAAAACAAGTATCTATCTTGCCGTTATTAGCTTCAGGAGAACTCATATAAATGAATGCCCAGTATTGAGAAGGTCTAACTGGCAGTCCTTACTAGCTCAGTAGCTTTTCCTTGATCTGCCTTTTGGTGATAGATTCTGAAATTGATTCTGAGAGCTGCAATGTCACATATGTAAACCCAGAATTTTTGTATAGGGAGTGAATATTATAGAAGAAATTGTGTGCAAAGTATTTAGCTTTTATGAGACAGCCATGAAATGGAAGTCTACTGTCCTAAGTAGTATTAACTTGTACAAAAACAAAACGTCTGATTTGACGTCGGGTACCTTATACATACCTGCGAGTTACGTTTACATTGCCATATTGAGTAATGGCATCTTTCCTCTCTTAATTTTACCACTACATCCAACCGAACCATCACCATAGGTTGGGCCTTGGTGTGATGGCAAATGCCTTCCATAAAAAACGTTAGGCCGTGGGTTTAAGTCCAAGAATCAATCAACCTCTCCAAAAAAATTGGGGGTAAGGTTGCCTACCAATCATGTCTCCTAGACCATGAAAAAGCAGGACTTTTTGTGCTTTGGCTACGCCAAAGAGAACTAGCACCATTTCATCATCTTCCCATTTATAGTGTAATAAATTATTACTGTTCTGTGATTGCTCCATCAACTATTGTATTTTGTAATTGTTTACTTCTGCTTTGAGAATTTTCCCTTACATTGTTGATAGGCTTAGTTTTGATTCCCATATAGTAAAAACACATTTCATGACTTAGTGAACATGTACTTTGAAAGTCCCCATAGGTCCTTAATTGAGATCTAAAGAGACTGATCAAAACTAGATATATTCTGATATATGTTTGTCAAATCTGAATCCTTTTTAGATGAATGTTCAATCCTCACTTAATTGTCTGTGATAATTAGGTACCAATAGCATTTATTCCCTTGTCGTTTGATGATCAATTTCTTGTGTAAAGTTACCTTAGCATTCACTCCTTTTCCAGGTGTGATCGTATCCTTTCATATGGCAAGGGAATGAAGCTACTGAGTTACAGGAGGGTTGAGATTAAACTTTCAGACCACCGACCTGTGACTGCCACATACATGGCTGAGGTTGAGGTGTTTTCTCCTAGGAAGCTACAGCGAGCACTCACATTTACAGATGCAGAGATTGAAAATGATGAATCCATTGTGGATATGGGTACAGAAGTCGGAATAGGCCGCTTAAGATTGGAAGAGGTGAGTAATTTCCATACTTATATATTTCTAAAGGTGCCAATCATATTCAACATATTTTATTTTCATGTGGTCCCAGAGCTGGGATTCACCCGGGGGAAAGTCTTCCCTCAGCCTATAAAATTCCCCAACCCTGATGAAGCCAGGATTTGAATCTCTCTGGTAGGATACCAAGAAGTTTTTACTAACAGGCTGGCACCTTCGAGGGTGCCAGTCTTTAACCCACCCAAACTTTATGTTTATCCTCTCTCTGGCTTGAATGTTTAATCTTTTGTTTGATTGGGAAATTTTTATCTTGCTTATATTTAGCAACTTGTCTGATGCCCTGAACTTTCCTCAAGGTGCGAGTTGGATTTCCTTTTTTTTTTTTTTCCTGCTTCAAAATGCCTGTGTGCCTAGTGTGTGTATACATACATATATATATATATATATACCATGGTGTCTCTAAAACACAACTAGTTGTCTCGGTTATAAGCTTGGATATAGGATATAGTTACCTAATTACATTTGTTGTTCGACTTTTACACCAGCCAAGAAACCCAATGCAAGAGCTAAAGGTTGCCATTGGATCACATGCTTCCCCGCATATTTCATGCAGCTTAATCACAGATAAACTGCAAATTAGTGGCTGGGGGAATTCATATAGCTTATTATCCTGAGTCAATGTTAATAAATTACACTCCCAAACTAGAAACAACAACATAAAATGCTGTTCCTTCTTTATTTCTTTTTCCTTTTTTTTTTTCATTATTTTCTTTTGTTGGGTGGGAGAGAAAAAAAAAGGGGGGTGGGGGGGGGGAGCCTTCTATCATGTTAGATCTATCCTATTTTTTCTGTATTCATACTCAATACAATTCTCTCTGGTCATGGATTTTTTTTTATTTTTTATTTTTCCTTTTCAGGACATACCTGAAGAGTGTTAAGGAAGACTAATATTTGACAACATTCCAAGTGGCTATGGGTTAGAGCTCTTGCAACTTGTAAAAATTCAATATTACTTCTACACTTCACATTCATTCTTTTGATTTCATTAACTTGTCATTGCAGTTAGTGTATAGTTGTCTTATGTAAGGGGTTTTTACCAATAGGTCTTGTAGAGAATACTAGTTCTAAAGTTGGGTTTCTACATGTGTTTTAGTGTATGTATTGTGTATTGAATATCATCGTGATTGGTGAAGAGTTCTCTAATTTTTAGAAAGTACATATTGTAAAATATAACTGTTGCATGTTTGCATGAGATAGTGCTGCTATGTTCAGCCTTGAGTCCTCTTTCCATTCAAAACTCAGATTTTTATTTTTTAATATAATTGTCATAATAGATACTACCAATGTACCCAGACACTGTGTTTGGCAACAGCTCTGCTGAAGATACAATTGTAAGATGTCATCTTTATATTTTCCAATAGCATCTTTGGGTCGATTGCCTTAAAACTGGTTACATGGATGATGATGTACTATTTCTTTTCTTTTATGATAATTCAATAGATACAATGAAAAAGATGAGATTTGAACTCTGAATGTCTCTTTCAGGAACACTAGGACGTGCTATTTGAGCTACCAGGCTCTTGACATGATGTACTCTTTTAACTATTGGGGTTTGATTTGAATTTCAAAACCTTGACACTATAAGATTGCTAAGTTGGACTTGGTAGGTAGAAACCCTCGATGCATTAGAGCCTATAGGGATGATTTTCTAGGTGAATACGATATGTTCCATGACTGAAAATGTCCTACGCTGCATGTCCACCTAATGCTAGTGGCAAGCAATTCGATTTCCATTATTGCATATGGGGGATGTTCTCAAAATCTTTCATCCTTTGAAGAATTTGACGGTAAATGGATTGTTTCCTCTATTTCTGTTTGTGGCAAGTGACTTGTAAAGAAGTTGTAAACAAATGCTGGGCTTTTGTTCATTTTCAATGCTTTCGGGGAGGAATGCAGTTGATTCAGAGAGAGAGAGAGAGAGAGAATGTGTGTGCGGGCGTGCAATTTGTTCTATAAGGTAATTAAAAATGGACATTACCAATTTTATTACAAACTGATGTGGCAACCTATGTGTCTTACACCGCAATTTGTTCTATAAGGTAATTAAAAATGGATATTACCAATTTTATTACAAACGGATGCATGTGGCAACCTATGTGTCTTACACCACGTTAGCTATTTAACAATTATATTGCCACATAATCTTTTAAATGAATTCTTATTATTCTGTTTAAGGAAAAAAAAAAAAAAAACCTATGGTTATTGGCAAGAACCGTAGTCTCGCATATCACTATCATCTACCCCTCATTCATCCATAAAAATAGATGAGCATCTATATTTTTTTATCACTTTATATTTTACTAATCACAACTTATCATGTATTTATTTGACTTTTTTTTTTATAAGATAACCAAAGTTTAAAATAGTAAAAAATTAACCAAATAGCAAACAGTAATTGGTTTAGCATACTATCGCATCAATATCATCATCGCTCATTTCCCTTTGTCATTCCAAACCTTATCGTAGGGTACATAATAACATCTACATTTTTGCTCTGTTGAAGTCCAAGAATGTGTCCAATTTCGTGTGGCCACCGATGCCATGTCAACTTGATCACCGTTTGGGTTATCGATCCAGTTCTCATCGGCATGATAGTGCATTTTTCTTTTCCTTTCCATTGAAGAATGCATAATTCGGACTTATGTTGCCATCGGCTACTCCACAGTTGGAGTCATCATTTTATTGAGGGTGCTAGAGTCGAGCCTCCCTGTAAAAATGAGATGAAAATTCTTCTGGAAAGATTTTATTGCACGTTCCAAATGTTCATCAAACTCATCCTTGTCGTTTACAATAGCATGATCATATTTGCTTAAACCAACGCTGTGGTTTAACTTTAAGTAGCCGAATGCTCTGAGGTAACGTTTGATCTCATGTAGCCCTTCCACTGTTTGGCCCTTGTGACTTGTGAGATCCCTCAAGATGTTGGAGGGACTTGAAAGAGTGACCTCCAATTGGCTGTATTACAAGAAGGAGAAGTACAACTGATAAAAGAAGAGAGATTGGTGGCCATGGCTAGCTGTAGTTGTCCCAAGAAACACGCACATTTAATCTTCCTCTGCGTGAATAAAGGGAAACAACTGCTATATATTTATATGTGTGTAATCTTAGTTCTATGATATTTAAGGTTGAAAATCTTTATAGGAATTTCCGAAATAATGCAAGGGCGTATCAAACATTTGAAAAAAAAAAAAAAATTTCTGCATTTACATCTCACGAATTACTTTTTTCTTTTTGTTATAATTTGTTCACAAACTATCATTTTTGGATTTTATACTACAAGAAATTTGGTCTTTAGTGATGGCATATAGTCGTCGCTAATGCTTTAAATATTGTAGCTAATACAATATTATTAACGACGACAAAGTCGTCACTAATAGTGACAATTATTGTCATAAATAACTCAAGAACCCAAGATGAAATATTGTCGCTACTAGCTCATTATTAGTGATGAATTTTTTTGTTGTCGCTAGTAGATTATTATTATCGATGACATCTCTGTTTTCGCTAATATGTCATTACTAGCGACGATGCTTGCTATCGTCACAGATAATGATATATTAGTGACAACAAAAATGTCATTACTAAAAATTGCATATTAGCAATGATATTGTTTGTTGTCACTGATGTTATGATAAAATATTAGCGACGACATTGTCCTCGCTAATAACATTTTATATTTTTTTTGGATTTTTTTTAAAAATTTACATTATGAATTTTACATGGGTACCTGATGTGAAATTATAAACTACAATCCTATACACATCACAAATTTTCAATAACAAATACTCATATAAGCATAACAACTGCTCAATCAATAACTACTAATAAGGGAAAATAATACCCAAGTTCAATATCATATACATAATATAAGTTTCAATCTATTCACTCAAATACTAATCAAATGATAACGAATTCCTCATGAAGACATGCGACCAAGCTGAAACTTGTTGCAATGAAATATATCTCCCCTCGGCATCATTATAACCCAAGGCATGCGACATTTTGATCTAAAATAAAGAGCATAAACTAATTAAATATATACAACACATGAAATTCTAATGTAATATAATGAAAAAGAAGTAGATACCAAATAAAAACTTGATTCATAGGCTCATAGGATTTAAGAACCAAACAATTGTGCAATTATGACTTTTGTTTTAATTCTTTTTATGTGCACAATGAGTATTGAATCCATGATTTCACTCCCCACCCATTCATGTGGAGAGAGGAAGTGCAATTTGTGATAGAGCCCATTGGCAGTAAACACTGCAAAAAGCTTCCACAACACTTCTTGGTAGATTTCATGTGCTCTTCTAAATATATGGAGATATAGCACATTGTGCCCCACCATTCGATAGAGTAAGGCCCCTTGTGCAAAAAGGGAAGAAGTGCATCCATGACTTAAATGGATGAATCAGGAAGTTTCACAGCTTGAGTGGGATAAGCAGCTGGATTTTTTACAAGGATCACATGCTAGCCATTTTTTTAATTAGATTTTGCCAGATGGATCGCCATGGTGTAAAAGACAAGGTGTTATTTGCATGTTATAAACAAGAGTCTTAAATTGGGCCAAAAAGGAGGAACTCATGATAAGGACAATCAGGTCGCTACCATAATAACCAGACATTATATAGAAATACACAAAAATTATTAAATTGGTCAAAAAGAATAAAGCTCATGATAAGGACGATAAGGTTGTTTTCACAACCTAACAATATATAGTAATGCACAATCACAGACACATTTGAATGAGAGCTGAGATTGGAATATAAATTCAAGTTTGTAATAGCATACCTTAGTGCCCATAGACGAAGATAAGAAGCTGTATTTGAGATTGATCCAAGCACAAATTCTATGGTGTACAAAAACTTCAATGAACTCAAACTCTTCATGATCATGGGAATCATGATTTGCCCCCAATTGAAAGCTGTCCTTTGAGCTCTCAAGCGGTGTGTAGGAGTGGCCTCAATGCCTCAGAAGCAACTCAAAAATCAGAACCATAGGAAATATAGACAAAAATAATACTATGATCATATTAGGCAGGAGAAATGGTAATAGGAATTTAAGAAAACTAAAAGCATACATCTTGGTGCTGCTTTTTCAAAATAAAAGGTTTTGGAATTAGCATCCAGGTTACAACAAGAAGGGCTAGTAATAGTAGTGAAAGCTGGTAATGGAAAGCATCAAAATATTATAAGGAACAGCCACATGTGGTCTTCAAAGAAGATGAATTTAAAAGGAAAATAAAATTAGAGGCAACCTACAGTGTCTTTTGGCCAGCAAAAAGCTAGTTTTCGCCCAGATCATTAGTAGGACTTAGGAACACATATATCATTATATGTTATATGTTAGCATGAGAACCAGTGGACCACTTCACAAAGATAAGAAGGGATCAGTACCCAACCAAACTGTTTAAGAAAATCATCTGAGGAATAAATAGGAACTTGAAATAATGCAGCTGTGTAAGTTAAAATTAATAGCAAGCTAAAAGAATTGAAAATAATATGTTATGTAAAATCAATCAATATATATATATATATATATATATATATAAAAGCAGAAACCTCATGCGGTAGAGCATGAGGTTTTGCCAAGTGTCACTCTCTTTGAAAAGATAAATGATTTTTTTTTTTTTTGAAATAAAACACATTATTCTTAATTTATTACACTTATTAGATGCCACATCAGTTATTTACTAAAGTCAATAGATTTTAATTAGTAATAAATAAGACTAATGGATAAGATAGAGGGATGTTAATCATCAAAAACTCTTTGTTTTCCTTATTCCTCCATCCAAAGGTTTTCTTATGTTTATGCCTATTCCTCTTCCCTTACAACTAAATGCCTACTCTTCCTAAACCACTACATGCCTTCTCCTATGCCTATGTTGCTAAATCACCAATTCTATGTTCTATAATTTGCACAAATTGAAACAGCATTCAGATTATTTAAGAACACGTGAATCTTCCAAAAAAGCATATGTTTATTCACTTGGGTTAATAAACAACAATAATGCTCATCTTCCACTTGCTTCATGCCATAATGGTCATGGTTCAATATGGTAAATTGTGTTTTTGTTTTTAAATTTTTTTTTTTAAATTGATACTAAGATGCTCTTTTACTTACTTATACTTTTCGTTTGCTAATTATCATTCTTATGGGCATTTGGGGCTTGGGACTTTATAAAGTGATATAGTCATATAATAGGATGCTCTTTATGCCATTTTTTATTTGCTAATTATGGTTTTTATCAAGTTCTGTTAATAGATTAAGATTGTCAAAATTTAGTTTTTTTTTTGGGTTAATTTTAAGCACAAAAAACTTTTGGGTTTAAAAAAAAAAATTTATTTGTGTTTCTACATTTTGTTTTTTATAGATATAAAACTTTCTAAACTCATCAATGTATTGCTCAATGTGTAGAAGGATCTATCATTTCAACTTCCATGGAATGAGCTCAACTGTTGTTTTCTTGATCCTTTTTCCTTTTGGTTTTTCAAGTTATTATAGGTGTTAAGCCGATGCTTCAATTTCATTATACACAATTTGATTCTATTGTGTTTGTTGGTTGATCTTATACATTCAAAAGAGTAACTTTCATAAAGATATATTAAAAATGAGGTTTTTATGTGTGATGGAAATATGAGTGTGCGCAGTGAAAAAATTAACGGATCTACTTCATTCACAATTGATAACATGTGCCATATAAGTTTCAGAATTAGAGAACAAGAGAGTGTACCTTGAAGTAGTGAAATTCAAAACCAAAGATCAGAAGTTCTTGAGAAGATTTTCAATCTTCACTCCAATTCCACTAGATGTCCAAGATGTGTGGTCTCTCAATCAGTTATATGTATATGTTTCTAGAAAAAAATCAAAGAGTGTCCAACACTCATATACATACCAATTCACGTTCTTACAAATTATGTATATTTCTCTCCTTATAATTGATTATCTAATTGGGCTAGCTTTTTGGGCTTTTCCAATTGGGCTTTATTATGTGGCTTGGAGTGGGAGACCAAAAGGGAACAAATAAGACATGAGTGTGCGCAGCGAAAAAATTAATAGATCTACTTCATTAATAATTGATAACATGTGCCATATAAGTTTCAGAATTAGAGAACAAGATAGTGTACCTTGAAGCGGTGAAATTTAAAACCGAAGACCAGAAGTTCTTGAGAAGATTTTCAATCTTCACTCCAATTCTACTAAATGCCCAATATGTGTGATCTCTCAATCAGTTATATGTGTATGTTTCTAGAAAAAATCAAAAAGTGTCCAACACTCACATACATTCCAATTTACGTTCTTACAAATTCTGTATGTTTCTCTCCTTATAATTGATTATCTAATTGGGCTAGCCTTTTGGGCTTTTCCAATTGGGCTTTATTATGTGGCTTGGAGTGGGAGACCAAAAGCGAACAAATAAGACACTAGCTTTAATGGGCCTTGGGCCTTTCTATCAACTCTTGACAAGTTCAAAGTTACCATTAATTATATTTAATACCACTATACAAATATAATTGCACTTTAAGCCTTATTAATAAATTATATCCCAAGACTTTATTGTACATGCAACCCCTTCATAAAATATTCGTAGTAATACAAAGTCATGAATGAAGACTGCCACTTTGTAGATTACTACATCTTAATCCTTGAGTACCCGATTTAATCCTTTTAAGTTATTCATCATATATTTATGAAATCCAATTTCATAAATATGTACTTTAGTAATTTCTTACCAAAGTGGTTAGGCCTAACTCTTTGAATAACAAACCCATTAAACTTATCTCAAGAGAATATTTTGTATCTTTGTTAAGAGACTATAAATTCCATCTTGAGAATATATGTTCCATCAACACTAAATGTGGTTACCTAATATATTGAGGTTTTGACTGTTACTTTAGATCTCACTCCTGATATATCAAAGCAACCTACACTTCATGATCAGGTCCATTATTCTCTCAGGATTAAGAGTTCATATAAATGTAAGTCGTGAGATTTATTATTCAATTGACAGTCATTAGGAGAATAATAAATCTCACAACGATCCAGTTCAATATGTCTTAACTCTTAAAACATATCAACATATCAACTAGAAATCTCCACTTCCATGATCAAGACAAATCATCTTAGTTGATATGTTATAGTCTTCGCAGATGAAATGCCTAATTTCATCACCAACTACGAACTAAAATTCTGAGTTTACAAAGAACTTGTGACTTATATCTTCCGTGACTAAATAACATAAATCACATACCATGCATCTCATGAACTATATGATAATATCCAAATATTCATGTTATTATTATTTTAGATAATAATAAAACAATTTTATTAATTACAATATTAAGTCATACATCATGTCAAACACAATGTCATACATAATATAATACATAGCATCATACAATAGGATTCTAGAGCACTAATCCCAACAATGTGCTTCATTTTCATTTTAGGTTTAAAAAGTTTTAGCCATCATGAATACTTTGATGATTGCAAAAAGATACATGTTTGAGGAGAAACCACACAAACATATATGATATATCTACTATAAATAAATTAAGTATGTTGACATTTACTTCATTGAGCTAAAGTTACTAAATGGCCAAAAACAATTTAAGAAAGCATTTCTTAAAAATATGAAAATGCATGTAGTCTAATCTTTTTACATTGTAACTAATACTTTTAATTTGTAGTTTTGAAGTTTTTGTGCTCAAGATTGATTTTGGCAAGAAGAACCATCAAGGGCAGCTTGGTAGTGTCATATCTTGAGATATGTAAGTTGTTTTATTAGAGAGAATTTATTTAACAAGTGCTTATGTTATTGGAAGTTTGCAACATACTCTAATAGATTAAAAATATGATTAGTATAATTAGTTAAATTAATACCTATTGATTTGTCGTTCCATGAATGTGAGAATGCATTAAGCCACATTCATAAATGTTGTTATTCATTTTTGTTTTTTACTATTGATTTGAATTATGATATTAGCTTACTCATATTTAGTTTCTTCGGCAACAATTAATATACATGCAATCAAGAGTATAACAAAAATTATGCTTTTCCCATTGAATTCCAAACAATGGGCTGATGTTTTATATTAGCCAATCAACTTAAATCTTTAATATGCCTTTATTACTGTAAATGCTTTAGATAGAGTCAATGATAACTTTTCTATTTAGTTTTTTCTGCATAAGAACAAAGTCCAATGTAAATTTGCAACAGTTAGATTCAATGGATTGAGTAATATGATTATTTGTCTCTACACATTTGACCAGTTAAGCATAAATATCAACCTACTTAACCATTATGCTTCAAGAACTAAGTTCAATGTAGAATTGTAAGAGTCAGATTCAATGGATTAGGTAATATAATTATTTATCTCTACACATTTGTCCAATCAAATATAAATAGCAACCTCCTTAAGAGTTGTCCTTCAAAATAAACTTTGATGGAGCTGTTTTTAAAAAATAAAGCAAAAAACAGGAGTTCTAATTTATGATGATAATAAGTTGCTCATTGCAGCGTTGAGTTGCAAAGGGAGAGAAATTTGGATTGAGACGCTTCAATCTAAGGAGGAAGGTAATTCTTGGTTGGGAGCAATGGTAGATGGAGCTGGTAGAGATTTTTCCATGGTAGAGGTAGCAATATTAATAATAAGTATTATGCATGGTCATAAAGATAATTTCATATAAAAAATATATAGTTTTTTATAAAATATTTTTAAAATAAATTTATACGGTACCCATGCATTGCACGGGACATCAACTATATATATATATATATATATATATATATATAAGCAAATCAATCAATATATATATATATATATATATATATATATATATATATATATATATATAAACAGAGACCTTATACGAGAGTGTATGAGTTCTTGTCAAGTGGCGCTCTAACTTTGCATTTAGCCTTTTTTTACCTCTTTCATTAAGTTTTTTTATATTAATACATGCTGTGATGATTCCAAGCATTTTCACTTTTCAGTTTTCTATTAAAAAGTGAGAATACACAATTTGATCGATTCACCAATATTTCAAATTTTTTTTCTTTTTTGATAAAGTTTCATACTTTTCTCATAATCCATAATTTTGAGAAAAGTTTGTGTTATAGAAATTTTCTTAGCACAATCCTTCAGACGGTCCCATTATTTTTTCAAAGAAGACCTTTCTTTTGAAGAAATTGTTTAATGCAATCCTTCTATGTATAATTCTCTCTTCTTTCCTGATATGGATTGACCCCTTATGATGAATTAATTGATTAATTAGCCAAGTATATTAATTAATCAAATTAACATGCAAATGCGTGATAGCACAAATAAATCACCAATTAAACTAAGTATGCAGCGGAAAATAAATTGACACGGTGATTTATTTACAAATGAGGAAAACCTACATGGCAAAAACCCCACCGGGTGATTTTAAGGTCACCACTCCCGAGAATCCACCATTATCACAACAAACGGTTACAAGTAAAGGAATCTCAGTACCTTATACTAACCTACAGTTGAACCCTTACCTCAATACACAATTGGACTTATTGTGTAGTGACAATCTCTCCTTGTAATGCACGGCTCCCAGTACGTGACTAACCAATTACGCGGATCCCAGTACGCGACTTCAATTACCAACAAAAGAATGTCGTTGGCTGCAAAGTTCTTTAGTTCATCCAGCGATGAAGATTGAGAAAATGCTTGGTCACAAAACTCTACGATGTACAAACATAGCAACTTCTTCACAAGAAAGATGAACTAGGGCAAATTCTGTTTCCGGTCACAATTTGCTTGAACAAACTTTGCTTAACACTTGTGGAACTTGTTCCACTTTTGATGGCCCTTAAAATAATCCTTTTATATGTCTAGGGTTATAAGAAAAGAAAACCCAAACATACAATCACGGATTGGAGTCAAAACAGAACTGAAACTTTGTTTTTCATAAACCTCGACAGATGCCTATTTGTTGAGCTGCTGTCAAGCTACGGGGCTGGAACAGCTCTTCAAGCTCAATAGATGCTAGCTGTCGAGCTTTAATGACAGGCACTTTTTCTGCTTGAATCTTGGACAGACTTGCATGGCTTTAACACTTGATCTTGAAACAAGATTTTTTGAAGTATTAAACACATCCTAGATCTACCCAAATACAAGTGAAGTATGTTTTGTCAAAGGATTAGCCAATTACATAAAATAATGACATATGTTCCTAACAAGTGAATCACATATGTTCTAATAATCTCCCCCTTTGGCAATCTATGACAAAACCACAATTAACAAATGAATATATGAGAAAAATCATAAATCACTCAACTCATACTCACTTGTTGAATACAATAAAATCTATCATAACATAAACTTTTGAAAAATTTTGCAAGAAGAGAGTCTATGGCAAGAAAGACTTTGACAACTTGTATTTCTGAAACACTTTAAACAAAACTCATCAAGGCTTCTTTGTGTGAAACAAAAATAATAGATTGCATACAATATATAAGAAATATGTGTATAAAGAAAGAAAAGAAACAACACATGTAAGGATAGGTGAAAGAAACACATACATCAAAATATATAAAGAATATAAGTACAATGCACTCTCCCCCAAACAAAAATCTCCTATACTAACCCTCCCCCTAACTATGACTACTCTCATAACTAAAACTACTTCCCCTTTTTGTCACGAATGACAAAGGGTAAAAGTGTCAAGTAGACATCTCGTCAGAGCTGGAAGAGCTAGCATCTCTATCCTTACCATCATCATCATTGTCGGAGTCGTCATCGTCCTCGGATGCCTCGGGAGGAGGAGAGGCACCAAGGCGAGCCTGCAGTCTAGCAATATAGCCGACACGGGTGTTCACCTGACATAACTCATCAGTGAGAGTGTCAAGGTGAGCATCCATGCACTGAAGCTGCACCATGATCGCATCTAGAGTCACACTTCCCGCTGAAGTAGAGGGAGCGGAGGTGGATGGAGCTGAAGAAGTGGGAGGAGCTACTGTACTGGACTGCCTCGAACAAAACTACGCCTCGCTACATTTAACGGTAGCGTAGTCAGTGGCACATATAATGGAGAAGTGGTCAGACGAGGGAAAATGAACAGAAAAATGGTGTAAAATCCGCGTGATAGCTGAAGGGAAGATGAACTTATCATGGGTCGTCATATCCCTATACACATCTGTAATGGAAAGAATGAAATGTGAAGGAAAATCTATAATAAGATACTCAAGAAGGGAAAGCAAAAATCGAACACGGGGCTTTGTGATAGAGTTATAGTGAGATAAAGGGTGCAAAACAAATGTCATCACTATGTTCATAAATCGAGACGTGGAGCACCTTGGATACAATATCCGGTGTGACTACTATGCGCGTACCTCGAATGCGAGTATGAAAAAGAGGTACAGAATAATCTAGTCCACGCATGTTGGAGTAGAACTCCTAAATCAGCACAGAAGGACAGGTGACCGGGATGTCACATAGTGACTCCCAACCCCGACTGCAAATGACAGTGGGTAGGTCAGTGTCGGAGAAGTCCGACAGGATGACTCGGCGTTCCAAATGAATGCCTCGTCTATAGAAGTTCTTCAAGAAGTCCTTTCGGGGCATCCTCATCACGGAACCGAACAGATGAGGTAGGATCAGAAGACGAAGATGCCCTAGAATGAAGAGGGTTCTAGGACAGAGTAGACTTACGTTTCGGTGCCATTGAGCACTAACGTAAACTAGAGAAAGAAGGGGGGGGGGGGGGGGAAGAAAGAAACACTTAGAAAAGTCCCAAACAGTTCAAATATACATAAATATATTGAATGTAAAGGACGTATGCATAAAAATGCATGAGCATGTGACGTGCAACAGTAAAATCATCATGGGCTCAGCCCAATCCAAACCTACTAGCAGACAAACAGTTTAACTTATATAACACACATCTAAATGCATGAAAATATAGTTATAATGCACATGGAATGCAATGCATGAAGTTTTTAAGATCAAAACTTCAAAACACATCCCAAAAATTTCACAAAAACCTCTTTGATTTTGAAAAACCCCAAATTTTGCAAAAATCCCAAAAACTTAGGTTTCAGAACATGAAATGCATGAAAGTGAGGGATTTAGACACTTACCAAGTGAGAAAGAACTTGATTAAGGTCGAAAAATCCTTGAGGAAGAGGTTTAGAAAGAGAAAAGAGTGTTTGGGAGTTGAATAGCCACAGACAGATTGAGAGAGATCGAGGAAATGAAGTCCGGATCGCATTTGAACCTATATATAGAACCTTAGTAATTCTCGACGGATCGAGGTGTTGACCTTCAAAAGCTTTGACAAATGCAGCTATCGAGAGGTGTCCACAACAAAACAGGCTCGATGGATCGAGGAGCTATCGAGGAGACAAGAGATTTCTCGATTGATCCACCTAACTATCGAGAGGTGTCGAGATTGCGATAAAAATCAACAGATGAGCTCGATAGATAAGCTAGGTGTCGAGAGGTGTCGAGGAGCTGTTGAAATTGCTTAAAAATAGTTTTTCAAGAAGAGAAAAAAAACACAGATATGAATGAAATCAGGCATGCAACTCAACCAAGGATCCAAACATCATTTTGAACACTCAAAATCATCTCTCAACCAAAGAAAATGTTAAGCACATAGATCCCAAAATACACACACACTAAACAAGTCTAGCCAATTTTATTTTTCAAAAACAAGTTAAGACGGTTTAGTGAGCATACATTAACACATGTAAACCTTGTGATGGCCAAATCACATTGTACCTGCACATGTATCAAGAGTAGAAAAGAATATTGCGTGTTGTGTGTGAAAAATATCGCAAGATTGCATAAGTGTATACATGTTATGACAATTTGAGATATGAGAAAATCACTTTAACTCACACACAATCATAATTATTTGATCAGGACTATCACCTTCGAAGTACATCCTGTAACTCCCACATCTCCTAGAATACACGCTTGCAATCATATATAAAGCATTTTTTTTTATTCTTTTTGCTTTTTATTTTCTTTGCATATTTTTCTTTTTAAGCAAATCATGCATGGGCATATAAGAGAGAGAAAAGAAATACCCAATGATGTTAAGCATTTGACATTCCAATTTTGTTATGCCGAAACACACAAATGTCATTTCATGATTGGCGGGCAACAGTGGTGAGATGGTTATTTATTCCTTTCTCTTAGGATTTTCTAGTCCTTTTCGTCAAAAAAAGTGATACGAGTGTTAAGTACAAGAAATTACTTAATCTTTGTTGAGGACAAATTTTTTACACCACGCGGCTTCATTTCATTGGTGATCTGCACCACGTCAACGCTATCATGGATTTTGGAAAAATCTCTTCTAAAACCCAAAATAGCCCATATTTACACAAAAAAGGCGTCAAAGCCCATAGTTCAAGCTCGTAGCACATCATCTCATTTTTGGCTCATGGTCCAAGCTCATGAGTCTCATCGGGGGAATTTTGGGAGTCGTGGTTTGGAGGGCCAAGAAGTATGTTCAGTAAAACTCCAGTGGTTCAAAGTTGATAAAGGAAAGCACGTTGCTTGGCATGTCTTCCTCAATTCCCTGAACTCTGACGAGTCAGTGTGCAATAGGTAACGTTTGGGAAGCCTCACATAAACACTTAAAATGATAAAACTCCCCATGCTCTTTACAAAATTAATGTCCATCATATAATATAAGTTTTAAAATATAATTATATCATTCCATATTAATTATATTATTATTTTCATATAAATCAATTCCAAGCACATGGCTAAATATATATTAGTATCTCATATCTAGCATTAAATGCTCAATTTACTCTCCAAGATTTGGTTAAAATACAAAAATACCATTATTACATCTCTAAAACTTCATCAAATATATTTTCCAAAAGAGAAAACTTAGTCGAAAACACCAAAAACGGCTCCAGCAGAAGCTGTAACAGCTTTTGCAGAAGCTGAAACAGCTCCAGCGGAAGCTGCAAACAGCTTCTACAGAAGCTGTAACAGCTCCAGCTGAGCTGCAGAAGCTCCAGCAGGTTGACATATGTTCTAAAAATGACATCACTTGCTCATTAATGCCTAATCTCAGCAACTTGCTATCATACCCAAAGAAATAGAAGGATCTCATAAAGATTATCTTGCCTTTTTTAGGTAAACCATGAATTTAATGCCAAGTATTGTCCTCTAAGAAAAATATGTCATCCACATGACATCATCCAGCTGTGTCACCAACATTAAGTCTCAAACTTTCTTCTTTTGGTTAAAAAACAAAAGACCACTTACATTGTCAAGGACTTTTCCTCATTTGCTAAGTTTCCCTTCAACTAGTTCTGATCTAGTTACATAGCTTGGCTCTATATAAAGAGGACCAAGCTACACACTAAAGGGGAGGAGATCCCCTCTCTCATCTTCAATAATTCTGATACTTCTTTTCAACTTGCTGCAGATATCTCTAAAACTTCTCCATACTTCTCTACCCTTCTGACAAAATCACTCTTCATAGATAACAACACAACCATTACACACTATCCACTTCTCCCACACTTCAATATTCTGAAACTTCACCACTTTTGCTGCCCAAAAAACACATCCCCATCTCATCTTTTATTCCTCATACAAAAATATCCCTTCTTAGAAAGCTATATAACCCATGACATAACACAAATAATCCCATGTATTTACTATATTATCTATCTCACACTTCTATACATTTTACAAACACATTCCTCACAAAATACCCATAGATACTTCTCATAAATCTTTAAATACCATATCTCACAATATACATACATACATATATATATATATATATATATATATACACACACACACATATATGTTTCTTACTATCTCCACACATCTTAAAAACATATCAAATACTCTTTCAAGAACACATTACAAAAGCCCTTTCTCATGGAAGGCATATGAACATCAATATTAAGGCCTTTCTCCTAAAAGGCACAAAGACTTCATATTAAAATCATTTTCATTAAAGACATACATTTCTAACACTTAAAGCTATTCTTATGAAATATGATATCACTCATGCTTGACTAAAAACTAAAAGAGCATTATATGGGGAAAGTCATTCAAGTGCATGATGAAATGGGACAAATTTAAACAACCTATGCACACGGCTGGACGTGCTCTCTCTCCCTTCATTCCATCCTATTTTTCCTCTCTTATTTGTAACATGAAGACTTTAATCTTTGTTTAGCATTATTATGATGAATGCCATAATGTTTTGGAAACCATAGAAGTTTTCCCTTATATTGACTTAATAATAATAAGGAAAAACTATGATTTTTACCATGTAAACACTTACTGACATGAAATTACCCTACTGCTGGAGATAATACCGTAACACTAGAGGATTGATTTGAACTATCGGACCGGGACCATTAATGTACTAATTAAGTATTGTAATGTGTCTTTCATTGGGTTTTTGTTGTTATTTTGTCATGTGCAGCCTTTGTTTTCTTGCTTGGATAGGCTTTGTCATCACACCGAAAGCCTTTGGGTACCATCTCAAAAGCCCGTAGTCGAGTTTCGGGTTGGCTTCCTAACATCTTAGATAAAGGTAAAATTTTCCCCTCGACATTTTGGCGACTCCGCTGGGGAGCCAACCATGGTGAAAGTCTATCGTGCCCTCGAGGTTGCATAATAGCCAACAAGAAGCAAGTCAACATGATGTTAGCCCGACGGTACAAAGTTAGCACTCTACAGCTGCACTTGATGCCAAATTTTAGAAGAGCAACCTCTGCTGCCTTGCTGCAACCTTTTACAAAGCTAACATTATGTATATTTAAGTATACATACATATGAATATATATATATATATATATATATATATATATATATATATATATATATATATATATATATACATATGAATATATAAGTGAACACTCTATTTTCTTGCCTTCAAAAAAGAAACAATTTAAAAAAAAAAAAAAAATGTATCCTCAAGGTGAACAGTACAATACTTACACATGTATAGTCAAAAGGAAAAAGATAACAATGCACATATGTATGTTTATATACATGCATAGAAGAATGGGCACTATTTGTTTTCTTTCAAAATCACAAAACATTTTACTTTGCCTTTGGCTCAAAAATGGTTTTATGCAGGAAAAAAAAAGGGAACCCAGTAGTTACGGCTGGAGGTGTCCTTTGCCATGAAAAGTACAATATTTACATGTGAATGGCTAAAAGAAAAGGGTAATGATGCGTATATGTATGTTAACATACATGTATATACATATACATAGGTGAACAAACACTATTTTATCACAACATTTTTTCCCCCCTTTTGGCTCAAAAAGTCATTATTGCAAAGAAAATGGGCACTACAACTACTGCTGGAGGTGTCCCTTGCTATGTACAGTGCAATATCCCCACATGAACAGTGAGAAAAGACATGTGCACACAGGAAAAAGTGGCAATGGACAACCCCTTTTATGTAGAAAGTTTCTTTAGGCCTGAACCTTTTTCAAAACAATGTCCATGGTTGACTAGTTTTCCCTTTGCGTGTGATATTGGTGCCTACAATTGAATGACCTTTTGCACGCATGAAAAAGTAATATTGGGCAGCCCATTTATGCAAAAAATTCGTTTATGAGGAAAATTCTTTTATGCAGAAAAATCCTTTATGCAGAAAAATCTTTTATGCAGAAAATTCGTTTATGCAGAAAATTTGTTTATGCAGAAAATTCGTTTATGCAGAAAATTTGTTTATGCAGAAAAATCCTTTATGCAGAAAAATCTTTTATGCAGAAAATCCTTTTATGCAGAAAAATATTTTATGCAGAAAAATTTCTGTTGTGCAGAAAAATTTATTTTATGCAGAAAAATTTCTGTTATGCAGAAAAATTTCTGTTATGCAGAAAAATTAGCTTTTGTGCGAAAAAATTTCTTTTAGGCATGAACCCTTTTACAAGATAATGTTCGTAGTTGACTAATCCTTCTTTCGCGTGTAGTATTGGTACCTACAATTAAATGACCTTTTGCACAAGTAATAACAAAACTTACAACTAGACAAATCACAACTAAATGAGTTTTATATATATAATTGAATAGTTTCGCATAAATGGGTAGTGATAGCACCTAGAAGATTTTTTCTTCTTTTATTACAAAAAGAAAGGGGGAAAGAAGTCTTTATAACTAAGAAAGTCTCAAAACATATATTACATCCCAACAAAGTTGCCCACTAGAGAAATGAACTAAAGCATGAGTAGCCTAATCCAATAAGCCACCAAAGGTTTTCGCAGAGGACGAGCCACCGCTAGTGGCCAACTTCATCTCACCGTCACGAATGATGCATAAGGCAGCGGTAGTTTTGAGCCAATAAAGGATGAACCAAAATAAGTTTAAAAGCACACACATATATATATATATATATATATATATATATATATATATATATATATATATATATATATATATATATATATATATATATTTCCAAAAGAAAGGAAAGCACAAGGAAGCATCCAGCAGCAAATCACAGCCACAATGTGAATAAACTCGGCTACGAAATGGAAGTATATATCATTACTCATAAGGACGCGCGAGGCGTAGTTGCCTCAAATAGAAGGGTACTTGGTCGAATGAAGCTAGTACAAAACTTATGGCTATATCCAAAAGAGAACGCATCTAAAGGAAGAAAAATTCTTATCCAGCAGTATAGTTGAATCATTTATAGAACTTCCAGCAGTACCCAACCTATCTTCTCCATCTAACAAAGAATGCATTGATGTCCTTGCTTTGGAGTACGATATGATGCTCTATTCAGATCCTTATTTTGTGATACATGCTCTCAATATCAAACCATGGAGAGACTTATCATGGCATATGGACTTTCCAACGTTGTACTCATCATTCATCATGCTGTTGGGCTGCCATAAATTCACTAACATATGGTTGGAGCCACGAACTTTCAAGATAAGTCATTGCGTCACTATCTTTAAATTTTTATTGAGTACATGTTACTCTACTATGCTCATATCACTCAGTACAAATTACTTTAATATTATATCACATTCATCATTTAATTAAAACCATCACGTTAAGTATATATTACTTTATTGCAACCATTGAGCGAAAATTATTATGTGAAACATATTGTTTATTTCAATCATCATTATGACTTTGGAATTTGTCTATTTTGTAGGCATGAAACCCTTGATCATAACTCCTTGCAAATTAAATCATCAGTATTATCCTAATCGCTAAAGGAAATCCTTCTTGTACCAACCGCTGAACCAAATAGATTGGCAGTCATCCCTAAAAAAAAAAAAAAAAAAAAAAAAAAAAAAAAAAAAAAAAAAAAAGAGCTTTGTCGCCATTGAAGCCACAGCCGCCCCATGCATACTACACATCACATAGTGGTTACATTGGCATCTTTGCTTAGGAGTACAACATGATGCTCAATTTAGATCCTGTCTTGGTGATACATGCTCTCAATGTCAAGCCATAGAGAGATTTATCATGACATATGGACTTGCCACTACTGTACTCATGTCATTACACTGCTGGACTGCCATAAGTTCACTGATATACAGCTGGAGCTATGAACTTTCAAGATAAGTCATTACGTTGCTATCTTTAAATTTATATTGAGTATATGTTACTCTACTATGCTCATATCACTTAGTACAAATTACTCTAATATTATATCAGATACATCATTCAATCAAATCTATCATGTCAAATATATATTACTTTATCTCAAACATTATTGTGACCATTATACAAAACATATTATTTATTTCAATAATCATCATGATTTTTAAATATTGGGCTTTGTCTATTTTGTAGACATAAAACCTATGAGAATTTTTCATCCCAATATAGAAGCCTGAATCATCCAAGAAATTCAATAACTCCTTGCCGTTGGAAGCGCCAATGTTGTTTCAATTTTTCTGAATCATCCACTAAACCAAGCAAATTGGAGATCATCAAAGAAGCTCTATTATCGCCATCAAAGCCGTGGTAACCCCATGCCCTCTAAAGCCATGGTGACCCCATGCATCATATTTCTAGAATCATCAAATTCACATGAACCATATCATTGGAACCTTTGGAATCTCGAGCATCATCAAGGATGCCAACTACCTCACACTAGGGGGCTTTAATCTAAAAGGTCCAATCAATCTGACATCCCTACATCCAGGGACATTTGTCTTGAAAAAGAAGTCTATAACAACAACTATTATTGTCTAGCCATGGCGGAAGGTGGAAATCTCATGGACCATATCAATGGCAAATGGTTGGAGCTATATCATACTTAACTCAAAAATCACATTTTTTGCAAAATGCTTCGGAAATGGAGAGTAAGCATTATCTTTACTCTAAGACATGAATATCTTACATTTATTTCAAAACTATAAATATTTTAAGATACATTTTTACATAGATATTTGTATTTCAAACTTACTTGCAAGGACAAACCTTTTGCAACTTGACATTTTCAAAATAAATTGTTTAACTTCCATGACTGTATTTTGGCTCAATTATATCAATCTTTCAATGATCAAAACACTTTTCATATTTCAAACCTTTACATATTCAAAATTAAAGACAGCTTTTATGGTTGGGATTCTTCCAAATAAAATGGTCATGCATTTAGTAAGTGATTTCAAAATAGATATTACCTCCATGACCATACTGTGATGTACTTGACAACATCAAAGCCCAGTTCTCGCTGGCACCATCAAAAGCCCAATTCTTATTGGCAACATCAAAGCCCAATTCTCATTGGCAATGTCAAAGCCCAGTTCTCGCTGGCACCATCAAAAACCCAATTCTTATTGGCACCATCAAAAGCCCAGTTCTCGCTGGCAATATCAAAAGCCCAATTCTCATTGGCAATATCGAAAGCCCAGTTTTCGCTGGCAACATTAAAAACCCTATTCTTATTGGCAACATCAAAAGCCTAAGCTAACTTCTTAGCACTATTTTATCAAAAGCCCAAGGATATTAATACTTGACCAATATTGTATTACAAATATCTTACTAAAAGCCCAATACAACTTGGCAATATTTTAAAAGCCCATGACAAATTAATTAACAAAGCTCATGCAATTAAGAAGAAATAGCCAAACGGTTCAGCAGTGATACTTGCAACAAATCTATGCTCATCCAACGCCTTCCTACACTCGGGGGCTTGATTCACTAATCCAAAGGATTTCATTTCTAGGGGCTACAATTGGATACATAAAAAATAAATAAATAAATAAATGAATGTCAAATATTTCAATGGAGGCACTTCCACTACATAACTCTATCGGTCCAACAATGGCCAATCTCTTTCAAGAACATTTTGATTGGCATTCATCACAAAGTTACAAGCACCAAATAAAGCTCTATTTATCAACAAAGATTTATGTTGGAGTCCTATCATATCAAGCCGCGACGCCAAGCACACATGTTCGAAGTCATGATAATCATATCCATCGCTCCGCTAGAATCATTAGAATCCCATACATCACCAAAGTTGCGGTGATATTACACTTGGGGGCTTGGTCTTTCATTATTACATTAGCTCATATAAGAAAGCTACACATGGATCTAGATAAAGATCAATGAATCTACCAAAAAGAAAATGAAGCTTTTAAAGTTCAACGAAGCTACTACTCCATCTATGGAAGTTTCAGCTACATCAATCTATTATCGCTGTACCTATGAGATAGCCAATGCAACCCACATGTTCAACAAACACCTATTTTACTACTCTAACAGTACTATCAACCATCATCTCTAGTAGCCAACAACATTAGATTCGCTCATTTACAAAGTCTTCAAGAAACATCTTCACTCGTGCATGCCCTTGCAAAACAAGCCCTTGCAAGGCAAGCCCTTGCAAAGCAAGCCCATGCACTCGGGGGGCTGAATGTTGAGGACAAATTTTTTACACCACGCGGCTTCATTTCATTGGTGATCTGCACCACGTCAACGCTATCATGGATTTTGGAAAAATCTCTTCTAAAACCCAAAATAGCCCATATTTACACAAAAAAGGCGTCAAAGCCCATAGTTCAAGCTCGTAGCACATCATCTCATTTTTGGCTCATGGTCCAAGCTCATGAGTCTCATCGGGGGAATTTTGGGAGTCGTGGTTTGGAGGGCCAAGAAGTATGTTCAGTAAAACTCCAGTGGTTCAAAGTTGATAAAGGAAAGCACGTTGCTTGGCATGTCTTCCTCAATTCCCTGAACTCTGACGAGTCAGTGTGCAATAGGTAACGTTTGGGAAGCCTCACATAAACACTTAAAATGATAAAACTCCCCATGCTCTTTACAAAATTAATGTCCATCATATAATATAAGTTTTAAAATATAATTATATCATTCCATATTAATTATATTATTATTTTCATATAAATCAATTCCAAGCACATGGCTAAATATATATTAGTATCTCATATCTAGCATTAAATGCTCAATTTACTCTCCAAGATTTGGTTAAAATACAAAAATACCATTATTACATCTCTAAAACTTCATCAAATATATTTTCCAAAAGAGAAAACTTAGTCGAAAACACCAAAAACGGCTCCAGCAGAAGCTGTAACAGCTTTTGCAGAAGCTGAAACAGCTCCAGCGGAAGCTGCAAACAGCTTCTACAGAAGCTGTAACAGCTCCAGCTGAGCTGCAGAAGCTCCAGCAGGTTGACATATGTTCTAAAAATGACATCACTTGCTCATTAATGCCTAATCTCAGCAACTTGCTATCATACCCAAAGAAATAGAAGGATCTCATAAAGATTATCTTGCCTTTTTTAGGTAAACCATGAATTTAATGCCAAGTATTGTCCTCTAAGAAAAATATGTCATCCACATGACATCATCCAGCTGTGTCACCAACATTAAGTCTCAAACTTTCTTCTTTTGGTTAAAAAACAAAAGACCACTTACATTGTCAAGGACTTTTCCTCATTTGCTAAGTTTCCCTTCAACTAGTTCTGATCTAGTTACATAGCTTGGCTCTATATAAAGAGGACCAAGCTACACACTAAAGGGGAGGAGATCCCCTCTCTCATCTTCAATAATTCTGATACTTCTTTTCAACTTGCTGCAGATATCTCTAAAACTTCTCCATACTTCTCTACCCTTCTGACAAAATCACTCTTCATAGATAACAACACAACCATTACACACTATCCACTTCTCCCACACTTCAATATTCTGAAACTTCACCACTTTTGCTGCCCAAAAAACACATCCCCATCTCATCTTTTATTCCTCATACAAAAATATCCCTTCTTAGAAAGCTATATAACCCATGACATAACACAAATAATCCCATGTATTTACTATATTATCTATCTCACACTTCTATACATTTTACAAACACATTCCTCACAAAATACCCATAGATACTTCTCATAAATCTTTAAATACCATATCTCACAATATACATACATACATATATATATATATATATATATATATATATACACACACACACATATATGTTTCTTACTATCTCCACACATCTTAAAAACATATCAAATACTCTTTCAAGAACACATTACAAAAGCCCTTTCTCATGGAAGGCATATGAACATCAATATTAAGGCCTTTCTCCTAAAAGGCACAAAGACTTCATATTAAAATCATTTTCATTAAAGACATACATTTCTAACACTTAAAGCTATTCTTATGAAATATGATATCACTCATGCTTGACTAAAAACTAAAAGAGCATTATATGGGGAAAGTCATTCAAGTGCATGATGAAATGGGACAAATTTAAACAACCTATGCACACGGCTGGACGTGCTCTCTCTCCCTTCATTCCATCCTATTTTTCCTCTTTTATTTGTAACATGAAGACTTTAATCTTTGTTTAGCATTATTATGATGAATGCCATAATGTTTTGGAAACCATAGAAGTTTTCCCTTATATTGACTTAATAATAATAAGGAAAAACTATGATTTTTACCATGTAAACACTTACTGACATGAAATTACCCTACTGCTGGAGATAATACCGTAACACTAGAGGATTGATTTGAACTATCGGACCGGGACCATTAATGTACTAATTAAGTATTGTAATGTGTCTTTCATTGGGTTTTTGTTGTTATTTTGTCATGTGCAGCCTTTGTTTTCTTGCTTGGATAGGCTTTGTCATCACACCGAAAGCCTTTGGGTACCATCTCAAAAGCCCGTAGTCGAGTTTCGGGTTGGCTTCCTAACATCTTAGATAAAGGTAAAATTTTCCCCTCGACAATCTTATTCATCACAAACACGAGCCACAAAGCTCACCTACTTAGTTGTGCATAGAGATGCTCATCTAAGTTACAAAAGATACAAAGTTTAGAAAACTTTATTTCAATGGCCATCCAAGGTACACAAGTACCAATGTACACAAAACACACATTGTTTTTGTATTTTTCTAATTTTTCAATTTTTTTTTTAAATTTTTATATGAAAAACAAAACAAAGCAAAACTGAAAAAATAACCAAACAAAAACATGTTAAACAAAACAAAGCATAAAAACTAGATTGACTCAAAAACTTGAAAGCAAAACACACAAGTAATGCAAACAAAAATAAGAAGGGGAGAGAGAGAAAAAGTGATAGAATCACTTGGAGCCCTTTTCCTTCCACACCTTGGAAGAACCTTTCCTTCTAGCAAATCCTTGATCCGGAGCTGAGGGAAAAAAACTGAAACCGTTCAAGTTTGAAAGGAACATGAGCGCTTTGAGAAAATCTCCAAGAGGAGTAAAAAAGGATGGAAGCTGATTATGGTTTTCCGATGCGATCATGCCGTTGCTTTGTTGAGTGACTAACCACTTATAGCAATTTGGTTGAGTATGACCGGCTGCTCCATAGTGATGACAAATACGCTACTTCTTCTGTTTAGGTTTTTGAGAGTTAGCCTTCTTAGCTCTAGGATTTTTAGCTTCTTTCTTATCCTGCTTAGTGGGTGCTCCTAAGATAGATTTACCCTTGTCTATATTCTTACTAGCTAAATCAGTTTTGACATTAGTGTTCTCAATTTCATTATTATTAGCAAGAGGAACAAAAACAATAGTACTAGTAGAAGCAATATTAGAAAGAGAGAAATCATACCCTAAATCGATTTGATCAGAAGCAAATTTTTGAAGACTGAGCATTTCATCTAGCTTAGCGCTTGATGTCATTTCTAGCTGAGCTCTGACTTGGAACAGTTCTGCCTCAAGCTTCTTGATCTTCTCAGCCAAGAAGTTATTCTCAAATCTCAGCGTTCCAATAGTTTGATTGGCTTCATCAAACTTTGTGGAAAGCTCTTCACGCTCAAGCTCCATATCACTAAGCTTCTTGGTGGTCAACCTATACAATTTCTCGTGCTTTTCTGAAAGCTTGTATAACTTTGCATAAGCTGTATAGATGTCATCTTTTTCATCCATCTTCTCAAATTTAGACTCCATTAATTCTTCTTCTTCATCCATATCTTCAACAATCCCCTCAGTAGGATTGACAGTGGCAATGAAGGCATTCAAGATTCCGTCATCCTTATTGTCGGAATCATCTTCAAGGTCGGTGTTGCTCAATGTAGCTACAAGTGTCTTGCTCTTCCCAATGGTCTTGAGATATGTAAGGCACTCTTGTTTCATGTGATCGAAGCCTTGACACCCAAAGCACTTTGGTCTCGAAGGAACAGTGTACTGACCGCCATCTCTAGCATCCTTCTTCCCTTTGTCTTGGTTCTTAGACTGAGAAGAACTTGACTGTCTACGGTCCTTATGGAAGCCCTTTGCATTGGCATTCTTCATGAACTTCTTGAATTGCCTGGTGATGTAGGACTTCATCTTAGAATCTTCATCATCTGAAGACTCATTAGTATCACTGCTCTTGGCCTTCAATGCCATACTCTTACTCTTGCTCTATTTCCCGATCCTTGTCAAACCCAACTCATAGGTCTGCAGATTACCAATCAGTTCTGTTAAAGGAATCTTGTCAATGTCCTTTGATTCCTCGATCACGGTGATCTTGGCATGGAATCTCTCGGGTAGAGATCTGAGCACCTTTCTTACAATCTTAGGTTTAGGAATGGTTTCTCTAAGATTAAAGACTGAGTTCACTATGTCCTTGAGCTTGGCATGGAACTCATCAAATGACTCATCCTCCTCCATCTTGATCTCTTCAAAGCTTGTAGTGAGCCTCTGAAACTTTGAGTTCTTGACAGCCTTGGTTCCTTCATAGGTTGTTTGGAGGATAGTCCATGCTTCCTTTGCAGTTTTAGTGGAGGATATCTTCTTGAATTCCTCATTAGTGACTACATTGAGCAAAGCATTCAATGCCCTGCTGTTGAAGTTTGCCGCGTTGATCTTTGCATCATCCCAAACGGCCGACGCTTCCTTTGGCTTGGTCCAGCCAATCTCTACAGCTTGTCACACCTCATCTAGAGACTGCAAGAAAGCTCTCATGCGTACTTTCCAGCATGCATAGTTAGTACCGTCAAACAATGTAGGTATAATAAGAGATTGTCCTTTATCCATGACAAACAGGGGTCAATGGATCACACACAAAAATTAACCCTAATCAAAGTGTGCCTGTTCTGATACCACTTGATAGGCCAAAAACGTATTGACCCCTTGTGATGAATTAATTGATTAATTAGCCAAATTTATTAATTAATCAAATTAACATGCAAACGTGTGGTAGCACAGACAAATCACCAATTAAACTAAGTATGCAGCCGAAAATAAATTGACTCGGTGATTTGTTTACGAATGGGAAAAACTTACACGGCAAAAACCCCACCGGGTGATTTTAAGGTCACCACTCCCGAGAATCCACTATTATCACAACAAACGGTTATAAGTAAATGAATCCCAGTACCTTATACCAACCTATAGTTGAACCCTTACCTTAATACACAATTGTACTTGTTCTGTAGTGACAATCTCTCCTTGTAATGCATGACTCCCAGTACGTGACTAACTAATTGCACGGATCCCAATACGTGACTTTAATCACCAACTAGAGAAGGTTGTTGACTGCAAAGTTCTTCAGTTCATCCAGAGATGAAGATCGAGAAAATGCTTGGTCACAAAATCCTACAGTGTACAAACATAACAACTTGTTCACACGAAAGATGAACTAGGGCAAATTCTATCTTCGTTCACAATTTGCTTGAACAAACTTTGCTCAACACTTGTGCAACTTGTTTTACCTTTGATGGCCCTTAAAATAATCTTTTTATATGTCTAGGGTTGTAAGAAAAGAAAGCTTAAACATACAATCACAGATTGGAATCAAAACAGAACTGAAACTTTGTTTTTCATAAACCTCGATAGATGCCTATTTGTCAAGTTGCTGTCGAGCTATGAGGCTGGAACAGCTCTTCAAACTTTCTTAGCTTGAATCTTGGATAGACTTGCATGGCTTTAACACTTGATCTTGAAACAAGGTTTCTTGAAGTATTAAATACATCCTAGATCTACCCAAATACAAGTAAAGTGCGTTTTGTCAAAGGATTAGCCAATTACATAAAATAGTAACATATGTTCCTAACAAGTGAATCACATATGTCCTAACATTCCCTTTCCCTTCCCTTACTTTTTCCTCTCTTCTTTCCTTTTCATCTCCCTTACAACTAAATAGGATATTAGTTTCCAAATTCAGCTAATAAAAAAAAGTGTTTTGAGGATATTAATAAAAAGTGTTTGAATTTGGTAAGAATGGGGTGGAAAATTCATGTTTTACACTATCCAATAAGAGATGTTGCATAAGCTTTTTACTTAAAACTTAGTACATCATACCACAATTAATAACATCTTAATAAACTCCCAATTTGGTTGAATTTTCAGATGAACATTATAATTGATTGAGTATGGTTGTTCTTATTCTTTAATACATGATAAGATTATGTGGATATTAATAAAAAGTGTTTGAATTTGGTAAGAATGGGGTGGAAAATTCATGTTTTACACTATCCAATAAGAGATGTTGCATAAGCTTTTTACTTAAAACTTAGTACATCATACCACAATTAATAACATCTTAATAAACTCCCAATTTGGTTGAATTTTCAGATGAACATTATAATTGATTGAGTATGGTTGTTCTTATTCTTTAATACATGATAAGATTATGTGGCATGTTGGAATTGGAGAGTGTAAAACTTGGGTGTTAAACCACGTTCTTATAGAATTTAATCTTTAATAAAAATATGTAAAAAACATGTTTAAGTACCGTTTTAGTCTTTAACACTTGTACTATGTATCAAAATGGTTTTTAACATCTTAAACGTGTCAATTTTGTTTCTAAACTTTTGGTATTGTGTCAAACTAATCCTTATTCTTAAGCAGTATATGAAAAGAATTGATGCATCTAACATTAATATCAAAATAATATTTTTATGCCATCTAAGCTATCCTTTGAATTATCACGTGTCCTTAATTAGAAAATAAAATAAAATATTTGAAAATATATTAATTGCATTTCCATAAGTAAATGAGATGTCATTTTATTAGCAGAAATTGAAAATTTCTTTTCTTTTCTTTTCCTTTGCTTTCTCGGCAACCAATTGGGGTCTAAGTCTTGACTTTTTAGTTAAAGTGCTCATGAACATCATCTAAAAAACATACTATTTACCTAATTTTAAAATGAAAAAAAAAAAAAAAAAGCCAAATGTCAATTTTTTACATTATCATTTTTTTAAGATGTTAAAGTTATTACCAATTATATTATAAAAATCTTATAAACTAACATGGCAATGAATATAATTAGTGTCATGTCAACAAGGTAAGAAATCAATTTCCTAATTAATTTTCTATTTTGTGTTTAAAAGTTGATACATTCATTTAATAAAAGTAGTGTGTAACCCTGTGCATATACATTGAAAAACAATCACAATTATATATATATATATATATATATATATATATATATATATATATATATATATATATATATATGATTTTGAATCTAATTGTATCTAAACTCTTCGGTTTTTGTATAAAATAATTCACTTGCTACAAAAATTAAAATATTAGATGGGATACATGGCGTAAAATTGAACCCCAATTAAAATTCAATTTAGAATCTAATTGAATTTAGACTCTTTGATTTTTGCATCTAATAATTCACTTGACAGACAAATTTAAAAATCAGATGAGACACGTGCCGCAAAATTAAACTCCAATTTAGAATTTAATTAAATTTTCTTTCAGTTTTGGCTATATGTGTGTGTGTGTGTGTGTAGCAACCTACCATCAGTCTATTTAAAATTACATGTTGTTCATGAAATCACAATCCCATAAATGGCCCTTTTTTAGGAGCCACTATCTCATCAAAAAAACTATCTCATAAAAAAAAAAAAAAATTATATTGCAATGTATTTGGAATGGTGAGTCCATCGGTATTTAGAATCAAAATTTTTTTTTAAACCTTAAATTGGACACATGACACAAAATTAGACAACAATTGTAATCTAATTTAGAATCTAATTGAATTTTCTAATAGTTTTGGCTTTAATTATATATATAGATTGGTTATTGGCCTGTGCATTGCACGATTTTTTTTTTTTTTGTATGATTTTTTTGGTAAATATTATTACTAGAGAACATTTTTTTGTGAAAAAAAACTTCTTTTATTTTTATGTAGTGATTTAAAAAAATACAATGAAGGGTTTTATGATAAATTTTGTTAATTTTATGAAATACATTTATATAAAATAAAACTCATAAAATGCATAAGATATACATAAATGTATAATTCATGACTACGCATGAAAGTTATTGTATTTTTTTAATTTCTATTAGTTAGATCACATTTCTTAAATAAACTGAGTAACCATTTCATCACCCTGTTATACACGTAATGATTGGAATGTTGTTAGTTAGTACATGATTGCTTGATAAACAATATTGCGTAAAAATTATTTTAATTCTATTTAAGAAATTTTTTGTGAAATTTTCATTTTCATGTCCATTTTTTTAATTTGATAGATTTAATTTTTCATGTTAGTTTAATTGAATAGTATTGTGTTTATACTTTTTTTCTTAACTACAATTGAAAATTCACAAAATGAGTAAACAACTTATTGAGTATTGCAAAAGATACAAATATGAACATCAACATGAGCATGATCATGAAGGGAGATTTCTATTCATTTTCTAAGAGGAGCCATTACTCATTTGAAACAACCCAAAATACTCAAGGACTAAAAAAAAAAAAAAAAAAACCATCCACTCCACACTGGCATCGCAATTGCTTTAGCTCAAGGAAAACAATATATATCTCTATATCTTTTTTACTTATTTATTTTGAAATAATTATAATATGCTGTTAGCCCCGCAACTTGAACCTTTTTTCCCAGACTTCCGCAATTTGAACATTTTCTCCCTTAAACCCCAGACACTTTGTGTACGGGGAGGTTCTAATTCAGCTACATGGCCCTCGACATATATATATATATATATATATATATATATATATATATATATATATATATAACTTCTTTTTTTAAAAAAATTAATATGTTTATCATAATTAAGGGAAATCCTAATAGGTATTTTAGTAGAGCATATGTGAAAAAGGCATATACATACCACAAATGGTAAAAGAGAAAGAAAAAGTTGCTAATCCCTTTTAATATGGTTAATTGCCTTGCCTTAATCAGTCGCCCAAACAACATACCCCTTATTCATACCACAACCACAAATGACAATGCAGCATTAGCCATCTACAATTGCTAATTTGAAAGTACAGATTTCTTTAATAGCTCTATCTTCGTTTCTTTTGGATAATATGTCTTTACTGAATCAAAATCAAACCACAAAAATCATTAAAAAAATCACCAAATTAGAGTTTAAAATTATAATTAAATTTTTAAAAATAAATCTAGGCACATTTGCACAAAAATTCCATGTAACTAAGTCACATTTAGGAATATTGGACCATTTTTCCTTTGTATAAATCACGGGTCCAAATGGGATGAGGGGGCTAACAATTTTCTCTCCAAAACATTTATTGTAGGAGTACAAAAGTTTTTCATTGTAGACTTTTTACGATTAAAGAACATGACTTACCAGCTAATCAAACTAGAGTTTTTAGTACCTACAGCAATTTCACAACATCAAGAACAAACCCCAGTGTATACAATGTCAAATTCCATAGTCTCCTGTTACATCAAATGAGTGTTTAATTTTTCTCGCAAAGTATTGAATGGTAAAGCTTCTGGGCCATAGTCTTAATTACAACTCTCAATCATGTTGGACTTGGATGACACCTATCAACAACGTATCATTATGAGATGCAGAAAAAATTTGGAGTGTACAAAACGTTTAATGTGGATTGGAAGAAATTTCATCCTATTCCAATTGGTTAGGTTAGTAAGGGACCTATTCCAATATAATGATCTTGGAACTTTGTATGCTAGTAATAATCAAGGAAACTTCCACCTAAAATAAGTCAGACTTTTGGCAAGAGAGAAAATTGATGTCTAGACAAATTAAGCTAAGGTTGACTAAAATGGACCATATTCTTAATTTCTTATCTCTATTTGTTCCATGTACAAGACTTATAGTCAATGCTTGGCGTATAAAGTTGAACATCTTATCTAAAGTCCATCCTATGAAAACTTGAGAAAAAATTCATTTAAACCAACACAATATATAAATTATAAAGGAATCAAAGAAAAATTGTCAAAAATAATGAAAATTTAATCTATGGTTAAATTCTTATAAGGATGAACACAATAGCAATATCCTTTAAAAAAAATATATATAGATAAAAAAAATCTATACTTATTTTGTACGTATGATAAAATCCTATCACAAAGTTTTTTGAGACTCATGTTGATTAGTGATTAGAAGTTATAAAGGAATAATCATCAATATATATATATATATATATATATATATATATATATAAGTAGAGATCTCATGCGGGAGTGTGTGAGGTCTTGCCAAGTGACGCTCTAATTTTTCATTTAGCATTTTTTTTTTTTCTGTTACCCAAAAGTTTACATTAACTTATTTTACTGTTATCTCATTAGTCTCTCATTAATTGCCTAAGCTTACATCACACATTTCTTTCTTTTTCATGTCTTTTAGCATACCCACCATTTTAATATTTTTTTAAAAAAGCAAAAAAATAATAATTAAGGACTAATAGTAATAAGTAACTAGATAAGGCCTAGGAGAGAGATAGAGAGACATAAAAATATTGTGGATTGTTAAATAAAATGCATTATTTCACTACAAAATCAAAACGCATTGTTTTACTATAAAAGACTTGAGACTGACAAAACTTTTGAAAGAGAGAGAAAGAGAAATCTGAGGGGATGTCGCCTCCGTCATATTGGCCCCCCACCACCATCAAGACGCTGAAACCCCTATAGGTAGTTTGTTTTCTTTTTAAATTAGGGGATTAAATATGATTTAGGTTTGGGTAATTTGGTTGGATAGTTTTTGTTTTTGGTATATAATTAGAGAGAATATTTGGTACGCAATGTAAAATCATATTCTACCATGGTTTTAAATCATCTATAAGACACGTGCATACACATTTGCCCACACCATGTTTTAATGTTGCACTATCAATGAGTGGAAGACAGTGAGAGAGTTGGATATACTTTTATTTCATAGTATTAAATATGTGAACACAACACAAATTGTTTTGATTTTCATGGTCTCGTTACTCTTTTACATTTATTTTTTGTTTCATGATTAAAAAAATTAATCTTACATTTTTTTTTTTTTTTTTTGAGGGTGAAAAAATAATCTTATCTTGAGAAGGCTATAAATATGCAGTGAAACAACAGTTATAAATTGCACACACATAAACATTATAATTATTCAATTCAAGGAATGAGTAAATTTTTTTTTTTTTTGGAGGAATATTGTAGAATAAAAGTTCTTACAAAATGTCTCTCTCTCAGAGACCTCATGCAAGAGTGCATGAGGTCCTGCCAAGTGATACTCTAATTTTGCATTTAGCATTTTTTTACATCTTTCATTAAGTTTTTATTTTTTTATTTTTTTTATTGTTACCCAAATGTTCACATTATCTTATTTTACTGTTATCTCATTAATATCTCCTTAATTGTCTAAGCTTACACCACACCTTTCACTATCCTTCATGTCTTTTAGCATACCCATTGTTTTAGTATTAAAAATAAATAAATAAATAAATAAGTAAGGGCTAATAGTAATAACTAACGAGATAAGACTCTAGAGAGAGACAGAGAGACACAAAAATGTTGTGGATTGTTAAATAAAAGACACTATTTCACTATATATTACCAAAATAAAAACTTGAGAATACAAAACGTTTGAAAGAGAGAGAAAGAGGAATCTGAGGGGTCACCACCTCCGTTATACTGACCTCCCACCACCATCAAGACATTGAAACCCCTACGGGTAATCTTCTTTTCTTTTTAAATTAGGGGCTTAAATATGATTTAGGTTATGTAATTTGGTTAGTTAGTTTTTGTTTTTGGTATATAAGTAGAGAGAATATTTGGTACACAATGTAAAGTCATATTCTACCATGGTTTAATTTTAAATCATCTATAAGACACATGCATACACACTTACCCACACCATGTCTTAATGTCACACTATCGATGAGTGGAAGATAGTCAGAGAGTTGGTTATACTTTTATTTCACAGTATGAAATATGTGAACACAGCACAAATTAATTTATTTCATGGTCACGTTACTCTGTTGCATTTATTTTTGGTTTCATGATTTAAAAAAATAATAATCTTACCTTAAGAAGTCTACAAATATGCAATGAAGCTACTAAACCAATTTTCAATATCTCAAAATATATATGTTTCTTTATTCTAATTTAGTTTACTTTTTCTTTATAATTTATATACAACATTATTCAAAATTGTTTTATATAAAATATCACAAAATTATCCGTGCATTGCACGGGCAACTTACTAGTTAAGTTATAATTCAACAATCACATATTTGCATATGTTAGTTAAGAATTGAAAATAATATATGATGTACACACATTAACTGCATATGTTAATTAAGAATTGAAAATAAAATATGATGTACACGCATTAACTACATATGAATCTTACTTGATATAGAAAAGGCATAGAGTAATGCAACTATGAAGGTAGAGGAAATAAAATGCTGGAATAGTACAATCTTATAATACTGTTTTGCACTTTAATATATAAATATTAAAGTATCATAGCACATTTATACAATAGGATTTGCTTCTTGATATTTAGCCACCCTGCATTTACATCAAATAACATATTTTATCATAATATGTAAATCTAGAACTCCTACGTTAATTTTTCCATTTATGTGTATATTGGATTTATTAAGTATACATATGTGTTCTTCATAAATAGTTACCATGTGAATAAATGCAAATAAAAAACCAAAATAGGAAAGAGAGCTAGAGAGACTTACCTAGCTTTAGGTAGAGGCTAGGGTTTTGGGTAGTATTTTTGGGTACCTAATGAGAAATAATAAACCACAATTCCACACATCACAAATTTTCAATCACAAATACTCATATAAGCATAACAATTGCTCAATCAATTACTACTAATAAGGAAAAACAATACCCAAGTTTAATATCATATACATAATTTAAATTCAAATCTAATCTCTCAAACAATAATCAAATAATAACAAATTCTTCAAGACGATATACAACGAAGTTTGCAATGAAATGTATCTCCCCTCAACATCATTAGTAGCCTAAGGCATGTGACACTTTAACCTGAAATAAAAAGAATAAATCAATGTAAAGGTCAACTAAAGTAGATGATAAAAATGTGTAAAATAGTTTTAACATCCAAGTAAAACTTTAACATTTTTATTTTTCAAAAATACCATAGCTGAGAAGATATGAAAGCTTTATGTATTTAACAAAACTTAACCTGCATCAAAACTCAACTTAATCTTCATCCCCAAGATCTCCAATAGATTCATCATTGCTAGATAAATCTTTTTCCTGATCTAAGCTTGAAACATCATCATCACTATATATTTCTTCTTAATGGTTGGAGTCTGTATCCCATTTCTCATTAGACAGGTCATCATTGATGAACATACTTCCATCAAGTTGCACATATACATCATCAACAGTTATTAAGGCCCCCAAATCTACTGCTGGCACATCATCTCTATGTAACAAAGTTGAGTCTTCATAACTTTCTTGTTGAACTGTTGCATTAACCCCAATGCATTCACTTTTTTGGTATACCTCATCACCATAATCTTTTTCATTTTCTTTATGCACTTCCTCTGTGCCCGTGGGAATGTCATACATGTTTCAATATGTCAAATGTTGCACCATTCATCAATTACTGCCCAATTTGGTATCATTCAAGTAAAAAACCTGTGAAGCTTGGCATGCTAAGATAAATGACTTAGAATTAGGGGTGTCCAGGACCCGCTTGACCCGTTGGAACCACTTGACCCGCCGCCACCCGAACCGAAAGCCGACCAACCCGAGCACCATTGCAGTCGATGACGGTTTTGTCCAACGAAACCCAACCCTTATCGGATCGAGTTTCAGTTTCACTTCTCTTAACCCGCCGAAATCGACCCGACCAAAGAATAGGTAGATTTCACGAGATTTTCCTCCTTTTCTCTCTCAGATCAGCCTAGTTTTAGTGGAGATCTCCCTTTCTATGCCCAGATCTGGTGGAGATCTTGAGTTCTCCACCCAGATCCGGTGTAGATCTTTCGATTTCCACCCAGATCGAGTGGAGATCTCGAGTTCTCCGTCCAGAACTGATGGTGATCTCGTGATCTTGGCGATTTTCAGTGCAAATGGAGTGAGTTTTTGCAGATTCCGGCGAAGATTTTGCAGATTCCAGGAAAGTTTTCAAAGATTCCAGTGACATTTGTAGGATCCGGCGACTTTCTCCACCGACCGAACTGACCCAAGCATCACCGAACCTGTAACAAACTTGACCGATGGACGCTAGTGGTCGGTTTCGGGTCCCTCCACCTTCCACCCGACGCCGGCGGGTAGGGTCCGGGTTGGGTCCAAAACCGACCTGGCCCGACCTGTGGATAGCCCTAGTCAGAATGATACCATGTACGAGATGTATTCACACTTGTAAAATGCTCATCCCTTTGCATTCCTGATCCATTTCTAGTGTCCCACCAATCACACTCAAAAAAATATACATGATGGTTGCCTGAGTAGTTTAGCTCTAAAACATTCCTCAACTCACTATCGTAGCTAGTTTTTGTTATGCCATCTTCACCCAAAACAAAGACATCGCTATTTTGGGTACGATGAGTATGTTCACAGTTTTTTGTGTGGAACCTAACACCATTCACAATGTGACCTTTGTAAACTGCAACTAGAGAATCAGATCCACATGCAAGACTATATAATTCTTGGGACACATTTGCTGCATTACTCCCACATATGCAATTTTGGAACAAACTTTCGAATTCAACTTCATGCTTATGATCAATGTCAATGATGGCTTCCCCTTGGATCTTCAGATAATGCTCACTACATTATAAATACATATAAGCACTTCATTTTATTGTCAAGTAACATGTAAATTTTCAACCAAAAAAAAAAAAAATCAATGGATTTTCAGATAATGCTCACTACATAATAAAAACATATAAGCACTTCATTTTATTGTCAAGTAACATGTAAATTGTAAAAAAAAAAATCAATGAAGCACTTACATTTTGTACGAATCAATTTCTGAGCAATTGCTAAGCACATACCATTGAGCTCGTGTGAGACGTGAATCATTGAGTCTTATATATTTTGTTGCTCCCAAAGGACGTACTACTTGTGAAAAAACAAACAAGCCTACATCTCTTTCCCCCTGGCACCTATCACTATTCCGTTCTTCACAACTCCATATTGTCTCAATCTCACGAAGATACATGGAGCAGAATGTCAAACATTTAATAGATAAATATTCCTCAGCAATTGACCCTTCTGGACGTGCTCTATTTCACATAGACCGCTTTAATTTACCCAAAAACCTTTCAATTGGATATATCCAATGAAATTGAATTGGTCCTGCAAGCTCTACCTCTCAAGGTAAATGAAGAGCTAGATGTCTCATTATATCAGAAAAAGCAGGTGGAAATATCATTTCCATTTTGCATAAAATCACAACAATGTCATCCTTCATTTGATTTAAGACATCTAACTTCAATGTTCATGAACACAAGATCTTAAAAATAAACACAATTCAATCAATGTTGTTCGTATATTATCATTGAAATATCCATGAATTGCAACAGGAAGTAAGCATTGTACGAATACATGACAATCATGGCTTTTAAATCTTGAAATTATACCCTCATTGGTGTTCACGCATCTACTAATGTTAGGTGCATACCCATTAGGAAACTTCACATTTTTCAACCAATTACAAAAATTTATATTCTCAGCTTTTGTTAATGTATACTTTGCTTGTGGCATTTTTCTAGATGTACCAGTTTTCTGTGAGTGCAAATCATTACGTATGCCCATATCTTCTAAATCCATTCGTGCCTTGGGAGTGTCTTTAGTTTTTCCACTGTCATGCAACAGTGTACCTAAGACACTGTCACATATATTCTTCTCAACATGCATGACATCTAAGTTGTGTCTTAGTTTCAATGTTGACTAGTAAGGTAACTAAAAAAAAAAAAAAAAAAACTTTTCTTTGTCCAATTCAACTCAATCTCCGTGCGCTTTCTTTTTCTTCTAGCTTCATCATTTCCAAATTGCACTTCTGGAACATTCATTAGTTGTTGTAATAGTTGTTCTCCTGATAATTCATTAGGGGCTATCCTATGATCTTCAATTCCAAAAAACAATTATTATTATTATTTTGCGCTAGTTATGCTTCTGAGGTAAGAATCAACGATGACCCATGTAACACAATTTGTGGTTAGACTTCAAATAACTTGACATTGTATTCTCATTACATACGGGACATACTAACTTTCCCTTGGTAGACCACTCAGATAAGTTCGCATGTGCAGGAAAATCATTTATAGTCCACAATAATGCTGCATGCAACTTAAATGAATGTTGCGTTGATGCATTATACGTCTTGATGCCTTAATTTCATAATTCTTTTAAATCATCCACTAGCAGCCGCAAGTACACATCAATTTTGTTTCCAGGTGCCTTACGTCCAGGAATAAGTAATGACAAAATCATATACGAATCCTTCATAAACCTCCATGGAGGTAAATTATACAGCATAAGTACTACTGGCCACATGCTATATGATATACTCATGTTGCCAAATGGATTGAAGCCATCGCTTGCTAAACCAAGTCATACATTGTAGGAATCTACATGATGATGCCAAAAATTGTCAGTGAGTTGCATAGTCCTCACGTGCTCTAGACAAAACCTGCAAAACAGAAACAAAGAAGACCTTGCAGAGTGTACCGGTATGTTACCGGCCAAATACCCTCTGAAGGTTAAGTTAGAAAACTTTCACAACTTTAGAGTACCAGAGCTGGGGTAAATTATGAGTACTTTGATTTGCGAGGACTTTGGGGTTTTTATAGTAGCATAGAGTTGGTATCCGTTCCTTGGTGGAGAGGGTCTTTCCTTGTAGGGAAGATCCCCATTAATATATATATCTTGCGGGATCCTTTCCTTGTAGGAATCTTATTGATTAGGGTTAATCGTGGGGCACAAGATGTTTCCTTATATGCATATTCGTGAGGGCCAAGTAAGGCCATGCTAGACCAGTCACAAGTTTCTTTCTCCCCATCAGCTTCCTTCCGTCAGCAACCTATCCTTCCTAGGTGTTTTGGTTGTCTCACACAGATGTCGTCGGGCGTGGAGTTCGTCGGCCTATGCTATCGTCTTCTCATCTTCATTGAATGCCTAAGTAAAGTTGACGGGTTTATTGGGACCATCATCTTCATCGCATGTGAACGAGTTTACACGGATTCAAAATTACCCTTGTCAGCTACCCCCTACTCCATGGCTCTATCGGCTTTAACTAACGAGTTATGGCATTTAATTTGTAACTTTTCTGCTATTTTTATTTATTAAAAAAACGGGTGCTTATTAATGGTTCCTCGAGCAGCTTATCATTAAATGCTTGGACACGTGGCACAAGTTGGTTGGCCTCGTTTCTGAACAAGAGCGTCACTTCATTTCCCATGTATTTTTGTCCTATAAATAGTTCACCTCCTTTTTTCATTCTTCCTTATTTCATCTTCTGCAAATCTTGAGAGAGAAAGCAGTCATTTTGTCATTTTTGTTGCCGTTTACTTGCTAATCCTGTCACCTCTACAGACTCATCTATTAACCTTGTAAGTCTTCTCCTTTTTTTCATTCCCTTTCTATTTCCATTTTTCTAATTGGTCGTTACTTCTATAGAGAGACCTGTAAACTTAGGTTCTAAGAATACCTCTGTCGCTTGTAGGTGAATAGATGTCAGGAGATAGTGAAGAGACGAGTGAACAGTCGTTAGTCCGTGAGGGAGCAGGCTACGACAAACTCTTCCCATCAGGTCATGAGCCCAAGGAGGGCTTGTCCTGGTCGTCAGAGAGGGAATCGTTTGCCCATTCTCCTGTCGGAGAGAACGAGGGGGAGTTAGAGGGAGAAGATGATGAAGATGAGGATGGGAGCGACGGGGGAGCTTCTGTGGAAGGAAGTTCAGGAAGCCCAGGGGATGGTCATACCCGTCCTTTCATTCTTCCCGCGATATGGACCGTTAATGACTTTAAGCCGACGATGATGACAAAATTTTTTAACAACTTAAGGGATCGTTACCAAATCCCTAATAAAATCCCAATCTGATTGCTTGGAAAATATCAAAAATGCTACTTCAGGAAGACCGTGGACGTCGGCATGTATGATGCCATGTTCGTAGCAGGATTGAGATTGCCTTTGACGGTGCTACACCGTCAGTTGGCCATTTTCCCTTATCTGTCCGTCAGCTAAATCGCCCAAAATGCTTGGAGGATATTCATAGGGGCTGAAATCCTGTGGGGTCGTCTTAGTGGGGGGAATCGTTAGCTTACACTGGACGAGTTCTTTTGGTGCTACAAACCCCAACATATCTCCTCGTCTCAGGGGAAATATCATTTTGCAGCGAGGAAGAAGAAACTTAGGCTGGTGTCTGACATGCTTGACTCCAATAGAAATTGAAAGAGCATATACTTTTTTGTTCAAGGGACGGACTGAGTATACCATCGGGAAGAGTGGGTGATGATGCCCCATGATTTTGACAATACTTGGGGTATTGCCAAGGATTTAGGTCTAGTACCATTTGCATTTTCACTTTTTCTTTATTTATTTGTTCAAGTGTTTAACGTCATCTGCTTTATTCTTCTTCAGCTAGTGTTTATCCATGCATAACCGACGAGCAGGAGGCTTTCATCTGTCGAGTGCTTGAGATTCCTTTGATGAGCGGAAGTGCATGGACTTAATCACCCTTGACACATTGCACACCTACTGCGGCGGTCTTGTGTCAACGCCTCCAGCTTACAGATTAAACACCTGCTCTCGATGGCGTAAGTTATTTCTTTGTCATTCATTCCGTACGCTTCTTTCTGTTTGCTTATTTAACATCTGTCTCTTACCCTTTACAGAAATGGAGGCAGCGAGGCAAAAAACCCTAGTAAGGGTGTCAGCTGCTGTGTGCAAAAAAGAGAAAGAGGGGGCATCAACGTCAACTCCCAAAGTCGTCCGGAAAGGTTGTTAAAAAGGAAAAATGAAGGGAAAGACAATCGTCCCCTTAAGAATGGACTGGTCATCCACGTGGGCGACAAACAAAAGAAGTCGTCGCCTCCCAAACCCAGCCACAGAGCAAGTAAAGGTTTGATGGCAGTGACCGGTCCCATCACCCAAGGGACCGTCCATCGTCTTCTTACGCATAAGGAGTATGCCATTGAGATGGTTGAGTCAATCATTAAGGACACAGACTTGGATCCTTGTGCCGAGTAGACGATAGAAGAGTTGGGGGCGTTAGGTCTTTTCGCCCTTTCTAAGGTACGTCCTTTTTAACTTTCTTTTACTGTTGTTCATTCATTGGCTGACGGTTGTCTTGTTTTTAGGCACTGGTATGCATGAAAGCACTTCAAGATAGGAGCGTCACTCAAGAAGGGGTGATCAGCCATCTTCGTAAACGTAACGAGACCCTGACCAATGAGAAAAAGTAATATAAGAGGGCCCTCCGTACGCTTAACAAGGAAGTGACAACTTTAACTGAAAAGCTAAAGGAGGAAGCCCGTCTCCGAGAGAAGGTGCAAGAGGAAAAAATGAATCTGGAGGTAGAGTTGACGGCAATTTGTGGGCAGGTCGAGACGGCTCGAGCTGAAGCCATAACAGAGTTCAAGGCTTCCCAGCCTTTCATTGATGCCTGCGCTGTCTATTATGGTGACGAGTTTGAGGACTGCCTGAAGTAGGTCGAGTCCATTTACCCAAACTTGGATTTATCCAAAGTCTCAATGGATGACCCTCTGCCAACGACCCCTGCAGGTGGCGACACCGTCAGTGAGGAGACTGACGACTCTACTCAGTCAGAGCGAGATCCAAAAGATGACGGTGTGGTCCTTGCCCAACTTGCAGTCGAAGGGTCCGTCACTCCCTTGGCTTCGTTTGCTAATGATCCTCTTCCTAAGGATGTCGGGAACCCTCTGCCCAAGACACCCAGAACCCTCCTGCTGAAGACGACGAGAACCTTCCTTCTTAAGGCACCTAGAACCTTCAAGTTTAGCTTTAATTTTTTATTTTTCTTGTATCTCATTTTCAAACGATATTAAGTGCCCTTTTGTTTTTAGGCATTGTTTGTAAATACTTCATTTTATTTATGGTGTATTTTTATTATTTTACATCCTTCACTGTTAGTATATTTTTCCTATGTGTTGATCTTTATTCTGAGATATGCATATGTCCGTCTGGTTCTGTGTATACATTTTAGGATTTACTTGTCTCCCAAACGACTTGGTGGATATATAGGATGAACCCGTCTACTTTGGTGGGCTCATCCACCTATAGACTTAAAAATGAACTCGTCCTATTTGAGGACCTAATAATAAACTCGTCCACTTGTGGACTTGATGATTTTAGAGCATCCCTATGGGATGAACTTGTCCACTTGTGGACCCAATAATGAACTTGTCCACTTGTGGATTTAATAATGAACTCGTCCTATTTGAGGACCTAATAATAAACTCGTCCACTTGTGGACTTTAATGATTTCAAAGCATCCCTATGGGATGAACTCGTCCACTTGTGGACCTAATAATGAACTTGTCTACTTGTGGACTTAATAATAGATTTGTCCACATGTGGACTTTATAATAAATTCGTCTACTTGTGAACTTAATAATTTCAAAGCATTCCTATGGGATGAATTCGTTCACTTATGAACTTAATAATGAACTTGTCCACTTGTGGACTTAATAATAGATTCGTCCATGTGTGGACTTTATAATGAACTCATCTAGTTATGGACTTAATAATTTCAAAGCATCCCTATGGGATGAACTCGTCCATTTGTGGACTCAATAATAAACTCGTCCATTTATGGACTCAATAATGAACTCGTCCAGTTGTGGACTCATAGCATCCCTATGGGATGAACTCATCCACTTGTGAACTCAATAATGAACTTGGCCACTTGTAGACTTAATAATAGATTCGTCCATGTGTAGACTTTACAATGAACTCGTCCACTTGTAGACTTAATAATAGATGTAGTTTTGTAGAGGCACATACATACACAGGTCATATTTGAATAATTCCTCTTATTATGATAAATGCATGCATAAGTAAAAAAAATGTACTTGAAAGAGTAAAAAACTGCCTTTGGGCTTAAAAGGTACTATAGATATTAAAAATTAACAAAAAGGAAGTAAACTGAAAATGAGGAGTGTTGTTCTTCGTGCCATTGTCTACTGGTAGTATTTCTTCAAGTGCTCTGTGTTCCACGGGTGATGCAACTTTTGCCCGTCTAACGACTCCAGGTGATAGGTTCCATTCCTTTGCCATGAAGCAATCCTGTAGGGTCCTTCCTAATTAGGTCCTAGCTTTCCTTGGGAAGGATCTCTTGTAGCACCTATCACTTTTCTCAAGACGAGATCTCCAACCTGAAAGTTTCTGTGCCTGACTCTCGAGTTGTAATGCTTGGCCATGAGGTTCTGGTACCGCGCTAATCTTTGTTCAGCCGTTGCTTTGACCTCATCCACCAAATCAAGCTGCAAACGCATAGGTTCATCGTTCTTGCTCTCGTCATGGTTCCCTACCCTGTAGCTTGTTAGTTCGACCTCAGCTGGGATGACAACCTTGCTTCTGTATGCTAGTCGAAATGGTGTCTCTCTTGTAGGTGTCCTCACCGTCGTCCTGTATGCCCATAAAATGCTTGGCAATTCTTTCGGCCATATACCCCTTGCCCCCTCGAGCCAAGTCTTGATAATTTTGAGTAAAGATCAGTTCGTTACCTCGACCTGTCTGTTGGCCTGAGGATGGGCGGGTGAAGAATAATGATTCTTGATCCCTAATTGCGAGCAAAAATCTCTGAACGAGTTATTGTCGAACTGCTTCCCATTGTCTAAGATCAGTACTCTAGGTATGCTGTACCTGCAGATGATGTTCCTTCATACAAAGCTTCGTACATTATTCTCTGTAATAGTGGCCAGGGATTCGGCTTCCACCCATTTGGTAAAGTAATCTATGCCAACCATTAGGAACTTCAGCTATCTCATCGCTATTGGAAATGGTCCCATGATGTCCAACCCCCATTGAGCAAAAGGCCATGAGGCCATCATTGGAGTGATCTCTTCTGAGGTTTGTCTGATGACATGGCCAAACCTTTGACATTTATTGCATGCTTTGACGTAGGCTTGGGCATCCTTCTGTATGGTGAGCCAATAGTATCTAGCCCGAATCAACTTGTGCACTAATGACTGCGGCCCAGAATGATTCCTGCAGATTCCCTCATGGCCTTCTTTTATGACGTAGCTTACTTCCTCAAGGCCTAACCACCTTAGGTATGGGCGGGAGAAGCCTCTTTTGTACAAGACATCCTTTATCAAGACGAAATGTGCTGCCTGGACCTTCAGCTTTCTTACGGCCTCCTTACCGTTAAGTAGTGTGCCGTCTTTCAAATAAGAAACTATCGGTGTGGTCTAGTTGCTTCCTGAGTCTATTTCTTGTACTCCGACGCCATCTATCAAAGGTAAGAGCTGAACAAAAGAAAGTACCTTACTGGGGATGATCATGTGTTCTGCTAATGCGGCTTTCGCAAGAAGGTTGGCCTACTCGTTCTCTTCCCTGGGGATTTGAACAAACCTTGTCTGAAACTCGTCCATCCGTTTCCTGTTTAAGTATTTCTTCATTCTTTCCCTTTTGCATTTGTAGTCACCGTTCACCTGGCTTGTGACCACTTAAGAATCACAATATACAACCACACTCGTGGCCCCTGCGGCTTTGGCGAGATCCAGTCCTGCCATTAGGGCCTCGTATTCTGCTTCATTGTTGGTCGCAGGGAAGTCAAGACGAACCATACACTCGATCTCGTCCCCTTCCGGAGAATGAAGCACTATACCCGCTCCACCAGCTAGCCTATTAGATGATCCATCCGTGTGAATACTCCACTAGGGATGTTCTCCTGCCCCCTGGCCTTCCATGTTGGTGAATTTCGCAATGAAGTCAACGGCAACCTGTCCCTTTATGGCAGGACATGGGCGGTATTGTACGTCGAATTTGCTCAACTATATTGCCCATAATGCCATCCGTCCAGCCGCTTCGGGGTTACTTATTACCTGCCGTAGGGGCTTATCTGTCAAAACGACCACAGTGTAAGCCTGGAAGTATGGCTTGAGCTTACGGGCTACTGTAACTAAATCAAAGGCTAGCTTTTCCATCGGTGGGTATCTCTCCTCTGTGCCACGAAGTGCCTGGCTAGTATAGTACACAAGCTTCTGCACCTTATCTTCTTCTCTGACGAAGGTCGTACTGACAGTAGCTGGGTATACGGCCAAGTAGAGGAACAGTTCTTCCCCTGGTTTGGAGGAACTTAGCAATGGTGGGGAAGAGATGTAGGCCTTCAGATCCTCAAATGCTTGTTGACATTCAGTCATCCACTCAAAAGATTTCTTCAGCGTGCAAAAGAAAGGTAAGCACTTGTCCGTTGCCCTTGATATAAACCTATTTAGTGCAGCCACCTTGCCGTTTAGGCTTTGAACTTCTTTTACGTTCCTTGGTGGTGCCATCTCCATTATAGCCCGAATCTTGTCTGGGTTGACTTCGATACCTCTCTAAGACACTATGATCCCCAGGAACTTTCCGGCCGTCACCCCAAATGCACACTTACTCAGGTTAAGCTTCATGTTGTAAGAATGGAGGGTGTCGAAGGTCTACCTGAGGTTGTCCAAATGGTCGTCCTCCCTTTGGCTTTTTACCAGCATGTCGTCTATGTAAACCTGGATGTTTCTTCCGATTTGATACGCAAACACTTTGTTTATGAGCCTCTGATATGTTGCGCCCGCGTTCTTGAGACCGAACGGCATCACCTTATAATAGAAGAGGCCTTGACTGGTGATGAATGAAGTTTTCTCTTGATCAGCTTTGTCCAATTTGATCTGATTGTAACCGAAAAATGCGTCCATGAAGCTCAATAACTGGTGTCTTGCTATTGAGTATACTAAGATGTCAACCCACAGGGAGGGGTAGCTATCCTTGTGGCACGCCTTGTTCAAGTTCGTGAAATCTACACACATCCTCTAATTCCCGTTGGCTTTCTTAACCATCACTACGTTGGCTAGCCAGTTAGGGTAGTACACCTCCCTAATGAACTTTGCATCTTGTAATTTGTGGACTTCTTCCACTATAGCCCTGTCTTGCTCCTGGGTGAACACTCGTTTCTTTTGACGGATAGGTAGAAAGGAGGGTGACACATTCAACCTGTGCACTATGACTGAAGGGTCGATCCCGGGCATGTCTTCATGACTCCAAGCAAAGACGTCCTGATTTTCTTTTAGGAATGCTGTGAGCGCTTGACGGACTAGCGGATTGGCGAGGGTGTAATTCGCTCGGGCCTAGAGTTATTGAGAAGTATCTCCTCCAATCTTTCAACTGATTTTGCGACCGCCCTCCGTTCTTCAATGTTCATGGTCTGCAAGTGGTTGTCCATCTCCAGTATTGCTATGTAACACTCTCGTGCTACCACTTGGTCCCCATGTACCTCTCCTACTCCATACTTGGTGGGAAATTTGATCATCAAGTGATAGGTTGAAGTCACAGCCTTCTATGAATTTAGGGTAGGTTGGCCCAATATGGCATTGTAGGCAGACGATCAGTCGACAACAAGGAATGTAACGTCTTTAGTAATTTGCTGAGGGTAGTCGCCGACCATTACGAGCAATGTGACCATGTTGAGGGGTTATACCCTTGTTCCTTCAAACCCAACGAGCGGCACGTTGGCTAGTATGAGTCGCTCTCTCTTGAACCTCATCTACTAGAATGCCCGGTAGTAGAGGATATTAGCAGAGCTTCCATTATCAACCAAGACATGATGGGTATTATAGTCCCCTACCCGAATACTAACAACAAGTGCATCGTTGTGTGGGTGGTGGAGGCGTCGAGTATCTTCTTCCGAGAATCCAATTATAGGGTTGTCGACCCGCTCAATTTTCGAGACGAAGCCTATCAGTTGGACGTTCTAAACCATCCTAAGGTAAGTCTTATGGGCCTTCTTGGATGAATTCGAAGCCATAGTGCCCCTTACAATCATCCTTATGTCCCCTATGGGTGGCTTAGGCACTCGTTATCCCTTCTAGCAACCTGTTCCTGTGGTGGATTTGCCCTTTCTTTGCTGAAGAATCACTGTAGTTTCCCTTGTCTAATAAAAGTGGTAATATGGTTGTAACTGTTTTACTTTCTACGTTGTTTGCCACAGACGGCGCCAACTGATGATGCCAAAAATCGTCAATGAGCTGCACAGTCCTTATGTGTTATAGACAAAACTTGCGAAACAGAAACAAAGAAAACCTTGCAGAGATTACCAGTATGGTATCGGCCAAATACCCTCCGAAGGTTAAGTTAGAAAACTTTCACAACTTTAGAGTCCCAGAGTTGGGGTAAATTATACGTACCTTGATTTGTGAGGGCTTTGGGATTTTTATAGTAGCATAGAGTTAGTATTCGTTCCTTGGCGGAGAGGGCCTTTCCTTCTAGGGAAGATCTTCATTAATACGTGTATCTTGCGGGATCCTTTCCTTGTAGGAATCTTATTGATTAGGGTTAATCGTGGAGCGCAAGATGTTTCCTTATATGCATATTTGTGAGGGCCAAGTAAGGCCATGTTGGACCCATCACAAGTTTCTTTCTCCCCGTCAGCATCCTATCATGCCTAGGTGTTCTGGTCGTCTCACACAGATGTCGTCAGGCATAGAGGTGGAGGTTGTCGGCCTATGATATCATCTTTCTCGTCTTCACTGAATGCCTAAGTAAAGCTAACGAGTTTATTGGGACCGTCATCTTCACCGCATGTAAATGAGTTTACACGAATTCAGAATTACCCTTGTCATGCAGCAAACCAAGCATGTTTTTTATCAAACTTTTTCCACATTATTGAATTGGCAAGATGTCTAAGGTAATCTCCATCTTCAAGTCGCTCATCTTTGCGCGACCTCATGTCTTTAACTATATCTTTCAACATAAAAAATCAATGCAACCTTGGTTTAATTGGGAAATACCTTAAGACCTTCCAAGGAATTTTTTTTACCTTTACCACTGTCCTCTTTTCATCTTGAAGTATGACATTTTGGGCATTCGTCTTTATCAGCATGTTCCTTCCAGAAAAGTGTACAGACTTTTTTCATACATGTATTAACTCATAACTAAAACCTAAGTCTTGCCTAAATTTGTTTGCTTTATAATACAATTTTGGCAATGACTCCCCATTTGGGAGCGCCTGCTTTATCAAGTCAATCACCAACTCAAACGACTCATCACTCTAATTGCAAAGTGTCTTTATATGTAGCAACTTCATACTAAAAAAGAGTTTAGAAAACTTCTTGCAACCTGGATAAAGCTCACGTTGGGCATCTTCCCACAACTGATTAAAGGGTCTTGCTTTGTGATCATTGTTTAATGGACCTGGAGTAGTGGAGGATTCACCTATATTTGCATCTGGAAATGTCCCCCTATAAATGTATTCTTGTTACATATGAGACATACTAACTTTCCCTTGGTAGACCACTTAGGTAAGTTACATATGCAGGAAAATCATTTATAGTCTATAATAATGCTGCATGCAACTTGAATAAATGTTGTGTTGATGCATCATAAGCCTTGATGCCTTCATTCCATAATTCTTTTAAATCATCCATCAATGGCCGCAAGTACACATCAATTTTGTTTCTAGGTGCCTTATGTCTAGGAATAAGTAAGGAAAAAATCATATACGGATCCTTCATACACCTCCATGGAGGTAAATTATATGGCATAAGTACTACTGGCCCCATGATATATGATGTACCCATGTTACCAAATGGATTGAAGCCATTGCTTGCTAAACCAAGTCATACATTGCCGGAATTTGCAACAAACCAAGCATGCTTTTTATCAAACTCTTTCCACGCTATTGATTCTCGTTACATACGGGACATACTAACTTTCCCTTGGTAGACCACCCAGATAAATTCACATATGCAGGAAAATCATTTATAGTCCATAATAATGTTGCATGCAACTTAAATGAATGTTGCATTGATGTTGCATTGATGTGTCATATGTCTTGATGCCTTCATTTCATAATTTTTTTAAATCATCCACCAACGGCCATAAGTACACATCAATTTTGTTTCCAGGTGCCTTACGTCCAAGAATAAGTAAGGAAAAAATCATATATGAATCCTTCATACACCTCTATGGAGGTAAATTATACGGCATAAGTACTACTGGCCATATGCTATATGATGTACTCATGTTACCAAATGGATTAAAGCCCTCACTTGCTAAACCAAGTCGCACATTGCGGGAATCTGCAGCAAACCAAGCATGTTTTTTTTATCAAACTCTTTCCACACTATTGAATCAGCAGGATGTCTAAGGTAATCTCTATCTTCAAGTCGCTCATCTTTGTGTCACCTCATGTCTTTAGCTATATCTTTCAACATAAACAATCGCTGCAACCTTGGTTTAATTGGGAAATACCTTAAGACCTTCCAATGAATTTTTTTACCTTTACCGCTGTCCTTTTTCCATCTTGAAGTCTAACATTTGGGGCATTTGTCTTTATCAACATGGTCCTTTCAAAAAAGTGTATAGACTTTTTTGCATACATGTATCAACTCATATCTAAAACCTAATTCTCGCCTAAATTGCTTTGCTTCAGAATATGATTTTGGCAATGACTCCCCATCTGGGAGCGCCTGCTTTATCAAGTCAATCACCAGATCAAACGACTTATCACTCCAATTGCAAAGTGTCTTTATATGAAGCAGCTTCATACTAAAAGAGAGTTTAAAAAAACTTTTTGCAACTTGGATAAAGCTCACTTGGGCATCTTCCCACAACTGATCAAAGGGTCTTGCTTTGTGATCATTGTTTGATGGACCTGGAGTAGTGGAGGATTCACCTATATTTGCATCTGGAAATGTCCCCTTATAAATGTCATCTAGCATTTCCTCAACCTCATCAATGTCCTCTGCCTGTGAATTATCATCATTATGCTCAGCTTGCACATGTTTAAAAAACAGATCTTCTTCCTCATGAAATATCCATTCGGTGTAATCCAGATCAATTCTATTAAAAAACAAATGAGTCTCCATCGCGTCTATATGGTGATAAAATCGATTTGTGCATTTACGACATGGACACTTAATCCTATCAAGTCGATCCGCATAACCATGTGCTATGTTAATGAACTGCTTAACGCCTTCAATATATTGTTTACTAGTTTTATCAATTTAATGCATCCAACTATTATCCATCTTGATGTCCCTATCATAATTTCAACAAACACATTCTTACTTGAGGTGAAGTAGAGACCATGAGTGAAATAAGTTCTCTAACAATTGAACTTAGTTAGTTATTCTAGAGAATTTTCCATAATTCAAGTATTATCAACAAGATAGTTTACAGAAATTAATTTTTCATGTAGTAACAATTAAAACAACTAACAAGATTATTAAAAAGCTAAATGATAATTCATAGATGTAATAGAAGTGAACTTCTTACCAAGTATAACCCAACTTTCTTCATAAGGCTGCACCCTCTTGTGAACTAGCCCGCTTAATAGGAATACCAGCAATAGCTTTGAGTTGAGTTCAAATTTGAGCATCACTTAAGAATAGTCATTACCTAAGAATCAACAAATGTTTCCAACATTGTGAGGCCTTAAATTTGATAAAGATCATAAATAAAACCAATTAAAAAATATAAACAAAAATAAAAATGGGTAATAGACGCAAGAAACAAACATACAATCAAAGTTGAGAGGCAACCAGTTAAGAATCGATTTCACTAAGTGGCTAATTTATTTCTCTCACTCTCTCTTTTTCTAAAAGATTTTTTATAAGGAATATTAGAATTGAGATTAGAGAAATATTTTGGCCTATTGGTATTGAAATTAAGTTTGGAATTTGGCTAAATTCTTTAATACACACAATTGATGAAGAAGCATATTCAAACCTAATTCCACAAACCCAGAATGCAATATAATAGTCCAAGGAATAATCATAGTAGAATTACATACCTGGAGATTCGCCAGAATCAAAACCCAGTTGAGCTTGAGTACCACTTTCCACCGGCAAAGCCTAAAAAATAAAAAGCATGAGCATGAGCATCGAAATTGAATGAAGAAACATATGCAAAAAAGCAAAATAGGAAATGTGAAAAAAATAGACAAACCAAGTGCTGAAAAATATAGTTCCTGGCAATGAAATCGGTCAAAAAAAATAAAAATGGTGCTTTTTTTTTTTTTTTTTTTGAGTAAGGGAGAATCCAAGTGTGGTTATGAGCCTCCACAGTGCCTTTTTTTTTTTAGCTTTTCTTTTCTATTCACTTATATATATATATATATATATATATATATATATATATATATATATATATATATATATATGAAAGTTTTGGACTCTTTTACTTAGTCAACCTAGACTATATATATGGGCTCAGCTCCTAAATGCTGAAATTTCAATCAATCTGACGGCTAGGAAGAGAACATATAATCAATCACCCCTTGTTGATTACGTGGCAATAAATGGGTGAATAGAGCTATGCTTAATTTGTCTACTTCTCAGCAATTAGAAAAGAACATATAATCGATAGTCTATCATCATTTCTAATCATATAATCATATTGACATATGCCTATAGTGGCAAAAGATTCAACAATTAGAAAAGAACATATAATCAATCATACACATTGTTTTAATGGAATGTGAAAATTCTCATCAATTTTATAATCATTGTTGTAAACATCACATTGTTTCCCTTTCAACAATAAAAAGCATCAAGCCATCCATAAGCTACCGATATCTGAGTGAATGTGACATATATAGATCTGATGAACTTGCGCACCACTAATACCAACTAAAATATTGAAAACATCAGTACAAAAAAAATTCCTTAAAAAAAGGTGCAGTATGTTTTGAGACTCAGCACCATGTATGAAATTAACATGATGGTTCTCTATGGAAATGTTCTAGATTATAGGAATTTAATAGAAAATGATTCGGAACAGTTAATAACTTTTCGAAAATTGAATCAGTTTAAGGCCTGCTTGTCATATGATATAGGCTTTTCTTTTTGTCAATTTACACAAGAAGTGCAATCAGCTTTAAAACAACAGTGCATAATGGTAGGAAAATTAATAGAAGAAGAATAAGACAATCAAGGTGATTGCAACGATGTTAGCCAAGACAGCAATCAAAAGCCACGAGTCAAACTTAAAAAGAAAAAAAAAATCTTAAAAAGCATCTTTTTTTCTTAATTAAAACAAATTTGACAGTTTAAATGGATTAATGATACCATCTTTATATGATATTCCACATCTTATGATCTATTATTACAACCTCTAGCTTCCCCTAAATGCTTCTTTCTCATTCTATACACCTTGGTTGCCACCTATTCATCATAACATCATCATTACACTCATCTTTTAAGCACAAGGATCCCATAAAATGACTAACATAAAGCAATTTCACTGCCAAGAAATAAAAGTTCAAAACTTTAAATGCATAGGCCTCTCCACCAAAAAAAGAAAAGAAAAGGATGAAACATGACCAGCTTATTCCATCAATGAATTCAACATATGCACATAACAAAAAGGAAGGTGTGATTAACCTCTTACATTTATCATCATCTTACAGTGTGTGAATAACTTGATGCAAAACATATGCAATTGGCCTCTCTTAACTTTGGCCATACAACAACTAAGGTTCACTTTCAGAAGTCAAAAGATTTTATAACTAAATCTGCATTCCTCTTTGACTTGATTATGAGCTCTGTAGCCATGTTCGTTTCAGAAATTTGAGACCCTATCCTGACAAATGTTTCTATTTCTTTTGTAATCAGGTAAAACGAAAAGAGCAAAAAGCAAAATCAAGTGCTCAATCAACAAATGATTCATTGCAACAGGCCACCATGGCAGTGCTCAATCAAGTGCTCAATCCATGTCAAAAGAAGAGTTACATCATCTAACTGTGAATACTATGATTCATATGATATCAAAGTGATTAATCTAGTCCCAGGTCAATGCACACAAAAACTAAGTTGCAGCAATTACTAATAATTAATAGAAAATTCATGACTATAGACTTGAAGTTCTGTGTTGTTGTTAGGAAACACTAGCAGGAGGGTGAGGATTCTTTTGAACATCCTGCTGTTTCAATCACAAATACTCATATAAGCATAACAAAGGCACAATCAATAACGACTAATAAGGAAAAACAATACTCAAGTTCAATATCTTATACATAATTTAAATTCCAATCTATTGTCTCAAATACTAATAAAGTAATTACAAATTCTTCATCAAAATATACAACTAAACTGAAACTTGTTGCAATGAAATCTATCTCCCCTTAACATCATCAGTAGCCCAAGGCATACTACATTTTAACCTGAAATAAAGAGCATAGACCAATGTAAAGGTCAACTAAATTAGATAACAAAAATGCTTACCAAATAGTTTTAATATCCAAGTAAGATTTTCAAATTTGTATTGGACAATAATCACCTTAGACTAGCTACCAAATCTAGTCATCAATACAGCTATTCAACGTCTATGTTCCTCTGACTACCTCTGTAACTGTGCCACTAGTTCCTGTGTCTCAGCCTATTTTTGCTCCATCTCAGCCTGTTTTTGCTCCACATCAGACAATTTCAGCATTGCATTGGACAAATCTTGCTTGCAGTTTTCTAACTCTCTATTCATGCTTGTCTCATATCGCAAATGAGAAGAAGAGGTGGGGGGTAGGAATCACAAATTTCCCCATCCCTCTTACAAAGCCTCGCCTTGTCCCTAGCACTTCTGTAAAAATTTCCTCCTCAGTGCTTTGATTCTCTTCATCAGCTACTTTTTATTTCATTAGATTCTGCACAAGTGACATAAAATTTTATTAAATAATTTATGCAATTAATTCAAAATTTACTCTATAAATTATCTATATCAAATCAAACTGGAAAATTAATTACATATTTTTCTTCACTGGCAGTAGTCACAAAAATAACTTGGGTCAATCTATAACCCCACAGACATCACCAATGAAACAACAACAACAACAATGCCTGAGTCTCAAAAACTTTGGGATCGACTATGGATTGTGTGTATATATATATATGTATGTATGTATGTATGTATACGCCCTAGCCAACCCTTGCCCACTTTGCACTGCATTTAGAGCTCAATGCAATATGTCTCTAGTGAGGAATGCCCCAACTTGTACATGTAGTGCATCTATTCATAATAAAATAACTAAATTTTTTATGTTGGCAATTAGATTGGTGAAGATTGTGATGTTAGAGAGAGAGAGATTTGTGAATTTTGATATTTATTTTTTATATCCAAAATTTCCCTCTCTCTCCTCTGTTTAGAAAAAGCCGTTAACCAACATTGTACGCTTCTATTAGGATCTGACTCATCCATTTAAACAAATGACATCATTTTATTGGGAATGAGGGAGGAGTGAATAATTTCTCAAACAAGAGACTTTTTATTATTATTGGCATCATATGTAAGTTTAATATAATCATATTTTCAAGTTCAAAAAAAAAAAAAAAATTTTGTAATTAGAACATTGAGAAAGTGAAATAAAAGAGATGGTAAGTAACTTCACTGAAAATTTGAAGAACCTGAAACATGTCTTTAACATGATTAATCTTATATGTAAGGAAAAAAATCTCCCTTATAATCCCATATTCCTGACTCCCTAATTGCAAAATGAAAAAAAAAAAAAAAAAAAAAAAAAAGAAAAAAAAAGGAGGAAGAAGTTATTCCCTGTTATTTTTTTTGTTTTGTTTTGAATAATATGTTTATTGCAAAAACAGGGATTGGAACTCCCAACCAGGAATAGAAGAGATGGACTGAGGCACGAAAGACAAGTCCGACGTTACCCAAGCGGCAAAATTAATGAGTCATATATAACCAAAAAATAAAGTGAATATTAAACAAAAATTGAGACACTACTACTTTTTTTTTAGGCGAGACACTACTACTTTAAATGAGTGTTTGTAAGCTTTAATTTTACAAATTATGTAAAATTATCAGAAGTGGTAAGCCAAGTTTGGACTTTTAGATGAAATGAATCCATCTTACATTATTGTATTCCAAATCAAATGGAGGCAACATTTTCAACAAATTTACAAAAGCATACAACTATAATCTTTTTCACAACTTACTAATTGTTTTGATATTATAGCTACATTTGAAAGTGATATTACTGGTAAGATTCATGTAAAAGGTACGTGATACACACTTTCACCTGATTAAGTTGTGAATTTGTCTGTGTCTTAGGCTTATTGTAGAATTTTCTATAAAAATTGGTGGGCAAATGGATTATCGGAAGTTTGAAAAATAACCACTATCGTGAACTTTATCAAAATTTAAAAAAGTAAAAGCTATGAAACGTTCTTGATGGGTTCTATTGAACGGGTTTTTCTGCTAATCGTGTGCAAATTCTGTGGACAGTATGTTGAATGACTAAAAAAACATGAATAATAAAATTGCCAAATAAGAGAGAACAAAATGAAATCCATTTTTTTAAAATATATTATTGTTTTTACAACTTTCATAATTCAAACCAAACAAATCTTAAACTTTGCATTTTATATTTTATAACAAAAAAAAAAAAAAAAAAAATCTAGTACCACAAAGTTAGCCGCATTCTCTCACGTGGTAAAAAAAAGTAGCAGGTCTATATAAAATTACAAGCCATTAGTCACAACTCACAATCGGTCATGTCAGAGTGTTGTGACAAAAATTGTAAGTTTGTAACTAGACCAAAATTGGAATTTAACCATGATTTCCCAACTATATAGTTAGTAGGCAATGTTTTCAAATTTTATTTTATACTAGTATCTCGAGTCTAAGAGACTCGATTTTGGCCTATAAATCGAGTCTCAAAAACTCGATTTCTATGGTTTGATCACGTCTGATGTGACATCTTTTTTCACGTGGCAACCACCTGAAAATCGAGTCTCTAAGACTCGATTTGTAAACCAAAAAAATTTTAAATCTCAAGTCTCTCATGTACAAGCCGAAATACCCAAAAAAAAAAAAAAAAAAAATACAATATGATCAGAGAGAGAGAGAAAGAGCTCACCTCACCAGCGCGGCCTGGGTCTCGCGCGGCCTAGGTCTCGACCCGATCCAGTCAAGCCACAGCCAAAGAAACCACAATAGAGAGAGGGAGTGAGACGGATTTGGTTGTGGATGGTTACAAATCTGGTGGTTGTGGTGGTGTTTTTGTTTCTTGGATTGAAGCATGAGAAAGATTGAGAGAGAAGGAGTGAGACAAGAAGAAGAAGCAAGAGAAGAGAGCAGCCTTTTTGGCTTTCTTTTCTTCTTCAGCTTCTTTTTTTTTTTTTTTTTTTTGGCTCTAATTTCTTTGCTGGTGTTGTTGTTCTTTTTTATCTTGGTGTTTGGGTTAGAGACTTGATTTCTAGGTGGACGCCATATGGAAAAAGTGCCAACTCAAATCCGATCAGAACATGAAAATTGACCCTCAAAAACTCGATTTATAAGCCCTAAATCGAGTTTCTTAGACTTGAGATGTTAGTAAAAAATATTGTTTGAAAACATTGCCTACTAATTATAATGTTTGAAAATCAGGGTTAATTTCCCATTTTGGCCTTGTAACTAAATTTGTCTTACTAGCACAATTCATTTTATAGTTTAATCATAAGGGACTGATCGTGGACCACAAGGCCATGCCTTTCTCCAAAGGAAAGGAAAGTTCCCTTTCCATCGGAAAATTTCATTCCAATTAGTTCACTAGTATCAACCCCTTCCTTGGATTCCACTAGTACAATATTAACCACGATGTATGGTTTATCAAATACTACAAAATCTTACAACATTTTTGTAACACATTTGTTTGAACTTTTTAGTCGTAATGGGTACTCAAATTATCTTTATCATTTTTATTTGTAGTAGGCTAATAACTCAACTTGTTACATAAATATTTACATAAATATTGTGAGATTTGTTAATTTGTTATGTCTGTAAAAGAACTAACAATATTTAATTGGTGTTAATGGGTTCCAATTTAGCTCAACATATAAAATTTCACATATATTAAAAACCAATTGGTGACTGGTTGGTTTTTTTTTTTTTTTTTTTGAGAAAGGTGACTGGTTGGTTTTGATAATATCATGAAGTATATAATATAAAATAAAATTCTATAAATCCACAAAAAAAAAAAAAAAAATGCTAGAAATACTATATATTATAAAAGTAGGATAACTCTCATACCACATAAATAGAATGACGTTGAAATATTTCGATCAAAGTGGACAAATTGGAATGAGAGCATGAACTTTGGTCCAAAGTCCAAGATAAGGATAAATGGAGGCTGAAATGTTATTGATACTTTGCTCAACCAAAAAATGAAAAAGTTTTTGATACGTGGCATAATGTGAGGCCCCAAGTGAAGTCCAACGACCGAACTCAAATCCTATGCTTCAGATGCGCACGTTAGCAACTCCCAGATTCTTGAAACGAACTTGTAGAGTAGTTCAAAAAAAACCAATGACAAATCAAAGTATAGAAATAGAAGAGCCTCCTACGCTGCAAATTCAACTTGACATTAGCATTATTATTAGACCTCTCACTATGTTCTTTCTAAAGGTACATACACTCTCTCACAAATCACATTGCTTTTTGTATTTTATTTATTTTTTTTTTATTTTTATGGAGAACAGACATGGAGATCAACGGTTTTTGGTGTATATGGATACCTGAATTTCACCAAATCTGGTTTCATGTAAGCTCTCAATTGTTAGTTGTGCTCTTTTCGTTTTCTTTTTTCCTGTGTCATTAGGAAATTTATGTACTTGAATAGTTGTGAGCGTTTATAATTATGCATAAGGTGTTTCATGTATCTGTCTGTGTTTTTGTCATTTTAATCCAAAATAGAGAACTTGTGGCCCCATTGATGCTTAATTTTTCCTTTTCATTTTGTTTATTCAAATGGGTTTTTTTAAATCTTTGAGTTATTTTATACTTTTCTTTGTTGTGGGGGACGGGTACCAACTGTTTAATATATTATGTTTAAAGTGAAAGCAACCAATATATAAAGTTAATAAATTTGGATAAACTATTTTTTTTTCTCTTTTAACTGTCAGGAATTGCGGATTGAGATTGAATACTATATTGCACTTCTCTTGCATTGATTAATGTTGTCTAAGTAATATATGCCTTTGCATTTTTTTTTTTTTTGTTTGTGGGGGGTGGGTTGGGGGGGGGGGGGGGGGGGGGGGGGGCGGGGGAGGTGGTGTGGTTGCTAGAGGTGTATGGGTGTGTTTAACATGTGTTACACATTACAATAATGGTCTCAATTTCATAATTTATCCTCAATGTTCTGCATATCCCAAGCTTTCGATAAGGAATTTTGTTTCCTTTTTGTGTGTGCGCGATGGTAATTGAACTGTTTAAGGGGGTGGGGCGTTTAAATTCATTTGAATGTCCACTTCACATTTTCAACCAATTATTCTTTGTAGTGAACATTCAAAGAAGTTCAAGCCAGAAGATATGCAGACAAGAATAAATGGGAAGAATTGCATAGTTACTGGAGCAAATTCTGGCCTTGGTTTTGCAGCAGCTGAGGGTCTTGCTTCACGGTGTTTATTTCGTTTTAACTTCTATTTATTTCTTAATATTTTGAGCTTAAGTTGTTAGAAAGCTAAAATTCTTTGCACCTGACATTTTCAGTGGCGCAACTGTCTATATGGTCTGTCGTAATAAGGAGAGAGGAGAAGCTGCGCTTTCTAAAATTCAGTCTACGACCGGCAACCAAAATGTTCATTTGGAGGTATTTTGTGCTTCATTTTTTATGAAATGTTCATTTGTTTCTAGTTTTTTGTTCTCTTCGTAATTTTTATCTGAGGTTCCTTTTAAGGGCATCACTTATGTAATCTTTGGCATCACTGCATCAAATCTAAATATGCTATATTCTTTGAGATTATATGGTTATCAATAACTGAGTAACTGTAATATTCACTCTTTCTATTTTTTTAATGGTTCACAAAACTGTGAAGATCACAATGATCTTGTTTTTGATCTTAAGCTACTGATTAAATTTAGATTGCAGGTCTGTGATCTTTCATCTGTTAGTGAGATCAAGTCGTTTGCATCCAGATTTTCTTCAAAGGATGTGCCAATTCATATATTGGTAAGTTTCCTTTTCCCCCCCTCTTCTCAAAAATAATGTAATCTTTACATGATTTATATGAATAATTTTTACAGTCAACCCTCTACTCCACCAACATTGGAAACCTTAAAATCTCAGAATCTTATGATGTTTGCACATTTATGAAATCCCTTCTCTGCAACTTCATCCCTTAGAATGTTTCCTTTGTTTCCTGTTCTGGCATTATTAAATCAAAACCATCATTCTATAAATTGTGCAATTTTTTTTTTTACTGAATTTGTTGCAAACTATGACATAAGTTACTAAAAGTCTAATAAGGAAGAAATTGGATGCTTCCAGGTGAACAATGCCGGCTTGCTTGAGCATAAACGAGTTACAACATCAGAGGGGTGCGTTTCTATTTGTGTGTACAATCAAATTTTAATCCTTTGTTTTCTTTCATCATTGCTGAAAAATTTATGCCTTTTGTTTTTATAAAATATAAAATTCCAGGTTCGAGTTGAATTTCTCTGTGAATGTGTTAGGCACCTATTCCATAACAGAACTGATGCTGCCACTAGTGGAGAAGGCTGCACCTGATGCTCGTGTTATCACAGTGTCCTCTGGTGGAATGTACACAGCTCCTTTGACTACAGATCTACAGGTAACTGTTTTTTTGAACGTTTCAGCAGCTTCATTTTGCCTATCAAGTACTAATGGAGTTTCCAATGAATTATTTTAATGCAGTATAGTGACAGCAACTTTAATGGGGTGGATCAGTATGCTCGAAATAAGCGAGTTCAGGTCAGTTAAAGTGATGATCTGTTACATATGTACAAAGAATTTCTGAGGTTATTCTTTTTGTTAATTATATAATTATTTTATGATTACTGAATTCTAGTTTTTGTTTTGCACGTTTTAGTGCTTGCTACTGCTATACAGTTTTTTTTAGCTTTCGTATTTTCATGTGTCCTTGAGGAATTGAGGTTCTCCCCTTTTGTTCCTTTTAAATCTCTTATTAAAGAACAATACGTTTAGATGGCCAAATTTGATGGGTTTGAAAAATTTTATTAAGTAAAAGAAAAAAAAGGTGAGCCTATTGTGTTTAAACAATGCAATCTGGTGGAGCTAATGGGAAGTCTACTGCCTAATGTTAAAGTCAATGACTTCTGCAAAATTTAGAATGAAATGTGAGTAAAAAGTCAGTTTAGCTGCTTGACAACATCACACAGTCGATGGGCATGTTGGGCATAGGCACACTCTGTATCAGGGGGGAAAAAGTCTGATTAATAGGGTGATCTCAGAGTATTGGGCTTCATGGTTACGGGCCTGACTGGTAATACAGAAACTGTGGGGGGGACCTCTAAGGACTTGAGTGAAGTTTGGAATTTGGTGAAAATGTTCGGATTCATCACAGACCACATTGTCTTGGAGGCCAGCCCCTCTCTTTGGATTGATCAGCACCAATTTGACTGGACTACACTCGGAAGGTCAAAGTTCCTTCCTTTGATCCTGGTGTACTCCCCTTCTCACTTTGGCTGATTAGATCAACAATGTAGGGGTCAGAGCCTACAGATGCCAAAGCATTGAGGAATCACTTGGTAAGGCTGGGATCCAAATGGAGAGTGCTGAGAATCCAATCGTGAGCTTGAGAATTAGTTGGGTCTAAGGAAGGAGGACAGGGGTTGCGAATGTTTTCTTGTGGTTTGAGAGCCCCTAGCCCAACTTGATCCAAGTTTTGAGACAGAACCATAGTTGGTTGGAATGGGTGGATTTGGCACAGCACAGTTATCATAGTGGCTTTTACAGCAGATGCAAAGGATTAGTGTTATCATGGACTTTATAACTGAGGGAGTTGAACATCTAGTAATGGGATTGTTTGTGAACCTTGGAAGTTATTAGACAACTAGTAATGGGGGCACTGAAAAGCTATTGTTCTTCAACAAAGGACTTGAGGTAGCTGAAGAATTTAGAGTCTTCAATTAATCGTGATGCAAGGAGGAGTGGGATCAAAAGAAGAGAAAATAGTAGGAAGAACTTGGCGTTGTTTCAATATCATCAATGAAGTTGACAATAATCTAATGAAATGTTTGTGTTTAATGATCCAAGGAAGAGGGAAGTAAGCAAAAACTTCTGGTGGGACTGAAAGGCTGATTTTTTTTTTTTTTTTTTTGTTTGGTATTTAGGAGACCAAGATTATCACGATTTCTTTTTAACCGGAAGCATATGGGGAGGTCCCTATGTGGAGTGGTTTTTGCTTTTCAGCCTAATGACGATAGGGAGCATGGTAAGTTATGAGTTGAGCTGCTAAAGGAAGTGGCGGATGATTGAAGGGCTCCATGCTGTGTGGCAGGAGATCTAAATAATGTTTGCTATCCTCATGAGAGAACTGGAGTAGAAAGACTTACTGGAGCTATGATGGTTTTTTCAGACTTTATTTGATGAGATGCATCTTGTAGACTTCCCTTTAAAAGGGGTCACATGGTGAAACAATAAGGATATTCCTGCTATGTGCCAGACAGATAGATTTTTGGTTTCTACTGACTGTGGAGTGGTTTTTGAATGGATTTTTGCTTTTCGGCCTAATGACAATAGGGAGCATACTAAGTTATGAGTTGAGCTGCTAAAGGAAGTGGCAGATGATTGAAGTGCTTCATGCTGTGTAGCAGAAGATCTAAATAATGTTCACTATCCTCATGAGAGAGCAGGAGTTGACAGACTTACTGGAGAATGATGGTTTTTTCGGAGTTTATTTGTAGACTTCCCTTTGAAAGGGGTCACATGGTGAAACAATAAGGATATTCCTGCTATGTGCCAGACAGATAGATTTTTGGTTTCTACTGAGTGGGAGGAACATTTTAGAGATGCTTTGCTAAAGCTACTACCAAGGCCTGTGTCAGATTAATGCCCAATATTACTAGAATGAGGAGGGATCCATAGAGATAAGGTCCATTTTGATTTGAGAATGTTGTAAAGAGATGGGGGTTTCTTAGAGCGTGTTAGGGAGTGGTACGTAAGTTATAACTTTGCTGGCTCACCTAGTTTCGATTAATATATATATATATATATATATATAAAACAGAACTCTGAGCATTAAAAGATGATCTATGGTTTTGGAATATAATTGTGTTCTGTACGGTGGGTTAAAGAGAAGAAAGCATTAGAGGAAGATCTAGTAGTTGGATATAAAGTAGGAGAATGTCTCCGTCTCTCTCTCCAAATGAATATGTGAAGAGGGATGATTTCAAATCTGAAGTGGAGAAGCTGGCACACCTTGAGGAAGTCAGCTGGCATCAGAAATCAATAGTTATATGGATAAAAGATATAATAATATGAGATTTTTTCATCACTTGGCTAATTCCCACGTAAGGCTAATTACATAGACAACATAGAATTAGATGGGAATCTATATATAGAAGATGGGGGGATAGAAGTGGGGGTCCAATAGAAAGAAATTTGTATGATGGACAAGAGGAATGGTGACCTCAAGCAGAACACTTCCTTTGTCAGCTGATGTAGAAACGATGGATAGTATACCATTTGTTTGAGAGGATATTTTAGGAGCCTTACATGATTTTGATTGTAATAAAGCTCTAGGACCTGATGGATTTACAGTAGCTTTCTTCAAACATTCTTAGGGTATTCTAGAGAAGGATATAATGCCGGGGCCAATGAAGATTATACTTGCATATCTGAGAATTCTTTAAATAGATTTACCTTATTTGGAGTCCATTGGGTTATGCCAAAGATGGTGTCTCAGATAATTTTCTGTTGGCAAGATAGAGGTGCTAAAATTTGGATGTGTTATGTGGGTAATTTGGCTTGAGCGTAGTTGTAGAATGTTTGTAGGGTGTCGAGCATCCTAATTTTGTTATGAAAAAATATGTTCTGAGATGTTTGTATGAATGGACGGTTGCCCTTTGCAGTATTCCTTGTTGTTTTCTAGATTTGTAGACTCTTTGAATATGAGTTTGTAATCCTTCAGAGGTGTGGTTTGGTATACTTATTGTGTATTCATACCTCTACCTTTTTTTCAAAAAAATTATCTTACTTATAAATTTCTTTATTGGAAATGCATCTCACGTACTTCATTTTCCTGTATATTCAGCAATTTTAGTAAGAATTTCTCCTTCATAACCATACGTCTAATATAAGAAAGTATACAGCTTTAGATTTGCTTAACAGTAATAAAAATTAATAAAACTCCTTGGTTATGTAGCTTGAAGTGATTTTTGTACATTTATTTTTTCTCTTCTAAGTGATTGAGAATAAATTTATCTGCTGTATCTCATCAACAATTTAAAAATATTTGTGTTCATATAAATATTTGTCAGACCTCAGTGTCCTGCATAGAATTTGAAAGACATATAAACGATTTTATTATAAAACTTCTTATTTTTATGAAATGCCAAGAGTTATTCAGCTAGGGACTATCCCTCTTGAGGCGGGGGTAACTATTGAATCCCCCATTCCCCTTCTCCTTAGGGCCAAAACTCACTTGTCCAAAAATAAAAAAGGAACTTTTATGAATCTTGCTTTCCTGTCTTCCTACCCTGGATGTTCATTACACAAGTACCTTGTTAAGGTTTTGGAATTTATATCCTTGCGGCTTCAATGTATACCATTGAATGCCAAGTTATTACAGAGATGTATGAATGTTGAGCTATATATTAAAAAAGCTATTACCTAATGTTGGTCCTGCCAAAGAGCGCTCTGGGAGGGGAGATTTGGATAAGATACAAACCTTCAGCAAAATTTCCTGAAGTAGTTTAAGGAAATCATTTAAGTTGCCCTTCTTTGTTAGGTAGCGCTGACAGAAAAATGGGCTGAAACGTACAAGAATAAAGGGATTGGATTCTATTCAATGCACCCAGGCTGGGCTGAGACACCTGGGGTTGCTAAGAGTTTGCCTGGTCTTTCTGAAAGGTAAGGAACTTATTCTTTTACGGCATTTTGGAATCTTTCTGTTACATCACTTATATCTACTATCTGATTCCTTTTTCTTTTTGTCATTCTGTCTATTGTTTGGCTAATTTATTTTACTTTTCAATATATTCCAGGCTTTCTGGAAATCTTCGAACAAGTGAGGAAGGTGCAGACACAATTATTTGGTTGGCACTACAACCAAAAGAGAAATTGGTATCAGGTGCATTTTATTTTGATAGAGCTGAAGCGCCTAAACACCTTATGTTTTCAGCTACTGGTGGCTCTCATGTGCTAATTGATTCTGTTGTTGACAGTCTCCGTTCCTTGTCTGCTCTCTCTTCTTAAAGTTGAAGATTTGATTTTGGAGATTTTTATCAAAAAATAATAAATAAATAAAAATATTGATTTTGGAGGTATTAAATGTTAAGCTTCAGACTTGAGCTCCCCTTATCCCTTTGCTTCTATTTAAAGATAGTTTTGTTGCTCTAGATCATGTTTGGGGTCGATGATATCCTAAACACAAACACTTTTATAATCAGAGAAGGGATAAGATTTTGGCAGGTAAACACTCAAATCAATATCTTATAATAAGAGATTCTAAAGAAGAGAAAAGGAGGGAGTGGTGGTGAAGTTGTAGTCATCAGATTTTAGGATTGGGTTCCTTCTGTTAAAACTTAAAAGTGGTGCTCCTTTGTTGGTCAATAGATTGAAGTATTCTCTCTCTATAGGGTCCCTTGGGGTTATTTGTATGTAAAAGTGCATTTTTTTTTTAAATATCAGTCTCCTTATAAAAAATAAATAAGAAAAAAAAGCAACATTAAAATGCGTGTTTTGTTTTGGAAGGGCAACTTTTGAAATCACAGTTATGAGTTTGGTAAATCTTATGAAAAGTGTTATTTTATGTCAATTGAGCGTATCGATGACGTTGGTGTAAAATTGTTGTTTTGGCATTTTGGGTACACATAACCAAAAATGACTTAATTTTGCTGTTAAGAATAATGCTAGGGAGTAGGGACACACCCAACTACAAACTCAAATCCACAACATATTTAAGTGCCATCTTGTGATTGGTGCACCTAAATGTTTTTTTTTTTTTTTTTTTTTAACAGGTACCCATAGTGGTCCTGTGCTAAAATCCAATCATAAGTTAATATCTAAGCATGTTGTGAAATTAAGTGTTACTTTGAGTATCCATAGGTGGACTGTGCTATTAAAGTTGTTTTGTCATTCTTTTAATGCGATCAATTTGTAATAATGATAATGATATTATTATTGTTATTGTTGTTGAAAATACCAATAAATTCATAAAGAGACATAATAAAAAAGAAATATATTAAAATGTTCTACACCAACAATATCCATACAAATCAATATAATACCAAAAAAAAAAAAAAAAAATTGAAATCTAACAAGTCCATTAAAAATAGTCTAAAATAGAAATAATAAAAATATTGTTTACAACCCACTCCATTTCATTCATCAGTAAACAGATGAGATTGAGATCCAGTGTAATACCCAATACCTAGGGTTTTAGATCGAATGCAGTTGAAACTAAGGACTGAGATTAAAAGTTGAAAAGGTTAACTTTTTCCCTCAGCCCTCGAATCGGAAATTTTTTTTTTTTAACTTTAAACTTTTTAGATCTTGCAGAATAGCACTCCGCCACAATAATGGCGCAGTCCTAAAGAAGAGGGATTGCAGGAGAGGATCTACGGCAAGGGTGGAATTAGAAACACATTTTTATATAATGTGTATCATAATGGTACAGTATCGTTCGGAGTGAATTAGCAATACATTCCGTGCGATTTAGGTTAGTTATTACATGTTTAGATTCTTAACAAACCATCACTTGAGAGAAGCTAATCACTTCATGTGGTCCATGCTACAGAGTTGTTTTAAATGCCATCACAGGAGATGGTATTAGGTGTAATGGGGATAGGTGTAACGCCTTTACACATATAATTTTCTCCATTGCAGGGCATGCCTGAAGAACCCAATAATGCTGGTTTCTTCACCCAGTACTGATGAAATCTTTGCCTTGCATACTCCAAGTAGTCAAAATCAATCTTATTTACATAATCCTGCAGATGAGCAGAAGGTTAATCTCACTCTTGCTCTCTTGCATACATTCTTGATAAATTAGTAAAACAAGATGTGGACATGCTTACTGAAATAATTCCCCATAAGCCCCAAAAGAGATGGTTTGCAAGAGAGTACTTCTCCACATCATGGACTAGCTGCTCCACTTCTGTGTCACTGGGTAGGTTGCCTGTACACAATGATAGAAATGTTTTTAATTATATGAAAATGACAATCATTCATAATTTTCAGAGAACATTTTACTTGGGCAGCAGTTGTTGTATTACCTACCAGAATTTTGGGGAACGGTTTCTATTAATCTTTTAGTGTATACAAAGTATGCACATATAGCTATAGCTTCTAACATGGAGATTTAATCATGGATCAATTTGATCCATCAAGAGCAGAAAGGTATGTATGGACCACATTGACGCTCATTAGCACAACCAGAGATGGTATCCACTCCTTGAAAGGGAAGAAAGGTAACATTTGAAAGTTGAATAACGCTCAAGCATGACTAATCTCTCAATCAGGAATTCACAGTCTTAACTTAGTAGAAATCTACTCTTCACATAAATCCTTGACCTATGAACCATTGGCTGGAGTTTATCCCAACCATGTTGCTGAAAGTTTTAAACAGCTAAGGCTAAACACAATTCCCAGATCCTTGTTTTTCATGCAAATCAATGGAATGGATATGAAACTAATGGGCTAACCTGCAGAACTCAGATAATTGTATACAAATCTTTGCCGTTCCTCCAAACCTGATACCAAATGCAAAGAAGTAAAACAAACTGCTTAGTCCCAAGTAAGCACACCATTAATATTTTACATGTTGAGGAAAAGGTAATTTTGGAGACACATAATGGCAAAAATATAAAAAGTTACCTGGATATTTACTGTAGTCTAAAACATGAGGTGTCTCAGAATGGTAATTTGCTGCCATTTCACAAAAGTGATTCGCAATGTCAAAAGCGATAGGGTTGTAACTTGCGTATTCATAATCCTGAGAATGAATAAAGTGAAGTATAGGAATAAGAATGTACTCATTACGACAAGGTCTTACAAATATTTTGCTACAATGCAGAGAAAAGACAACAAAGCTTTCACTGCATTGCTTGAAATATATATATATATATATATATATATATATATATATATATGCAGACCATGAGAAAAATGCCTCGCTGGAGATGTGGAAAACTTTCATGAACATGTAATAGAACTCAGACAAGTCAAGAAATGTCATTGTTTATGTAAATCAGAAATGAAAGACATTTTAGACAGACTTCAAATACTTTCCTGTTTTCACAATTCAAAGTGGAAAAGGATGAGTTAAGTCATGCCAAAAAATAGTGCAGTGGAAAACCTCACGCTGTTACCATTTTTTTTTTAAAGAAGGAAAATCAAAGGTATACATCCAATATATGTTTTATTATAATTTTTAATAATGTCATTATACTATATAAATCAAACAATTTAAGCTATTTCATCTACTTCTTTTCTATAAAAATAAAAAATAAAAAATTAAAATGTTTAATCTTCGCAGGTCATTAGTGGAATTCCAGTGCAATAACCTTAGTAGGCAATTCTTAATTATCCCCCTAACACCAAAATTTGAAATTAATGATAGATAGTAAGTACTCTATTGTGCTAAATATTTTCCTGGCTAGTAAGCTTTTATATAGAATCAAAGGACCACAAGTCCAAAAGGTGCTTGAACCCATGCTTTTCCAATTTGTTTGCTAGGAAGTAGCAGGAAAGATCTCTTCGAGATATAAGAACAAAATGAGGTACTTCTCAAACTTCACCTCTGTCCAATTATTAATTGCAGTTCCCTACTTTATAGGGTAGAAGGAAAAATCTCATATAAGAAAAAAGTAATGTCGTGAATTAACTGGGAAGAAAATGCAATAACAACTTTCAGAACTGGATGCCATAATACAGAGGCTATATATACAAAAACTGAGCCATAATTCCAATATGCAGAGGCCAAAGAAACAGTTCACAAAAATGAAGTAGGAAACTTACAATAATAGTGATTGATCTTGATTCTTCATCCATCATTATGTTACCATATTGCAGGTCATTGTGACAAAATCCAACATTTTGACAGTCCCTTGACAACTGCTTCTCTAGCATCCTAATTTCCTCTGCTAGAGTGTCCAAGCCAAATTCCCTTGCATCTTGGGGTGAACACAATCTGTTTGCCTGAGAGAGCCAGTTCCTGAGGAATGAAAAAATGGGCAGTAATCATCTATAATATCTGAAAGGGAGCCTTTTAACTTTTTTAAAACAAACTTAAAATATTCATAACAAGTTTCAATACCTCATTCTTTCCCAAAGGAGTACATTCTTTGGACCAGGTATCTCAAGTTTATGGAACTCTCTCATCTTAGCTGCTATGAGGGCAGAAATTTCAGGATCTCGGAGGTCACCAGCTCTCAATGTCTGGAATCACCAAGAAAGGAGAAAAAAGAAGTTATTCAAATCAATCTTCTGCAAGGAAAGGTAATAGGTGAGGTAATAACACAGTGTCTTCAGCACTGTTTTCCTAGAGCACTTGGCTTCTTCTATCTAAACATAAAAACTTTGGATTAAGATTGAAGAAATTTAAAACAAAGACTGAAATAACTGAGCAAGTGAGGATGGCTTTTAGAACCATAGAAAATTTCTTGTTTAATTTGTAAATATAATTATTATGATAAATAAATATATCCTTGAAGTCGAAAACCATATACATGACCTCCAAGTGGCATGCCTCTGATGCATAAATAACTGAAGGGTGAAAGAGCAGTACTTAGTCAGTCATTCACATAAAAACTCTCCTATCCAAAAATCGATCAAACTGGGGTAAGTATAAAGATTAATAACCTTTTCTGTCATGTAGATAATCAGAGAAGATAGTAATGGGCAGTACAAAGTATATGTTCAATGTTACTTTTTTCTTTTGAGCTGCATGTTTAATGTTACATGATTAGACACAATTCGATAAATTTTGGTTTAGGGGACAAGCTTATAGATTCTTTTCTTTTTTAATTATTTTTTATTCTTATTACAAGAACAGGCTTTGTAATTATATTCACATTCATTTAAACAACCTCAAGAACCATCCCTCAATGGACTTCATAAATCTTCTGTCTAGTTCTTAATGGACTTCATAAACTGTCTGTTTGGTTCTTTTGTAGACATTCTACCCAAGAAATATCCTATATGGTTGTTGGTTGATTGTGCTTTTGTTATCTTAGTATGTTTCTAGGGGAAGGAAAAAGTGGAAAACATTATTAAATACATAAAAATAAATAGAAGAATTCAGGTTCTCAATGATAATCACTTAATGATCACAAAGGATGGCCAAGAGTTCTCAGGCCAAAGTGCTAGTCTTTTTTCCTCACTTTTTCAAACTGATTCGATTCTAAAGGGACATTTAGAAGCTTATCATTTTAATTAAATAGTCATAGTTACCAATCAGAATAGCAGCCAATATAAAGAAAAGGACAAAAGAGGAAATCTGTCATGATTAAAGCAGGTAAAATGGAACCAAGAAAAGAGAGAAAGAGATGCTCAACTTGAAATTCTAGTCAAAATAATAAGCACAATTCACGCACAAAAACCATAAAATAATAAGCAACAACTTTATGGAATTAATCATCAGAAACTGACATACCCTGGCATGAATGAATTCTTCGACGCGGCCATCGGGGAAGCGGCCGAGAAGGCGTGGCCCCTGACCAAGGTCGGACAAGCACTCAAACGTCCTAATCTCATCATCCCTGTTAAAGAAAACATCCACACCTTCTCCATAAACCCGAACCAAGACCTTTCTGATAACCTCACCATTCTTTGTTGGCCAGTTTAACTGATAAACCTCATTAGTCATTGCACCGCTTAATTGGATCACCTGTAAAGTCTCCATATCATCCATTACATCTCCCCAGTTTGCAGCAACTGATTGAAGCACTTTCTTCAGCTCTTCAGGAAGACAACCATTCACAAACCCATTTGTCTTTATGGCCATTTTTGTGTTTCAAAAATATAACAGCTAATTGTAACCAAGTTTGACCTGTAACACATGTACAAAACAGATAAGATTACCACTTCTAAGGTTGTTTCTATATATATATATATATCAACCAAAACGAAAAGATTGTTTCCATTAGTGATATAATTCAACAACTTAATCAGAAATTTGTTTGCGTCAACCTAAATCTCTATTAAGCAACATATTATGGTGATACTCCAACAAAACAGGAAGAAGAAGAAGGTGGAGGAAATAATGAAAGAACCCAGTTGAAGAAAAGTTTGAGAATCTGAAGAAAACAATCATCAAAATTAGAATTGAAACTCACCTAAGAAATCAAAAACGCAAACGCAAAACGAAAGAGTTGCAACTCGAAAAAATTGATTATGCTTGGAGTTGTTGCAAAGACAAAGCTTGGTTAAAGTCAGAAATGAAATCCAATACTCTATATGAAAGTATAATATATATAATGGATATTATTGAGCGAGTGAGACCAAGAATTTGCTTTCTCCTTGTATTTTAAAGAAAGAGGGACAGAGAGAAAGCAATAGAATATGTCAATATATATATAAGAGAAATAATTAAATATCTGAATTGGAGTATACTTATAACTTACTGGGCAATGCATGTATTATATTATTCAATTCAGAGCCAACGCAAATGAGGCAAACTAATACGGAGAAAGCACGTGTAAGAAAACCAGGTCAATTTGAATCTTTTGTCGGAGATTCATTCAGATTCTGGAACAACTAACAAAACGAGGTGATTTTAGTTTAGTTTTAATAATATACTTTACTGTACCCAACTGAAATTGACCGGTACCAAATAAATAGAGAAAGTATACATAAAACATGGGATGGGATGAGAAAGTCATCCATATATAGTTCAGAAAGAAATTAAAAAGGATTGTATTGTGATCCGCAAATAGAAGATAGACAAGTGTAGAAATGTTTTGCGTGAACGCGGTTCATAGGTGGAACTGACGTCGGGGATTGGATTGGGACCTACCTAGCTGCCTCTTTTCTTTTTTTTTACAAAGTAGAAATAAAACCAAACGTGTGGATTATTCGCGTTGAAGATGTGGACCAGAGGCACAGAGAGATTATTCATTTCATACATTTTGGCGTTGAAAATGTGTGTTAACTTAACTGTGGTCCCCGACTCTCCGCGCATTGGTTGGCATTGTTATCTTCAGCCCAATTATTACATAAGTTTTTTTTTTTTTTTGAATGGATAGGAATTATTAGGTAAGTTGGTCTCGTTTTAATGACAACAAGTTATACTTTAGACCTTATAATTTCAACATTATTTCAATTTTTAGGCCATAAAATTTTTTTTAAAAAATATATAAGTTATAATTTGAGCATCTCACATTAACAAAAATAGTGCACTTATCGATGTTTCTAACCAAAACTTATATGTTGAAATCTTTCGTACTATTCTAAGTTTTTCATAAAATAAAAAATTTTATATATATATATATATATATATATTATATGCATACATTTACTTTAGGCATAAATGCACTTTTAGTCCCTACGTTTTGCATCTTTTTTATTTTGGTCCCTACATCTTCATTTCACCACTTTTAGCCTCTAAATCAATTAACGCGTTTTATTTTGGTCTTTATCGTTACTTTCTTAACAGAAATTGCTGATGTGACAAACGGAGTCCACTGTTGGCACATTAAATGTTGACGTGACTAATAAAATAATATTAAAAAATTATTTAGTACTTAAAATATGCCACTTCAGCATTTTAATTTAAAATTTTAAAAACAAATAAATTTTAATTTTGCAATTCTAATTTAAATTTAAAAAAAAAAAAACGAAGAACCTTTTTTTCTTTTCAGTTTTAAAGATTAAGAAAAAAAACTTGTAGTAACTATCTCAATTTTTCTTAAATTTTCTTGTCAACCAAACACAACATCATCAATAAACACAAAACTCAAACTCATTTTCATTTTCCTATCTCGCTCTCTCTCTCTCGGGTCAAACACTCAAACTCCGCTCTCTCCCTCTTTGCTTTCCCTCATTTCTTTTTCTCTTTAAGTTCAGGTTATGGTTTTTGGGATATGGCTTTGATCTGGGTTTAGAGAAAGAGAGGCTGAGATGTGGTGGTTTGGATTTGGGTAGAGAGAGAGGGGCTGAGGTCGGCGATGGTTTGGATTTGGGTTTAAAGAGAGAGGGCTTAAGATCGGCGGTGATTTGAAGGCAGTGAACTTGGCCCTTTCACTCTTCCTAGCGATGTCTTCGGACCTTGTGGTGGTAGTGGCAGATCAGACCTTGTGGTGGAAGATCGACCATGGCGAGCAACCCCTCATTCATTTAGGCTGTGCTTGCTATTCTGTTGTTGTTGGATTTGTAGCGAAATTTTGGGAATATTTTGTTGAGGTTTTGGGTGTTATTTTTTGAGTTATTTGATGAGTTTACAGAGATATTTTTGGAGATTCGTCTAGGATTTTTTTCTGGTTTTTTCAATTGGTTTTTTTTTTTTTTTTTGTGTGGCTTTTCTATAGATTTTTCATGAGTATTTTCGGCTAGAAATTTAAGTTTTTTTCTATGGAGAGGTAGAGACGTGAGAGGGGAAATCTTAAGGACCGAGAAATTTTTTTTTTTTTCCTTTTTTCAGTGGAGTTATTGGGGATGTCTTTGCTGGTTTTGGTGGTGTTTGGTTGGATATTTTTGCTAGTAATTTGTGTTTGGTTCTAAGTATAAGAAAATGCAAGAAAAGTTTATGTTAGTATCATGTTCTTGTCGGTAAATTTTTTTTTTCTGGGTTTATGTTTTTGTGATTGAATTTTCTAGGTTTGTGTTCTTTCTTGTTCATGTTTAAGATGAAACTAGATTTGAATTCATGTGTATTTTGGGTTCTAATTTTTTTTTTCATTTTGTTAAAATTGATAAATTAATTTTTAAAAATCAAAGGTTGATGTGGATGGTAATGTGTCTTTTTTTAATTATTATTTTATGCTAACGTGACATTTTTTAATATTATTTTATTGGCCACGTCAGCATTTAATGTGCCAATAGTAGACTCTGTTTGCCACATCAGCAATTTCTCTTAAGTGAGTAACAGTAAGGACCAAAATGAAATGCGTTAATTAATTTATGAATTAAAAATGGTGAAATGAAAATGTAGGGACCAAAATGGAAAACATGCAAAATGTAAGGACTAAAAGTGCATTTACGCATTTACTTTAATTAGAGTTGAATTCTAATCTAGTCTTGTGTGAATTAAGAAACTTAATTGACAGTTTAAATCAATTTCTAAAAATATTATCATCAAAATTATTAAAGCCAAAATATCAATTGCATACAAAAGCATGGGGCTGTTTGGTAACGTTGTTCTAGTAACGTTATTTGTATTTTTTAAAAATATGTATTGGTAAAAAAATGTGTAAAAATACGTGTAATGTTGTTTAAAAACTGAAAAGTATAATTTAAACTATCATACCAAACTACCCATAAAAATTTAGGTGAAAAACCCTACTCCTTAAATGATATATCTCTTTAGAAATTATTATGGACTTACTTGAAATCTTCATTCGCCTTGAAGACAGCAGCTACAACAACAACAACAAAAAATCTCCTTTGTACTTGGGCAATCTTTTATTAATTACAAATACGCTAAGCTGCTTCTTTTCTTTTTTTGGTTGAGAATAAACGGCAGATACGCTAACGCTATAGTACGAGTCCCATTTCAAATAGGATGCTAGTCTTTTTTTTTTTTTTTTTTTTTTTTTTGAGAATCTAGGATGCTAGACTGACAGGTCACAGGTTTGAGTAGCAAACATCTCAACTTGGGCTCCAATAAATTGTGGGCTGGGCAATTGTGTTTTCAAAATGACTATATTCTGTACTAACAGATTCTTTTTTTTTTTTTTTTGGGGTTAAAAGTACTAACAGATTTTGACACCTCAGGACCATATATATCCTTATCCTTTTTCTTTTTTCTTTTTTCTTTTTTTTTTTTTTTGACCTGAACTGGCCTAATTTGTCAGGACCATATATATCCTCATCCTTAGATAATGGCATTGTGTCGTATCTTCTTTTCTTTTCTTTCCTTTTTTTTTTTTTTTTTCCTTTGACCTGAACTGGCCTAAATTTGTACTACCTGATCTATTTCTCTTCCGGTCCATTTCGATAACAAGACGCGTGTGCACTGTGGATTTGAATTTCACTTTCTTTTGAGATTCTAAACCCAAATATCTTGTTTTAATAATTTCAAAAGATAAGTCAAATCCACCAATGATTTGAGAGTGGTAACTACAAATTTTAGAGTTTTAGAAATTATTAGTCACGCTTTAGAATGGCCAAACCCACCCCCCCAAAAAAAAAAACTTAAAAAGTGACAAAAAAACCCCCAAATCTTCAAATATATACATGGAGAAAATTGGGATATAACACCAATTTTCATAAATATTTGTTAGTTAGCACGCTGTCAAACTTATTAGCAAACTAACATCTCGAGTCTCTTAAACTCGAGTTCACTGTAGCAACTCGAGTCTTGGAAACTCGATTTTCATGTGTTGGCAAGTGGAAATCGAGTATTAAAAACTCAAGTTACTCAAAACTAAAACAACAAATTTCATGAACAACTTCTGCTCCTCATGTGTGAGCTCTCTTACTCACACCTTCAATTTCTCATAGGACTGTATAGTATCCTTCTAGGTCTCACCTTCAAACCCAACAAACGCACCGATCGGAAACTGCGAAACCAGACCCAACAAACACGCCAATCGAAACTTGGAAAACCAAATCCAACAAACGCACCACCACCTCATCTCGATCCTGATTGCTGTCTGGGTTCGCTGCCTGGGTTCAGTCTGAGCCGCTGCTTAAGCCTAGGTTTGTTGCTACGTGTTACTGTTTTGATCTCACTAGGTTTGTTGCCTCGTGATTCTTTTTTGATCTCACTGGATGTTGTGGTTTCTTGTTTATGATTTAGGGAAATTGAGTGTTAAAGAGTCAATTTCACATGGAACTTAAGTTTGTGACACTCGAGTTGCTACTGTGAAATTGAGTCTAAAAAACTCGAGATGTTAGTTTGCTAATTGGTTTGAAAACGATGCTACCTAACGAATATGTTTGAAAATGGGTGTTATATGCCAATTTTCTCCTATATACTTACACAAAATTTCAAAATACCTTTAAACCTCTAAAATAGCAAAATATACCATTGAAACCTCTAACATACCTCTTGACATCTGAAATTATGGAAATGATCCCTTAAACCTCCAACTGACCAAAATACTTCTCGTTCAAAATAACTAAAATAATCTTAAACATCTAAAATGACAAAATACCCCTTTAAGACATCTAAAATGACTCAAATACCCCTTAAAAGCTCTAAACTAATCAAAATATTAAAATACCTTCAAACCTCTAAATTGAACAAAACACTCCCCAATAAGGCAATAACTCCAAAACATATCTAAACCTTCAAAATTAAACCAAAAAAAAAAAACCCTTTTTTTTAGCTGAAACGATAGTAGACTTTATTTATACAAAATCACATTGTACAAATGGGGAAGAGAAAATAGTGACATTCTTCAAATTAAACAATGGTTTCCTCTTTCTCTTTTACAGCTCTAGCCAAAGCTAGAGCAGCACAATTATATCGTAAATGTATGCTTAAAAAAAAAAAAAATCAAAACTATCTCTAATCAACGTAATGTCTTCAAGGATCCAGGCAACCTTAAGAGTAGGAATGGCAATGAGTCGGGTTTGAGGCGGGTTTCTTTATGCTTGAACCTGGCCCATTTAATAAATGGGTTTTTTTTTTTTTGCGGGGCCCAAACCCACCCCGTCGGGCCTTGCGGGCCCTGCCTAGCCAGGCCACTTCAAGCCCTAATCTTAAGCCTCTAAATAGTGGCCCAATCCATGGCCCAATCTAAAAAAAAAAAAATTTATGTTTTCTTAAGAAATAAGAATCACATTTGAAATCTCATAGCAACATAAACAACAAATCCAAGGAAATCTCAAATCAAATCCACCATACCCATCCAAATTTCCTATTCGCAGAAACCAAATACATTTTAAATCAAACTATTCACAGAAACCAAATACATTTGAAATCAAAATCTAAAACAAGCACATGCAAGGAACATCAAATCTTAACAACCAAATCTAAATCCCCAAACACACAAGTTAAACAAAAAGAATCTAAATCCTCAAACCCACTGATCAAATAAAGAGAAAATGGAAGAAGAACATCAAAAACCATTGTCGTAAATCACCGTGGTTGTGGTCGTTGGGTTCAGCTATCACTAAACTCGGTGCAAAGCAAATAAAGGGAGTAAGATTGAATGAAAGTGGGTGAGATCAGAGAGGCTTTGCGGCGAGAACCTTAGATTGTCGTCTTCATCTTCTTCGGCGGAAAGAGTGAGACCGAGAGGCTGAGAGCATGAGAAAGGGGCAGCTAAGATTCCGTGGCCGACGGAGTGAGACTTGAGAGTGAGTGAGTGAGAGTTGGATAGGAGAGTGAGTGAGAGTGGGATGGGGGGCTAGGGTGGTCGGCTGAGTGAAATGAGAGAATAAGTTTAGGGTTTATAAGTTTATATATATACTAGGGTTTTTTGGTAATTTTAATTTTAAGCAGGTTGTATCCGGGTTCGTGGTAGGTATTGCCAAAACCCGGACCCGGACCCGGACCCGACCCGGACTCGTTTGGGTTTTATTTTAAAAATCCAAACCCAACCCTATTGCTTATCGAGTCGGGTAACAATTATCATCCTTACTTAAGAGAGCAAGGTCTATCAGAATTTACGAGATCAACAAGTTCAGCAAATTACTTTCCACAGTGACTTTATAAAAACAAGTGTTTTGACAGAATTGTGAAGCAATCCTCATCACTGGAGCGGCTATACAGAAGGCATTCAAATTCTTCTCTACCCGTACAAATGAGGCAGCTAACACATCACCTCTGTTGTTACGTATGAGAAAACCAAACCCCACCTCCCAAACCAATTCTTGGGACTGCAAAACCTTTTGTCAAAACCAATTTCCTCTTTAATCTGGCAAAAACCATCCTTATTAAGCCAAGTTTCCAACAAAAAAAAGAAGAAGAATTTTTGGGACCTTCTTTACTCGCCAAATAGCAAAGTTACTGTATTGCCTATAGGATCCCAAGCCCTCGGCAGTAAAGGCTTAAAATTTTCATGTTGGAGGAGGGGTCAAAAGTAACCCCACCAATAGAATAGAGAGACATAGACTATCTTTATCAATTGCTTGTTTTTTGTGTGTCGGAACTTGCAATGGGAGTGGACTGGTATCTACAACTTCAGAGGGACGTTTAGCTGGGTGAGAGGGAATATTTGAAACTTCAAAGGATGAAGAATTTCCAGACCTATGAATACTGCAACTAAAAGCTTTAAAATGACTGAAATACCTCTAAATCTTCAACATGAGCTAAATGTCCACTTCTAGAAGGAAAAATTATTTCTTTACCAAGTTGGTGACTGAGAAGATTCAATAAACATATCAATTAAAATGATAAGCTATCTTACAAAAAAATAAATCTAAAACAAATGCAGCAACGGTCATGATAGCCAAGTTTGCTGATAGAAAGATTATTGATTGTGAAGCGGAGAAGAAAGTCCAAACGCACCTAAAATGAAGCTTTAAAATTTTACTTTTTATGCTTTAAATATAGAGAGTGGAAAAGTTTCCAGTAAGTACCAAAAAGCAATGACATTTGAAACCTTTTTTTTATCTGTTGATTTCTTTTTCTTTTTTGGTTGAGAGATAAAGAGAGAGTGAGTGATTTTCTAGCTTTTGTGTGTAGAAGACTATGAATTCTGATGGTGAACTAAAAAGTTGATCAACTCCAATCTCGTCCATAGGAATCGTCCAAGCCAAGAGTGGCCATGCCTAAGAAACAGTTATCCATAACCTTGTAGGTCGTCCATGGGCCTATGTTCATCTAGGAGGATTGTTCCAAGACGACCCTCAACACTTGGAAAAATTCCAAGTGTTGCTTATCTACTAAAACTAACAGGTTGAGCCACATGTTATTACTCTAAGACGTGAATAAAGCCCCGCTTCACATTGTATTTTCTTTTCTGAATTATTAACTTCTATTAATGGTTATAGAAGATGAATAAATGATAACTCCCATAACGGTTGTGGAAGCTATCTGTGAACCCTCTGACTCCCTCAAAAACAGGGAAGTTATATACTAAATAACCGCTCCAAGAACATACTATAAAAACACTCATTTACGACAAGAAAAGGTAAGTGTGAAACATTTCCTAAGAAGTTGGAACTCCAGAATTTGAGAGAAAATCTAACTTCAGCATCGAAGGGTTCTTGGCTGGTCTAGGCTGGTCACCTTTAATCGTGTATTTTCTTTTCAGGCGTTTTCAAGTAACAGTTAGATTATTGACGCCCAGAGCATTCAGTCTACTGATTTCTTGTGATCATCAGTTGGCGCCGTTTGTGGGAAAGATTAAATTTCGTGTTTTGTAGTTTATCTTTCTCCGACAAAAGGCTGTAATGGAGTTAACTCTGACTTATTCATCCACAAGCTTTACGAGAAAGAACCTCAAACCATGGCTGAACTCGTCCATTCGGCCTAAAATTTTATGAATGCAGAAGACGCGATTATAGCCAAGAAAAGGAAGAGAGCTAAGAGAATGGAAGCAAACCCCACACACCACTCCGAATAAGGTCTTCGTTCAAAGAAGGGACGAATAGAAGATAAGAAGGACCGAGATAATAAGAAGGTAGGCCCTTCAGCGCGGAGTCAACAATACACACCATTGAACATGCCACTTAAGCAAGTTCTCATGCAAATCAAGGACGATCCTTCTTTGAAGTGGCCAGAGAAAATGAAGGAAGGTCCCAACAAGCGTAATAGGAACAAGTATTGCCGCTTCCATAGAGACCATGGGCATGACACGGACAAATGTTTCGATTTAAAGCAGAAGATTGAAAATCTCATTAGACAGGGAAAGTTAAGAAATTTCCTTGGACGAGATAATAAGGACAAAAATTTCAAAGGGAAAGTAGAAGAGTCATCATGACCTCCGCTTAGAAAAATAAGAGTTATCATAGGAGGAGGTTCAATGGGGCAATCGTCTAAATCAAGGAAAACATATCTAAAGGTAGTGCAGAACGTTCAACTCTTTGGACGATCGCCAAAGACGAGGAACATGGATGAATAAGCTATTACATTCACAGACGAGGATGCTGAAAGAGTTCACCACCCTCATGACAATGCCATTGTCATCACTTTGCTTATTGCTGACTATACAACTAGGAGAGTGTTAGTGGACAATGGAAGTTCGGCAGACATTTTGTATTATCCTGCTTTTCAACAAATGAGGCTTAGACGAGATCAACTTCGTCTAGTAAATTCGCCCTTGGTAGGTTTCGGAGGAATGAAAGTATAGCTTGTAGGCATTGTTACATTACCTGTGGTGGTGGGGGCGTACCCACAACAGGTAAACAATAGTGAATTTCCTTATGGTAGATTGTTCGTCCTCTTATAATGCCATAATCGGAAGACCAGCTTTAAATAGTTGGAAGGCAGTCACATCTACTTACCACCTGTCAGTCAAGTTTCCTACGGAGTATGGGATAAGACAAGTGCAACGAGATCAACTAGGAGTAAGAGAATGCTACTTGGCCATGTTAGCCATGGACGAACAGGTTCAAACGATGAACATTGAGGAAAGAAAAGTTGTGGCAGAGCCCACTAAAATATTGGAAGACATTCCCTTAGATGAGAATAACCCTGAGAGGTATTCCAGGGTTGAAGCGGATTTGGAAAAGAAGACAAAGCATGATCTCGTCTAGTTCTTAAAGAAAAGTATTGATGTGTTTGCTTGGAGTCATAAGGATATGCCAGGTATAGACCCTAGTGTCATTACCCACCGTCTAAATGTATATCCTCCTTTAAGCCTGTACGATAGAAGAAAAGAGTGTTTGCTCCTAAGAGAGACAATGTCATTAAAGAAGAGGTTCCGAAGTTGACCGCGGCAAAGTTCATTCGAGAAGTTTATTATTCGGGCTGGTTGGCCAATGTAGTAATGGTTAGGAAGGCTAATGGCAAATGAAGGATGTGTGTGGATTTCATCGATCTAAACAAGGCCTGCCCTAAAGATAGTTATCCATTGCCGCGTATTGACCAATTGGTGGGTTCCACTGTAGGTAATAAATGGACGAGGCAGACCAAGAAAAGACATCCTTTATCACTAGTCAAGGCTTGTTTTGTTACAAAGTGATGCCCTTCGGTCTGAAGAACGTAGGGGCAACATACCAAAGGTTGGTCAACCATATGTTTCATCCACTGATTTGACGGAATGTAGAAGTCTATGTAGATGATATGCTGGTGAAGAGTTTGGACGAGGGGAAGCATTTGGACGACCTGCAAGAAAATTTTGACACACTTAGGCAGTACAACATGAAGTCGAACCCCAGCAAATGCGCTTTCGGAGTATCATCAGGAAAATTCCTCGGATTTATGGTTTCACATAGGGTGATTAAGGTGAATCCTGATAAGATCCAAGCAATACTGGATATAAAGCTTTCGCGAAGCATCAAAGAAGTCCAGTCTCTTACCGGACAAGTTATTGCCCTTAACAAGTTTGTCTCCTAAGCTACTGACAAATGTTTGCTCTTTTTCAAGGTTCTTAAAAAGGCGTTTGAATGGACGGACGAGTGTCAAAGAGCTTTCCAAGATCTGAAGACGTACCTTACTACGACCCCTTTGCTGAGTCCGTACGTGTTGGGAGAGGAATTGTATTTGTACTTGGCAGTGACCCCACATGCTGTGAGTTCAGCATTGATTAGAGAAGAAGCGAAGGTGCAAAAGCCTGTGTATTATACAATTCGGGCGCTTAGAGGAGTAGAAGGACGGTATCCGCTAATAGAGAAGTTGGCTTTTGCATTAATAACAGCCTCCAGGAAGTTAAGGCATTACTTCCAAGCTCATGTCATCAACGTCATGACGGACCATCCGCTCAAGAAGGTAATGAACAAATTGGAAGCCGTAGGACGATTGATCCAATGGGCTGTCGAGCTCAGTGAGTTTGATATCAAATACCAACTAAGAAATGCAATAAAGGCCCAAGCCTTGGCAGATTTCATTGCGAAATTCACTCCGAGTCACGATGACTTGGACGGAATGGAAGGCAGTAAGAGACGGAATGGAAGGCAGTAAGAGGTGGATTGTCCTTATAGATGGATTGTCTACATAACATGCAGGGGGAATTGGAGTTGTTTTACAATCCCTAGAAGGAGACAAATTGAAGTACAAGGTTTGTCTACAGTATCAAAAAACTAATAATGAAGTTAAGTATGAAGCCCTTCTTAAAGGGCTGGAGTTGGCTAAGTCTGTGGAAGCAGAATCAATACTTATCATGGGAGACTCTCAATTGGTCATAGGCCAAGTAAATGGGACATATGAAGCCAAGGAAGAACGAATGAAGAAACACCTTAATAGGGTGGTATGTCTTGTGAAGAAATTTAAATAAGTTAATTTCATTCAAATCCCAAAGGAAAAGAACATGGAAGCAGATACCTTGGCAAAGGAAGCTTCAGCGAACGACGCAATGGACGAGTTTGATGAAATTCAGTATATGCTGAGCATAGATTTTCCAGAAGTATAGCAAATAGGAAACAAAGAAAATTGGATGACTCCAATATTAACATACCTGAAGGACGAAAAGCTTCCAGAAGATAAGGACGAGGCTAGAAAGGTTAGGGTTAGATCGGCCAGGTATGTCCTTTTGGACAAGGTACTATACAAAAGGGTCTTTTCCCAATCTTATTTAAGGTGTTTAAACCCAGACGAGGCAAATTATGTATTGAGAAAGGTTCATGAAGGAGCATGTGGCAATTACTCAAGAGCTAGATCACTTGTCCACTAGGTCGTTCATGCAGGATACTATTGGCCAACTATCCAAGCTGATGCCAAGGTATATGTCAAGGTCTGTGATCAATGTCAACGATTCAGTAATGTCACTAGATAGCCGTTAGAGTATCTTACCCCAATGATGGCCCCATGGCCCTTTGCACAATGGGGATTAGATATCTTGGGTCCCTTTCCACTTGGAACGAGATAGACGAAATTTTTGGTGGTAGGGATAGACTATTTCACCAAGTGGGTGGAAGCAGAACCCCTAGCAACGATCACACAACAAAATGTCAAGAAATTCGTCTGGAAAAACATTATGTGCAGGTTTGGGGTGCCCCGGGTATTGAAATCAGACAATGGACGACAGTTTGACAATACATTTTTCAAGGACTTCTACGAACACTTCGGAATTCAGAATCATTATTCCTCACCAGCCCACCCTCAAGCAAATGGTTAAGCAGAAGTGGCAAAGCGATCCTTATTGAAAATCATCAAGACTCGGCTTGAAGGGCCAAAGGGAGTATGGCCAGAAGAGTTACCAGGAGTTTTATGGGCCTATTAGACGACTATGAGAAACCCTATAGGGGAAACTCCTTTCAAGCTAGCCTATGGAAGTGAAGCAGTGATACCTACAGAAGTGCATATGGCCAATTACAGGGTGATGAAGTAAGAAGAGAAGGATAACGAAGAGCAACTCTATCTTAACCTTAATCTAATAGACGAGGTAAGGATGGACGCGGAGCAAAGGACGGCCAGGTATAAAAACCTTATGGCCAGACAATATGATGCAATGGTGAAACCCAAACGCTTCAACATAGGGGACCTCGTCTTGAAAAGGGTCTCTTTAGCAACCAGAAACCTAACTCATGGGAAATTGGGACCTAACTGGGAAGGACCTTACAGGGTTATCAATTGCAAAAGGCAAGTGTCTTATTATTTGGAAGCCCTAGATGGGAGAAGGTTGGAGCACTCTTGGAATGTTGAGCACCTAAGAAGGTATTACCAGTAAAGTACCAGCCTAGACAAGGGTTGTGGACGAGCTGTCATTCTGGACGAGCCAAAGTTTATGTTTTCTGTTAAACGTGTGTTGTTATCATTATATATTATGTTTTAACTCCTTAAGGGTGTATTAGTTTTAAATTAGCTATGGACAAAGTCATGAACTTTGATGTTTGTATGAATATGGTACTAGCTTCTAAAAGCACATACTATACTTGTGGACGAAGTTTATATTATGAGTATGGTTTGGATTTTCAAATACATGTGATATAGAAATCTTGCCTCCATAACTTCATCCACAAAAAGACTAAGGCCTAAAGACGAGTGTAAATCTCTAGACGCAAGAATATAACGTCTAAGCTTTCTTTGAAATAAAGATAAAGCAAAGAAAAACAAGGCATATCCATCCACACAGTGGACGAGGTAAAGCCTCAGATGTATTAGTAAAGCCTCAGACGTATATAAAGTTTGTAGACCAGGATGCCAACTAAAACAATCCAATCTTTGGACAAGTGAAAAGTTGGGCCTAAACTTTATGGACAAAATATGAAACCAAGCTGCCAAGTCTAAGGATGAAGGAAGTTGGAAAAACCATTGCCATTCATGTAAATGAGTTATACTTGTAAAATTCAAAGAATGGTAAAAATATTAAACATGATAGAAATCCTGTCATGGACGAGCTAAAGTTAAAACCAATGTTGTGAAAAACATTCATCCATACAACAACATGTTTAATGGCAAATGAAAGTAATGAAAATAAAGCATTTATTCATTAAAGTTTAAAAAAGGTAGATGACCACCGTCCAAAAACCCTTATAAAATAAAAAGATAGCCTAAAAGGCAATTGTTTGAAAGCTCGTCCTAAATGATATAGATGAGTGAAATGTACTTGCATAACTTTAAATGGTCCTAAACAATGGACCTCATAAAAAACAACAAAACCAACACAAACGAAGATTAAAACTTAAGTTCACTGTGGGGGATCATTTTCAGTGTCTTGAGCGGGCTGATTAGTGGCATCATCTTCAATATTGATGTCCTCGGAGCTAGTCTGAAAGAGAGAACTTGTAACAGCAGTAAGGTTAAGTTTAATGGAGCTAAAACCAACTTCAGGGAAATTCTCTATAGCATCCATTCGAAAATCCTCAAAACCTGCTGCATAATTGGTGTCCAGCAAATTAGTGAACTGTTTGGGTGCTTCAAACTCTGCTACTGCGTCTTCTTTTGCCTTGGTGAGAAGAGTACTCAACTCGTCATTCCCCTTTTAAAGGTGGTCAAGACAAGTATCCTTCTCAACCACATCAGCTCTCATCTCTTTAATCAGATTTTGCAATCCCTTGGCCTCGTCTTTAGCTTTGGCAGCCAACTCAGCCCAGCCCTTACAATCGTCCTTGACCTCTTAAATCCTCTTCTCAAGTAGGATCCTGTTTTTTCCATCTTAGTGGCCTGCCTGGACACAGCTATGAACTTTGACATGGCCTACACAAGCAATTAAAGAGTTAATAAAATTTATATACACGTTACTAAAATCAGATGAGGTAAAAGAGATTACCTTGAAGAGATCATGAACACCAGAGTACTCAAATTCTTTCAAGGACATGTCATAGCACCCAGCCACGTCCTCCCTAGTTACAGCCTTTTCAAATCTTTCCCAAGCCAAGTCTTCGTTCTCCAAGAGGTTCATAGGGACCCTCATGGGAGGTTGGGACGAGGTGGGAGCAGTGGTCTTGGTAGGAGTAACGTCAACAGGGATGGACAAGTCAACGTCAACAACTTGGATGGACGGCTGGGAGGAAGGAAGATTAGGCCTAGCAATCTCAGGCCTAGACGATCCATGCTTCGCCTTCTTCCCTTAACCATTGGGAAGGTTTCCAAAATCCAGCGTCTTGGGCAAAGTTTTTCTCTTATCTCCAGCAGAAGGATGAGGCTAAGATTAAGCCTCAGGTATAGTTGCCCCGTCCACAACTTCTTTCCCTTTGTTCTCTTTCATAGTGGCCATCCCTAAAAATTAAAAAAAAAAAAAAAAGATACAAAATGTTAGTAAAAAAAATAATAATGAAATAAAATAAGTAAATAAAATATAAGTCAAATAATACTTAGGAAGTTCCTAAGTGCAAAAAGAAAACTCACATTTGTGAACTATAATCTCGTGAGCAAGGGCTTCAACGGACGGCTCAGGGCCAAGTCCCGATGTAGCTAGACGTTGGAGGGTCACCAACGAATGGAAGCTCCTATCAACGTATAGATGAGCTCTGTGGATGCGGTCACGGTGGAATTTACTTAAGGAAGGTCATCCAACAGCTACAAAAAGCAAGAAGAGAGAGAGTAAGGTTAGATAATTGCAAAAAAAAAAAAAAAAAAAAACACTCCGAAAGTAATAAGGTAAAAATAACATACCTTCAGGACGAAGGTTGCCTAATTCTCCAATATATGGGGCAAATGTATCCCTGCCAACCTCAACAGGGTGCCCAGACTAGAAGCCAGAGACGAAGAAAAATTATGTCTTCCAGTTTCTGTCAAAAGTAACCAATGACTTGATCAATCTACAGTCCTTGCTTCTGGCTGTAAACTGATAAAAGCCATGGGACTGATTGATCTCTGAGGGTTTGTAACAATAGAGGAACTCGTCCACAGTAAGAGGACGATCCCCTTCAAATACCTCCCTCCACAAAACTTGCATAGCGACGACGAGTCTCCATGCATTAAGATTAATGGACAAACTCCTAAACCTAACTTTGTAAGTAGTTCTCTGGCAAAAGCATTTAGACGTAACCTAAGTCCCCCTAAAAGATAAGTTTTATAGAAGTCTATCCCAAAACGGGATTGGCAGCACCATTCCCCACGGACGGCTAACCTAGGGTTGAGATCATCTAGGATTTGATACCAACTCCTGAGCAAAGCTAATCTCTTATCATTCGTCTTGGAGGATATACTTATGGCACAACTATACACGGTTTCTACTTCGTCGATAGCAGGAGACAAATGAATACTCGTTGAGATGCTAGCCCCAGAAGCCGCCCTCGTCCTAAGATGTTCCTGGAGAACCTCAAGAGGAACCCTAGGGACATTAGAGGTGTATTCCTCGTCTGTGGTGTTACCACTACTACTACTATTGCTACTAGAGCCACTATAACTAGAGTCGTCATGGTACTCGTCTATGGCTTTATCTACACTATTACTAGACGAGGAGACAGCTACCTCAGACATGTTGAAATTTGAAGGAAAACCTAAAAATAAGGAAAAGGAAAATACCTAGCTTTAGACAGAGGAGGACTAAGGACAAGAAAACACTTCTAGACGAGGCGTGAAGACGAGGAATGTCAAAGAAGAAAATCTCATAAATGTGAGGGGTAAGAGAGAGATTCCACTATTTATAGGAAGTAGAATTTGGCATCTGAAACGACGTAACCAACCAAAAGATGACACATGGCATATTCCTTGAAAAAAATAAATCGACACGACTAGCCACCAGTAAAATTGTGACCTATAGCGTACTTAACTCTTGACATAAAGGTGTGCATTCCCAAAAAAAAAAAAAAGGGAGGGAAACCTTGGACGACTCCTAGACAAGGCAGCAACTAATGGTGAACTAAAAAGTTGATCAACTCCAATCTCGTCCATAGGAATCGTCCAAGCCAAGAGTGGCCATGCCTAAGAAACAGTCGTCCATAACCTTGTAGGTCGTCCATGGGCCTATGGTCATCTAGGAGGATTGTTCCAAGACGACCCTCAACACTTGGAAAAATTCCAAGTGTTGCTTATCTACTCAAACTAACAGGTTGAGCCATGTGTTATTAATCTAAGACGTGAATAAAGCCCCGCTTCACATTGTATTTTCTATTCTGAATTATTAACTGCTATTAATGGTTATAGAAGATGAATAAATGATAACTCCCATAGCGGTTGTGGAAGTTATTTGTGAACCTTCTGACTCCCTCAAAAATAGGGGAAGTTGTATATTAAATAACCGCTCCAAGAACATACTATAAAAACACTCATTTACGACAAGAAAAGGTAAGTGTGAAACATTTCCTAAGAAGTTGGAACTCCAGAATTTGAGAGAAAATCTAACTTAAGCATCGGAGGGTTCTTGGTCGGTCCAGGCCGGTCACCTTTGATCGTGTATTTTCTTTTCAGACCTTTTCAAGTAACAGTTAGATCATTGACGCCCGGAACATTCAGCCTACCGATTTCTTGTGATCATCAAATTCTACACTCTAAAACTCTCGTATAGAGAAAACCAACCATCAATTATACATTATATGAAGGGATTTTTTTTATCTATGTTTTTTTTTTTTTTATTAGAGTGATATGTGTCACCAATTTTTTTAAAAAAATTATTAGGGGGTACCAATAACAATCAATGCTAAATCATTTATTAGGTGGTTAATAAAAATTGTAGTAATTTTAACATTTTTATCTATTGACTAATAGAGGCTTAATTAATGCTCAACAAGTAAAGATACATCCTTATTGGTTAATACTTTGGGGCGCTTTACATTTAGGAGCTTAAGGCAATTATCTCATTTGCCTATATAGTACAAAAACTTGAATTTACACAATTAGTCGATAACTTGGCTATTGATTTTTGATCACCTTGAAATTTTGCAAGTATGAAGAATATACTTAGATAATGTAATCTAACGGTGGATGTACAAAATTCACATCCAATTAAAAAAAAAAAAAAAAAGAGTATTCAAATAAGAATTTTTAAGGCACCCCAATTATGTTACCAAAGGATTGAGCCCAAAATACTTGTTAGGTTTTGAAACGACATTATTTTACAAAACAAATTATAATTTTTTAAACCCCTTTAATTACGGCCAACAATTTGAACCCAAAAATATTTTTTAAATGAAAATAATTGAATCATGGTAAAATGATGTCATTTGAAATGTCATATCATAATATATTATATCATATCATATATTATATAATAAAAGTCGGACTTCGAAGTCGTGGTTGCGCCAAGTAACTTTACCAAATTGCATAAATTAAATTGTTTTGTTCTTATTTTCTTCTCCTTTAATTTTTAAGTTGATAAAAATCTTAATTTGATTACAATTCATATTCTTCATCTAATCCTTTTCTTATTATAATTTAATTTATAAGTTGATAAAAAATCCTAACAATCCAAAGTCTTCATCTAATCCTTATTTTTTTTATTTAAATTATATTACTACACCTAAAAAAAAAAAGCAAACATAGTACACGTAGAAAAAGAGTCCATCTAATCATTATTTTTTTATTTAAGCTATATTGCTATATGTAATTTTTTTTTTTTAACAGCCACTTAGTTTACGTAAAAAGATGACGATTATAAAATTCTATTCAACTACTTTTAGTGTTTAAATAAAACACTAAATTCTTTGGATTTTCTCTTCACTCACTACCCCTCATGACTTTTTTTTTTGCTTTGGATTTCGTGTTCACACGCCTCTTTTTGTAAGATTTAGATTTCAATTTCACACCTCCACAAATTAGACTAACATTAGACTTTTTGTACATATCAACTTCTTCAATGTAGAATGTGTATATATATATATATATACATGATTTACATTTTCCCATTTCTAATAGCTTGTAAATAATTAAAATTTATTCTTCAAATATTATAATACTCAATAAGTATTATAAATTAGTCATCAAATTTTTTTTAATAAAATATTACAAAATAAACTTATAGCATACATGCACGCCACGTAAGATATCTACTAGTAAAATATAAAGACGTGGCAAAGATATGAATGAGGAAACTTGGTTGAATTCTTGCCAAATTTAAATGATAAAGATGTGAATGACGAAACTTGGTTGAATTCTTGTCAAATTTAAATAAAGTAGCAACGTGTATATCCTTAAAAAAAACAATTCTTTATTTCTGAAATAAAATATAAATGGTGTGGCAAATATATGAATGACGAAACTCAGTTGAATTCTTGCTTTTTGCCTTGATTTCAAAGAAAATATTATGTCCTACTTATGCTCGCTTATGATAGCAAATATTGAATTATGGTGAATGTGCATTTTTTGTCCCTACATTTTACCTTATTTTTATTTTAGTCTTTATTTTTAAATTTTACTATGTTTAGTCCTCAAAATCAAAAAGCGTTATTGTTCTAATTCCTACCATCATCTCACTAATGGAAATAGTCTACAAGGTAGATAGAGTGCATAGTTGGTACACGGAGCCCTATATGGCCATTAAAATAAAAATAAAATTTTTAATTAACATTAAAAAAAGTCCATGTTAGCATTTAAATAAATAAAAACAAAGGCATGTCTGGAAAAATTAAAAACAAAGATTTGAATTTCTAATTTTTTTAATTTTTTTTCCTTTGATTATTTGTTTCTAAAGAACATGTTCATGTTCTTTGTGCTCTTGTCCTAAACATGGGAAAAAATTGCAAACTAACACCAATCTCCAAACAATTTCGTTAGTTAGCAACGTTTCCAAATTATTTAGGAAACTAATATCTCGAGTCCTATAGACTTGAGTTTACTATAGCAACTCGAGTATGAAAGACTCGATTTCTCTGAAAATCGAGTTTCTAAGACTCGAGTCCCACGAAAGAAAACCAAGAAATCAAAAAACATGTAACTTCTTCTTCTTCTTCTTCTTCTAAAACCAAAATAAATAAATAAATAAATAAAATCACAAATACAAACACATGCAATAGATCAAAGCAAAAACCGCACGAAGTAAGAGATCAAAATAGAAACCATGAACCTAGGCGGCGAACCCATGAACCTAGCGGCAAACCCAAGCAACAAACCCACAAACCCAATGGCGAACCCACGAACCCAGGCGGTGAAACCCATGAACTCAAACGGCGAAACCTACGAACCCAAGCTCAAACTAAACCCACAAACGTGTGATTCCTTAGGTGAAGGTTTTGTTTTCCCTCTGTTTCTCTCATGTTCGTTTCCTCTGTTTCTCTCTATTTTATTTAGGCTGAGTTCTTGGCATAATCGAGTATCTTGGACTCGAGATGCTAGTTTCCTAAATAGTTTGAAAACATTGCTAATTAATGAAATTTTTTGAAGATTGGTGTTAGTTTGCAATTTTTTCACTGTTCATGTGCTTCATATTCTTAGGCTCTTAGCAAATTAATCCTTTTTTTTTTCTTGTACTTTCTTTATAACCAAACACATCAAAACTCAGATCAATAATAATTAAACAAAATAACATTTTATTAAGCATTTTCTTGGCAACCAAATGCAACAAATTCTCATTCACAAACCCATAATGTCTCTTCTCACACATATAGAAAATCAATTGTAAATACAACAAACAAGCTTTAACGAGTTTTTCAAATTTGTCAAAAACCCAAAACAAATAAAGCACAGATTAGAAAACTCGCACCACTGCAGCAACAAAACAGCCATACCCAACCTCTACCCCTCAAATCCAAGTCAAAACCAACAAGTTCTTACAACCTAAAGAAAACCCAACTAGTAATTCAACCAAAGAATCAAACAACGGGTTTCGTTCATAGATGAGAAGAGAAAAAGGGGAAAATAAAAAGAGAAAGAGAAGAGAGAGAAGTCAAAAGGGCGAAAATAGGAATCTAATTTCATTTTCCAAATAATATAGTTAGTAGGCACTACTTACAAACTATATTTTTTACTAGCATCTCGAGTCTAAGAGGCTCGATTTTTGGCTATAAATCGAGTTTTTGAGGGTCGATTTTCATGTTCTAATCAGGTATGAGTTGGCACAATTTTTTCACGTGGCGTCCACCTGGAAATCAAGTCTCTAATACTTGATTTAGTGTCACTCAAATTTTGTAACTTTTATGTGGGACCTACTCTACTGTCTAACTCAAACAACTTGGTTCTCTCTCCACTTCATTTTTTTCTCTAAAAATTTCCTTCCTCTTTCTCCGCCCCTTTTCTCTCTTCCACTCACTCTGCCATTAACGAAACTAATTCCTACAAAGTTTTGTTCTTCATTTTTCTGCGTCTCATTCTCAGGTAGATCGATGTCTTCGATTGGAGAAGCCAACTCAGAACACAACCCAAGTAGATCGGTGTTCTTCATTTTTCTCTCTCTCTTTCTCATTTTCTCTCTTTCGGTGAAGCCTCCATGGCCGATCGGCCTCCATGACAGTGGGTTTTTGGACCACGTGGCCGACAGCAACGCCTGACGAGTTCGACCTTGCCATCTACGAATCGGACCTCCATAACAATGGGTTTTTGAAGTCGGCGGTGTGGCTGTTGAATGATGGGTTTTGGGGTTTTTATTTTTTTAATCTGGATTTTAGGAGGTTGTTGGGGGTGGATTTGGTTGGATTTATGCTGAATTGTTGGACTGTGCTTGTATTTGATGGTGGCTGATCTGTGTTTGTGTTTTGTACAGCAACATAACCGAATCGGTGGCTGGGTTATGGGAATCAGTGGCTGGGTTATGGGTTGTGTGGGTTTGGATTTTGGTGGGTCATTTGGTGGCAGAGTTCGGTCTATTTGGGTTTGTGGATATGGATTTGGTAGTGGTGGTGTTGTTGGATTTTAGGTGGTGGTGGTGACTGGGTTGTATTTGATAGTGGTTGATCTGTGTTTGTGTTTTGTAGTCCAACACTTGCGAAAATTTTTTCAGTCTGAAAGTTTTAGGTGCTGTTTGGATAGCCAGTTTTAATGACTCAATTCTTTGTTTTCATAACTCATAACTCAAAAATGGTGGGACTTATAGCAAAAAGGTTATTTGGCTGCATAATAATTCTGTTTTCATAACTCTGTTTCTATCACTCAATTTTTTGATTTTTGAGTTATGAGTTATGGAAACTGAAAACACATTTTGGCTGTTTTCAGTTTCCATAACTCATAACTCAATGTCATTTTTGTAATTAAATACATATGAGGGACCCACTAATCATAACTCAGCTGCAGTTTTTGTCTATTTTTTTTTTCCTTTCTTCACCTGGGTTCATCGTCTCCCCTGTTCTTCCTTTTTTTTTTTTTTTTTCCCCTTTCTTCACCTGGGTTCATCGTTTCCCCTGTTCTTCCTTTTTTTTTTTTTTTTTTCCTTTCTTCTCCTGGGTTTGGTCTTCCCGGTGTTCTTCCCTTTTTTTTTTTTTTTTTTTTGCCTTTATTCTTTCACTGGGTTCGGGTTTATGGGTACTGGAAAAAAAAAAAAAAAAAGCTGCCCTAGTGACAGGTATGGGGCCCACAAATAGTGTGAAAAATATTGAGTAATGGCAAATGAGTGATGGTGCCATACAGCCTTGGTATTTTAGAGTGATGAGTGATGAGTTATAAGTGATGAGTTATGAGTGATGGAAATTGAGTGACAGAAATTGAGTGATGAAAAAAATGGAGCCAAACATCCCCTTACAAATCGAGTTTCCAACACTCGATTTCCACCTGGAAAAAACTGTACCAACTCAGACCTGATCAGAACATGAAAATCGACCCTCAAAAACTCGATTTATAACCCAAAATCGAGTCTCTTAGATTCGAGATGCTAATAAAAAATATAGTTTGAAAGTAGCGCCTACTAACTATATTATTTGGAAAATAAAATTAGATTACCATTTTCGCCAGCCAAAAGCCCGCCGATCATGGTGGTTGTCTTGGTGCCTTGGATGGTGGCGGTGCTCACGGGGTTTGGCTTTGGCTACACTAGAGATTTGAGGGAGAGACCGAATTCCTTTGTATAGATCAAAGAGAGGGAATGGGGATAGATTTGGGAATGTTCAGATCGAGGTGAGAGAAAGAGGGCGGTGGGGTTTGGTTGTGAGAAATGAGGGAACCACCACCTAGACTGGTGGTGGTATAGAGTGGAGGCAACGAACACTGGGTTGCTTAACCATGTTCAGATCGAGGAGAGAGATAGAGAGAGACAGAGGGTGGAGAAAACACAGAGAGAGAGAGAGAGAGAGAGAGAGAGAGAGAGAGAGAGAAGAGATTGTAGATTGTTCACTAGACTGAAAGTGTTTAGACAATTTGTGTTTTTGTGTTTGGTAAACAAGCAAATCTGGGAATGTTCTTTTTTTTTCCCTATTTTTAAAATAGATAAATTTAAAAAAAATTGTTTTTGATTTTTTATTCATTTTAAATGATGATGTGGAATAATTTAATGTTATTTATTTATATTTTAATAGCCTCATTAGTTTTAAATGTGTCAACTGTGCACTTCATCTATCACGTAAACTATTTTTGTCAGTGAGATAACGGTAGAGACCAAAACGAGAACGCTTCTTGATTTTGGGGACTAAAGATGGTAAAATTAAAAAGTAAGGACCAAAATAAAAGTAAAATCAAAATGTAGGAATGAAAAATGTATTTACGCTTGTGTTATTTGACATTACAGTTTTTTTAATTAATTTTTATGGGATAAAGTAAAGTTTAGCTCCAATTCAATTTAAAACTATTTTTTTTCAACTTCTTAGAGCATTTGCATCAGACTAACCAAACTAGCTTGAGGTTAAATATATAGCTAAAGACGGATAAAAAAACCCATGTATCAACCTTACCAAACTAATCCAAAAAATTTAGCAATCAACGGTGCCCGCCAGAAGCAACGAGTCACTACTCCTTGCTATTGTTAAAAAAAATAAAATCATTCCTTCTTTCACCATCTCTCGTGGTTGATTTGTTTGGGCTACTAGTAGTGTGAGGTGGTAGAGCTTTCCTGGTTCATTCTGGTAGTGATGCGAGGTGGTATGGTGTTGTGATTTGACTAGAACTAAGGGCACATTTTGTACACTGTAATGATTATTACATGGGAATAAGAATAAATATTACAAGGAATACATTAAGTTGGAATGTAATAAGTATTACTATTCATTAGTTTGGTAACCATTTAAGAATAAAATTCTGAATATGCATCCACAATTTAGTAGAATATAAAAAGAATGTGTAATTAAATCAGTTTTAAGTCAAATTTCCTAAAATACACTTATTTTAGGGTGTTCAAAATAGAGCTAATAATTAACAATAAGAAAAATTTATTTTCTTTCCTTTTGAAGATGTGGCAACTAATGGCTTTTTAGGAAATTTTTTTAAAAAGTTATTACATAAGATGAAGGAATAGATATTCAGTACTTTTGATAAGGAATAGTTATTCCTCATTTTGAAGAATAGCTATTCATAAGGAATAACTATTCATTGTAATAAAAACATAACCAAACAACCGAATAGTTATACCATAGGAATATCTATTATATTACAGTGTCTATTACAGTCTACCAAACATGTCCTAAATCGTTAATAGGCAACGTTCAAGGAGTTTCCGTCGTCTGAGTCCAACTTGGGTTGCTGCTACTATTTTAGGTAAGTCTCATTGATGTTCAAACTGTTCAGGACAACAAGATCTCCAATTTGTGTGTTAAATTTTGAACTGAAAGTGGTTTGGAGATCTCTGATTTGGTTGAAGAATGGGTTTTTAACATTTTGGGTTAATTTGGCTATGATTGTGGTGGCCTGTGTGATTATAAAATTAGTAAGAGAAATTTCTTTTTGATTGAATGTATCAAAATTGAAGACTCTGATGATGCTGAGATCGTCAGTAGTAAGGTTCGTCAAGAAGATTTCCAATACAAGTTCATCCAAGTTCCTACAAGGTTAGTGAAAAAAGGGGGATCCTCTCAAGTGGTCACCAATGTGGTGCCGACCATAGAGTCTCCGATGATAAAGTCAACAAATGGAGCACAAAGAAGAGAGGATTCAATAATGAGAGTAAAATGATTAGTGTGAATATGTACCTTGTCTAGGATTTGGTAGGTCCTATAAATAGGCTCTTTTTACTAGCCGTTGTCCTTTTTGAATGGTGACTTGAAGACTTATTTGGTAACGTCTCAGGCCTACTTAATTTGGCCTTTATGGAGGTCCCAATGGTCTCATCCCTGATATGTAACTGTCGGGGTATTAAGTATCTGTCTTTATGGCGTTCTATCCTCATCTGGGCTGGCTCTTCTGGACGAGGATAATTGCCTGGTCTATTAATTGGCCCTCTATTCTAAGATTGTCTTTGCACGTGATGATGATCTCGAGAATATGAAAGGTCATTTGCTCAAATGTGACTCTTGAGATTTCTGTTGTGTCTGTATTTAATGCGAAGTAGCGGCACCATACGTGTCATGGCCACGTGGTGCACTCTGAGTGGTGGATAGCAACGTTTTGTTTAAGGAACTTTTGGGTTTCCTACCGATTTTCAGTTTTCCAAGTCTAGCTTTTTAAACCACTTAGCCTTTCTTCTCTTTCTTTACTCTCTCTTTCTCTCTCTCTCTCTCACTATTGTTGCTTTGCATTTTTCTCTCCGAGCTTTTTGAATTCCCTCAACTTTTTCTCTTCTAAGCTTGGTTTTTGGAGGTATGGTTTCTCTCCTTTTTTTTTATTATTTTTTTTATAGCAAAATTTATCTGCCTTTCCTTTTTGGTTTAAGGATAGAAATTCGTACCTCGATTTCCATGGTCGAAAGCTCCGAAGTTAGACAACTTTGTCCCTCTATTTCATTTTTCTTTGCTCGTTTAGGGCATCTCTAGGCTCCTTTAGCACTCATTGCCCCCCAATTAAGGGTTTCGTACCTAGTGGCAGTAGTTTAGGTCTTGTGGAGGCTGATTTGCACCCTTTGCTGCATCAGTCTCTCAATTGGTTTAAGGAAATGGTGGGTGAGAGGGAAGTAGTGTCTGAGGTGAGGTCCAATGAGCTTGAGACGAGGTTGTCATCTAGTGATGACCCTGTCGAGGCAGAGGGAGATACTGCTGCGTCTGGCCCTTTGTCATCTGGATAGAGGGAGATTAGAAACTTTCATTCCCTTAGGGAGGAGAGTGCCCTAGACGCTGACACCCTCTTTAGGTTTAGAGGCAAATTCCAGTTCCCTAAGGAAGTCAGGATTTGTTTTCATCGAGAAGGGAAAAAAGCCTGTCATTTCTCGCCTAGAGAAGTGTGCTTCTATGAGGTTGCTTTCCAGTGTGGCTTTAGGTTCCCCTCCATCCATTCATCATGGAACTCTTGAACCACTTCAACATCGTTCTAGAGCAACTTATGCCAAACTCATGGGGGATAGTGATTAGCTGTATGGAGATTTGGATGGTCGTCATTGAAGGTGACATGATCAGGTTAGACGAGTTTGTTCACCTATATCGTTTGAAGGAATCCAAGGAGTATGGGTACTATGAGCTTGTGCCCTAGGTCAGGAAGGTGAGGATATCACAGATCTTCCTTCGCCTTTCTGGTATTGTAAGTCCAGATACTTCTTTATGTTTAGAGATGGATGGGAAACCCTTTATGATGATTTCTAGGGTGAGGTTCCTAGATTGCTTTGTCGGTGGAGGTCTTCAAGGCTAGGTGCGTCGTCCTTTGCTTATTTTTTAATAGTTCTTTCTCTTTTCAATTTGATTTGTCACTGACCTTTGCTTGTTTTGCATTCATAGTTAAGGAGCGCCCTAGGCTCAAGAGTAGATTTAAGGAGCGTGTGCAGGTGGCCACTGAATACGCAAAGACGATCGACCACTTTGACAACCATGTCAATCCTTGAACTTTAGCTCGTCATTTCCTTAGTTCGGAGCCTTCCCCCTTCATCCTACGCGTAATCGAGATTGAAGAAAAAAGTAAGTTTTGTTTTGAGTTTTTCCTTTTTTTTTTTTTTTTTTTTTCTTTTTTATTATATATATCTTCCTTTTTTCATGCAGAGATGATGACCAAGTTTAATCAAGAGATGTAAGCTAGGATGAAGGCCAAAAGGAACGAGCCTCTTTCAAGTCTAGGAAAGAAGGTGGTTCGGGTCGTTAAGAAGGGGGCCTCGATCACTCCAGCTACTTTCGTCCCTGAGGCCATGAAGACGGCCTCTCCCACTACTTCGCTGGAAGAACTTACTCCTCGTACAAAGAGGCAGAGGACTTTGGCAAAAGGGAAGGAGAGGTGGGCTCCCAAACGTCCAGCATTTGGGACGATGCTGGCCTAGCCTTGGCGAAGGCCTATTCTGCCGTTACTGCCGAGGACCTTAAGGTGCTTTCTGGCATCCCTTCTCACGAGGTTGTGAACCGCCATATTCACAAGCTCGTCCAGGTAGACTTCTTTTCATTTGATTACGTAACTCATGAGTTAGGATGGTTCTTGACGCTTATAACTCTTCTTATCATTTTCAGGTGCTGGGGGAGACAATTCACATAACTTTTGAGTACCTAAGTCACGAGGAGGGTCACGAGGAGAAGGTAGTGGTGGCTGGGTCCAAGGTGGAGGCTCTGAAGGCTGAGATCGAGAAGTTGAAGAGGGACCTCATTATAGTCATGGATAAAGCTAACTCAGCCAAGGAGAAGGCCAAGGCTTTGGCTAACGAGCTTAGGGTTGAGAAGCAGCTGATAGTGCAGAAAGACGAATAGCTTTAGGCTACGAACTAGAAGGTCAAATCCGTGGCTACCAAGGTTGTTCAAGCTTTTCAACTGACTGAAGAGTACAACACCGTGCCCTTTAGTTGGTATTACAAAGGCTTTGAGCTCCTTAGGCGGTATCTGGTCAAACACCCCTCAGGAGTAAACTTGGAGGATCTGGAATTCGAGAAGGTGGACAAAGAGATGGAGGTCGACGAGGCCATCTAAGCTACTGCCACTCCCGAAGAGAACGCTCTAGAGGACGACATTGCTAATCCTGAGGGTGCTCTTGATGGCATAACTAGAGGAGATGAGGCCACCAATTGAAGCGCTTTTTTTTTTTTTTTTTTTTTTTTTTTTTTTTTTTGCTTTTGTTGATTATTTCTTTCCTTTTCTTTTTTGTGGTGCCCAATATGTTTTTGGGCTTTAGATAGAAACTCTGTAACAATTGCATTTTGCAGTTATATATATATATATATATATATATATATATATATATATATATATATATATATCATGTGCTTGTTTATTTTACCTATGATGGTTGTCTTTACTGGTTGCACAAGCTTTTTATTTGCCTTTCACCATGATTCATACCTTTGTTAGGGGTTGCATCATTTGCTATGCTTTTCTAGTAGCTTGCATTTGTCACTTCGTTAGTGATTTATGTCTAGTTAAGGAATTTTGTAACTTAGCTATTTTAGGTAATTTACATCCATTTAAGAAATTTTATCAATTGGCTTCATTAGTAATTTTCATCCATTTAAGGAATTTTGTCACTTAGCCATTTTAGGTGATTTACGTGAATTTAAGGAATTTTATCACTTGGCTTCGTCAGTGATTTACATCCATTTAAGGAATTTTATCACTTAGCCATTTTAGGTGATTTACACATATTTAAGAAATTTTATCACTTGGCTTCGTCACTAATTTACATCCATTTAAGGAATTTTATCACTTAGCTTCATCAGTGATTTTCATCAATTTAAGGAATTTTGTCACTTAGCCATTTTAGGTGATTTACACACATTTAAGGAATTTTGTCACTTGACTTCGTCAGTGATTTACATCCATTTAAGGAATTTTATCATTTAGCCATTTTGGGTGATTGACATTCATTTAAGGAATTTTATCACTTGGCTTTGTCAGTGGTTTATTTGTACACAATTTTCGATAATGTTTGTTGAATAATACTTTTATTGCTTTATTTTCGTCAACAAATGATTTCTTTTATGATTACAATGGTAATTTGTCTCTAGTGATGATACCTCTTCAAATGCTCAATGTTCCATGGACGAGGCAATCTTTTCCCATCCATCAATTCCAGGTGATAGCTCCCCTGTCTTGAGTAATGGATGATCTTGTAAGGCCCTTCCCAAGTTGGTCCGAGCTTTCCTTGTGCTGAGTCCTTTGTTGCTGGTGTGATTTTGCGTAAAACAAGATCTCCTATGTTCAGTCTCCTGAGTTTTACTATTTTGTTGTAGTATTCAGTCATCTTTTGTTGGTACTTGGTCATTTTCTTGGATGCTTCCTCCTTCGTTTTGTCCAAGCAGTCTAGGTTGACCTTCAGTTGATCGTCGTTGCTGCTTCCTGGAAAGAATTCTATTCTCATGCTGGTGATTCCTACCTCGATTGGTATTATTGCTTTCGTACCATAAATGAGCCTAAATGGTTTCTTTCCAGTTGGGGTTCTAGCGATGGTTCTGTAGGCCTACAAGACATTTGGTAATTCTTCTGGCCATGCACCCTTTGCCCCCTCCAGACGAACTTTGATGATCTACATCAATGTTCAAGTCGTCACTTTCGTCTGTCCATTGGCTTGTAGGTGTCCTGGTGAAGAAAACTGGTTCTTGATTCCGAGTCCTAAACAAAAGCTCTTGAATTCCTAGCAGTCGAACTGACAACCATTATCTGATATGATTGTCCTTGGTATGTTGAACCTGCAGACCATATTTTTCCACACAAAACTCCAGACCTTCTCTCCCGTGATTGTTGACAAAGCTTTTGCTTTTACCCATTTAGTGAAATAATCTATTGCAATTAATAGAAATTTTACCTGCTTTTTACCTTGGGGTAGGGGGCCTGTGATGTCAATCCCCCATTGAGCAAAGGGCCACGGGGAGGTTATGACCGTCATCTTTTCTCCGGGGATGCATTGAACATTCCCAAACCTCTGGCATTTATCACATTTCTTCACATATTCCTTTGCATCCTTCTGCATGGTGGGCCAGTAGTAGCCTGTTCTGATAATTTTGCTAACCAAGGACCTCGAGCCTGTGTGGTCTTCACAGATTCTTTCGTGGACCTCTTCCAAGATGTATTTGGCTTCGTCTTCCTAGACGCACCTTAGGTAGGGCATGGAAAGCCCCTTTTATACAGAGTGTCATTGAGGATTGTGAGCAACCTAGCCGCTCACTTCTTGACCTTCCTTACTTCATCCACGCCTGCTAGAAGGCGTCCATCTCCTATGAAAGAGAGGATTGGATTCATCCAATTATTCTGGTTTTGGATCATGAAAGTGTGGAGTTCTTCAATACTTTCATGCCTTTGCACTTCCACTTTTAAATCGGGCGTACTCGTTCCTTCCTTTGACGATGCTTGCCTTGCCACTTCATTTGCTTATGAGTTCTGGCTTTGGGGGACTTGCGTGAAGTCCACTTGGTCGAACTCCTAGACTAGTTGGTTCGTTAACTTGAGGTACTTTTGCTTCTTGCTTTCTTTTGCTTTGTATTCTCCTTTAATCTACCCTATCACCAGCTTAGAATCGCTTTTGAGGAGTAGGTTTTTGGCTCTCAAGGCTCTCCTGATCCTAAGTCCTGTCAGTATGGCTTCGTACTCTGCTTCGTTGTTGGTGGCGGGGAATTGAAGGCGTACTCCATACTTGAGGGTTTCCCCCTTAGAAGTATTGATGATAACCCTGACCCCTCCTTTTTTTTGAACTGATGATCCATCTGTTAATATCATCCAGCTTCTGATTCATCCTGTACTTTTTCGTCGTCCAATTGGGTGAACTCGACGATGAAGTCAACCAATGCCAGAGCTTTGATGGCTGTTCTGGGATGATATTCAACATCAAATTAACTTAGCTCAATCGCCCATTGTACTAACATCCCTGCCACTTCAAGCTTGTTCATTGCTTTCTTTATGGGTTGGTCCGTCATCACCAAAATGGGGTTTGCTTGGAAGTAGGGACGAAGCTTTCACGAGGCTACGATTAAGGCGAAGATGATCTTTTCCATGCTTGGATATGTGGCCTCGATTCCTTGGAATGCTTGACTCACGTAGTAAACAGGGAGTTGTACCCTATTCTCTTCTCGAATCAAAGTTGCAACACTGCCGTGGTTGACACTACGAGGTATAAGAACAAATTTTCCCCTTCCTTTGATGGGCTCAAGAGGGGAGGACTGCTCAAATAACGCTTTAGCTCTTGGAAGGCCTCTTCACATTCACTCGTCCAGGCAAAAGCCTACTTTAGGGTTTTGAAGAAATGTAGACATCTGTCTGTAGCTTTGGAGACGAACCATTGAGGGAGGTGATCTTTCCTATTAGCGTCTGTACCTCCTTCACTGTCTTTGGAAAGGTCATTTCCAGTATGGCTCGTATTTTCTCTGGGTTGGCTTTTATTCCTTGTTGAGACACCATAAACTAGAGGAATTTTTTTAATGACATTCCAAAGGCGCATTTGCCAGGGTTCAATCTCATTTGGTATTGCCGAAGGGTTGTAAAAGTCTCTTTAAGGTCGTCCAGGTGTGTGTTCTCTTCCCTACTTTTGACAAGCATGTCGTCAACATATACCTCTATGTTTTTTCCGATCTATCTACTAAACATCCTATTAACCAACCTTTGGTAAGTGGCTCTTGACTTCAGCCCGAAGGGCATTATTTTGTAACAGTAAAGCCCTTGACTAGTGATGAAGGCAGTCTTCTCCTAGTCTTCTTCTGACATCTTAATCTAGTTATAGCCTGAAAGGGCGTCCATGAAAGTAAGGAGCTTATGCCTGGCAATGGAGTCTACCAGTTGGTCAATTCTTAGCAATGGGAAGCTGTCTTTAGGACAGGCACTGTTCAGGTCAGTGAAGTCCACACACATCCTCCACTTCCCATTTGCTTTCTTCACTAAGATGATATTGGCCAGCCAATTAGGGTAGTAAACCTCCCGGATGAAGCTAGTTGCAAGCAGCTTGTCTACCTCGTCCATGATGACCCTATTACATTCACGGGCGAAGACTCGTCATCTTTGCTAGATGGGTTTCTTTTCTAGATCGACATTCAGACGATTCTAAATAACATTTTCTACTATGCCGGACATATCTTCATGACTCTATGCGAAAATGTCCAGTTTCTTCTTAAGAAACTGCACCAATTCTTTCTTCATTCGATCATTCAGGTTCGTCTCTATTTTCGTCATCTTCATTGGTTCTCCGTCTACCAACTCTACCATTTCTAATGCTTCCACCTTCTCTTTCTCTTCCTCCTCAATCATCTAGGTATGGTTCTCCTTTGTGGCTAAAACAGCTTGGTAGCATTCTCTAGCTAACACCTGGTCTCCTTTGACTTCGCCTATACCATGTTCAGTTGGGAATTTTACCTTTAGGCAGTACGTAGACGTTGCTGCTTTCCAACAGTTAAGCGTTAGTCTTCCGATGATCATGTTGTACGATGATGGGCAATCCACCACTAGGAAGTCAAGCTATTTGGTGATTTGTAGGGGATAGGATTCTGCCATGACCGTCAGTGTCATTATTCCTTTAGGGTACACCTGGTCTTTACTGAAGCTGACGAGGGGAGATTCGAATGGTTGCAACCTCTTAGGATCCACCTTCAGCTGTTGGAAAGCTGGAAGGTAAATAATGACAGCAGAGCTGCCATTATCGACAACAATTCGTCTGGTGTTGAATCCCTTTATCATAAGCATGATGACTAGGGGGTTGTCACGTGGTTGCTTCACGCCTCTAGCATCTTCCTCCGAGAATAGGATGTCCATACTTATTCATCTTCTCTGCTTCAAAGGATGTATCCCGTTAACGTTGTTCACAAGTCTTTGTTGGGACTTTTTAAGGGATTTGAAAGATCCACCAGTAGATGGTCCTCCAGCAATCGTCTTTATCTCTTCGATTGTGCTCTGCAGACCTTTGTATGAATTGTCTTCGTCTATGGGCGGGTTTTCAGATTTCTCTCTGTGATCGTCCCTAGATTGGCTGGACTCGCCCTTTTTTACAAACTTTTGCAACTTTCCTTTCCGGATCAATTCTTCTATCTGCTCCTTCAAGTCTCTACAATCCTTAGTGTAATGGCCATGGTCTTTATGGAAACGGCAATATTTCCTCTTATCCCGTACATTGGGCGAGGAATGAAGTGGTTTTGACCACTTAAGGTGATGATCGTCCTTAATTTACGCTAAAATTTTGTTGACAAGCATCACAAGAGGAGTGAATTATATCGTCCGTGGAACTTTTTCGTCTCTTTGCTTATTTCCATTGGAGTTGGTCTGGAAATTGTTCCTTTCCCTCTTGCGTCCCCTTCGGTCTTCCCTGACTTTCTCTCCCTTTAGGCTTGCTTTCTTCCCCTATCATAGCTAGGGAATCTTCTGCATTCATGTACTTCTGGGCTTTCAGTAGCATCTTGGCCATTGTCTTTGGTGGGCTCTTTGCAAGGGCAACTACAAACTCCCTGGATTTTAAACCTACTTTAAAAGTAGTTAACTGCACCTTGTCATCTACTTTGTCAACTTCTAGAACTTCTTTGGTAAAACGTTTCACGTATGACCTAAGGGGCTCCTCTCCTTACTTGATGGTGAGCAGATGGTCCGCTGGTTTCTTTTGACATTGCCCACCTACGAAATAGCGCACGAAGGAATTGCTCAAAGTTGTCAATGGATGATGTTGCTAGTTTACTAAACCACACTCGCTCTGCTCCCTTGAGGGTGGTAGGAAAGGAGCGGCACAATATCTCGTCCAGGGGTTGCTGTAGACTCAAAGTTGTTTTGAAGGTAGTAATACGGTCCAATGGGTCCTTCAGGCCATCAAATGATTCAAGTTGTGGTAGACGAAACTTCAGGGGCAAGGAACACTCTAGGACTTTTGCAGTGAAGGGCGAGTCCATCCTTCTAACCATCTCGTCCAAATTTTGGTACGTCTTTTCCTTCATCCTGTTTCTCAACTCGTCCATTTCCTTCCTCATGTCTCTGAGGAGGTTTGAATTCTCTTTGTTCGAAGAGTTTGGTCATCAATAGTCATCTTTCCTGTGGCTATCTTCGTCGTTATTCCTGTTAGTCCCAACCCTTATGGGTGAACGATTTTCTTCTTGTTGCAGTTGTAGCCTCATCTCCTGGTTTTGCCTGATGAGTTCTTCCACGCTAGCTATAAGTGTCTGAATTTGCAAAGCTAATGCTGCAGAATCTTGTGGAGTATTGGACTCCATCTCGATATCAGAACCAAATGGGATTGGGATTTCAAATGAAGATCTGAATTTGTCGTCCCCGCAGACGGCACCAAACTGATGATGTTGAGAACGTCAGTAGTAAGGTTCATCCAGAAGATTTCCAATAAAAGTTCATCCAAGTTTCTTCAAGGTTAGTGAAAAAAGGGGGACCCTCTCAAGTGGTCATTGGTGTGGTGCTGGCCACAGAGTTTCCAATGATAAAGTCAGTGAATGGAGCTCAGAGAAGAGAGAATTCAGTAATGAGAGTAAAATGATTAGTGTGAATATGTACCTTGTCTGGGATTTGGTAGGTCCTATAAATAGGCTTTTCTTACTAGCCGTTGTCCTTCTTGAATGGTGACTTGAAGGCTTATTCAGTAATGTCTCAGGCCTACTTAATTTGGCCTTAATGGAGGCCCCAACGATTTCATCCCTGATATGTAATTGTCGAGGTATTAAGTATCCGTCTTTATGGCGTTCTATCCTCGTCCAGGCTGGCTCTTTTGGATGAGGATAATTGCCTTGTCTATCAGAGTCTATTCAATTAACAAAGCCTAGTGCCACTCACTAAGATAATTACAATAGAAAAAGACACATGTCTAAGTAAGCACATGACACTCTAATGATTCTAAAGAATACAATAGCATATAGGACTTGCAGTTGTATTAAATGTTGAATACAAACGGCCTGTAGCTTAAGTAATTTGTATTGCCGCATCTTCACATTTTTTGTCACTGTATTCTTGCTACTCAAATAGTGAAGGTATGTGCAATTAGGTGAACACGGAACAATATGGGGAAAGGGTGAATGTGAGAGAATAAAAGGGTGAAGTCTTGGTTTATTGTGATGGTGCCAAGAAGTCTAAAAATGGCCAAATGGGGAAAGAACAAAGTTTCTCTCCAAACTAGTTTGGAGAGAAACTCTACAAACTCATCATATATATTTATATTGAGTGTAAATTTTGAAAATCTAGCATTTAGATTGCATGTTCTTATTACATCCATAATGTTTACAAAATTTCAAGAAAATCAAATATCAATTATTATGTCATTAAATAAATGTTATAATTTCAAGTTTTTGTAATCTAAAGTTGTATATAAAAAATAAGTTAATTGATTAAATAGTAAATAATATTCGATTTGAACGAAATTTGATACGTATGTTAAAAATATAAGAAACATGAAATTCAACGGTTAGATTTTCAAAATTCACACCCAAAAAAGAAATATATGAGAAGTTTGAAGAAAGAAATATATGAGAAGTTTGTTCATGGGGAAATGGTGAGAGAGGTTGGAGAAAGAAATAATAATATTAAATAGAGTAGAGAAATAAAGAACTAGAAAAAGTAAAGTTTTATTAGTTAGTTTAGCTAAAAGTTTGAGGAGGTTGATGTGAATGCTCTTACGTGGCGATTTAAAAGAATATTCATGTGTATTATTTAAATAAAACATGTGCTTTATTAAAAAAGTCTTGTGACTAAAATTACACATAGATAATCTCTTCAGTTGTATAGTAGGTTGCAAGATGATAACTCTAAATCGATTTAGAGGTAAGCCTTTTTCTTGTAATATTCAAATATTTAGTCCCACTGAGCTTCTATTTGTTTGTTTATTATTATTATTATTATTATTATTATTTTAACAAATAAATTTGAACCACTTTCCCTCATTAATGATTGTAATTATTGAGTTATTTGACATAACAATTTTTTTTTTTTTTTGGTTATGGGGGCAATTCAAGAAAATATTTCGTCCCGCTTGAGCTCCCTTGTTTGTTTATTGTTATTATAATTATATAACTATTATGATTATTATTTAAAGAAAAAAAAAAGTTAGAAACAAGTTGCGCTCTCGTTGATGATTGCAAATATGCAATTATTGTTTGTCATCGCAGATCTTTTAAGAAGGGAACAAACAATTATCAACGGGCAAATAAAATAATGCCTGCGAGAGCGATGGAGAAGTATTATTATAATATAATATAATTTCTGGCTAGTAGAGTGGGTTTAGCAATTAGTACTTGATTGAAGAATTTGGATCACAAGAATAGTTATTTTATACAACAAGATAATGAATTTTATTTTTGAAAGCGTAAGAATCAAGTTAATAAATCTTGATGGAAGAATTTGAGGGCCGTTTGGTAATGTTATTCTAGTAACGTTATTTAAGTATTGTGAAAATACATGTTGTGTTGTTTAAATAACGAAAACTATTATTCAAACAATGTTACCAAACATACTCTTAGTTTCTAACTCAATTGTAGCCACAGGTTACAAAATAGACTAAAGTACGTATTACTATTACGTACTTATCATACAGCCTAGAGGGAACAGAATACAGATATTTTTGCTCATTCTGGTATCTCTAACTCTCATTATTCATAAATGAAAGAACAATTTTTTGAGTCAAGAAATTCGTAATTGATTTAAGTAGATTAACTTATATATGTTTCTTTACTTCTGACTTATATGTCCCTGTCCGCAATTTTATCTTTGGCTTCCATCTGATCTTTGGGTTCAAGATTTACACAAGTAATTCGCACAACTTTTTGAATTAGGACATCTTTGCCATTTTCCTAGGGTTTTCATTGTTCTCAAATTTCTTCTAAATCTTTCTTGCACTCTTTGGCATTGTAAGGTTGAATTTAATCAACCATCTTGTTAGCTTTATTTCGTGCCAAATTTGCTTGTATTTTAGCAATTAATAATCCTGTATTTAGGTGGGATTTATGTAAGGGTAGTGTGTGAGAGAGTGTGAAGAAATGCTCAAGATTGTGCAAGGATGCAGAGACTCGCGGCTAAGACTCACGGCTGACTCGCGACTGGCAAGCCGCCAACTGCAGCACACGTGTGAAGCATGCAGGGGAGCTGAAGAGTTACGCCAGTTGTCGCACTACAGGATAAAAGTCCCTGGTTGGCCAGGCCGTTCGGTCGCGGCTTGAACTCGTGACTTAGACCAGTCGCGAGGCCAAGTCGCTAGACCACCCTGTTTGGAAAAAACTGACTCTTCGCATTCCAAACACACACCACTATATATAGACCCTTATACTCATGAAATGTAGAGAGCTTCCAGAGAGAATTTTGAGAGAGAAACCCTAGAGAAAAAAAAGATTGATTCATCTACAATCTTCACCTAAGAGACTCTTCAAATTCCTCTACTCTCTTCCTCTCCATTGATACATCCTTGAGAGGTTCTTGGCCAAATCCTTTTCTCACCATACCCATATCTGTGAAAAGGTCTATTTAGTGCTTCAGGAAGTAGTTAGGAAGGGACCAATTCATATTGGTTGATGCTATGGGCTATAGCGGAATCCGGTAAGCTAGAAAAGAAAAAGGTTCGGCGCAACCTCGATGGAGCAAGAAGCTTGGAGGGTTTAGGTACATTTGGTAGATTAGGCTTGGAGGGTCTATTGCTGTTTATGTATCACAACTATATTTTCTAGTGGATTATTAACCGCTTGGAGGGCGGCGGAGAGGGTTTACGCTGAGGGCTTCGGTTTCCTCTTCAATAACACATCATGTCTTGTGTTTGCATCTCTCTTCCCTTTATCTTTGCCTTTTATTTTCTGCTGTGAATGTGATTATATTTGGCTTAGACTATTTATCAATTCTGTGTTTAGCTTATGTTCATGTTCCGCACGTTAATCGTTTGATATTAAGCTTGAATTGATAATTTATTATTTGGGGTCTAAACGTTCAAGGGTGTTTACACACATATTGAACATTCAGACATATATAATTATAAAAAAGAATAGTACACCACTATGATATAGTCTAAATGAAACAACCCAAAGAGAGGAAAATGATTATCTCTATTTGAAAATTGGTTAATTTCATGATTTAAATTATAAATGTTTATCTAGAGTTTATAGGGAACTCTACTATATGGAGTTCTTTAAATCACCATATTTCCTTTATAATAAATGGTTACTATTTGACCACATCATTTCACTAACATAATCCAAAAACAAAAAGCCCTCAAATCTTATCTTTTATTATTATTATTATTATTATTATTATTATTATTATTATTATTATTATGATTATTATTATTATTATTATTATTATTATTATTATTATTATTATTATTATTATTATTATATATAGGCAAAACTACACTATTGGTCCTTGAAATTTACCCTGAGTGCGCAATTGGTCCTTCAAGTTTGAAGCAAGCACAATTAGTCCCTTAAGTTTTAAAACTGAGTTGATTTGGTCCTCTTTTACTAACTGTTGTTAACAGTGTTACTTACATGGCTAACAGAATAATGACTTGGGGTTTTTTTTTTTTTTATGATGTGACATGTTTTTAATTAAAAAATTAGAAACTAAATTTACATGTGAGAAAAAAAAATTCACTGGTACCAAATTAAAAAAATTATTTTCTACCTGTTGTAAAAACCCACAACGAGAGAGAAAGGGAGAGAGGAAAGAAATCAAACCCTAGCCGTCGCCGGCAATAGCCCAAGCCGTAGTTGCTGCCGGCGACAACATATGCCTTAGCAGCCGCCGGCGACAGCCACTGACCCGCCTCCCTCCTCCTCTCACACAACCACTGAGCTGCGTTTGACCTCCCATCTCAGGTATTACACTGGCGAAGACAAAAATCAGCAATACCTGATAAGGTTTTCAATAAAGGGAGGTGGAGAAGCACCAAGCCATAAACGGAGAGAGAAATGAGAGAGGGAGACTAAGAGTGAAAACGGTATGGGTATGTACCTGTCTAATTGCCTCCCTCTCTCCTCCCTCTCTGTCTAATCGCCCTTTCTAGTGAAGGGTGGGTTCTAATGGGGGCAATTGCTGGGTTTCATCTGGGTTTTCTCTTTGTGATTTCATCTGGGGTTTTTTTTTTTTTTTTTTTTTGGGTCTTTGGTCATGTAAATTGCACTTGTTGATTGGTTTTTTTTTTTTTTTTTTTGGCTTGATTTTCAGCTTTGAATTCTGATTGGCTAGATCAAATGCAAGGTAGATGCTGATTTTGGATTGGATTTTTTTGTGGGTTCATGGTGGTGGAGGTGTGGGTTGCCGTTGTGGTGGTTAGGGTGGAGGTGGGGGTTGCTGTCAATATGATTTTTCAATTTCATCTAACGTGGAAACTATTTTTTAAAAAAAAAATTTTAATTAAAAACATGCCACATCATAAAAAAATAAAAAATAAAAAATAAAAAAAACCAAGTCATTGTTTCGTTAGCCACGTAAGTAACACCGTTAACAATAGTTAGTAAAAGGACCAACTCAACTCAATTTTAAAACTTAAGGGACTAATTGTGCTCGCTTCAAACTTGAAGGACTAATTGCACACACTGGGTAAACTTCAGGGATCAATAATGTACTTTTGCCTATATATATATATATATATATATATATATATATATATATATATATATATATATATATATATATATATATAAGTTAGCATCTTGTGTTCCTGTTGTGTCGAGGTAGGGATATTTGGCTAAATAACTTAACCCGAACTTGACTGATTTAATAATCGTGTCACAACACTTCAACCTTAACACGACTTATTAATGAAGTGTGTTAACATAACATGATCCACTTGACACGCTTAATAAATAAATCGTGTTGGGTTGGCATAAATGTGACACGACACATTTCAACCCGCTAAATATCAAACAGGTTAGGTTGATACAAATTGTTAAGTTCTATATTTGTATAGCTTTGTTGGCAAATACGTGAACATAATCTTGTCTAGTTATAGTTCATAGAGTCTATAAGAATGTCTAGACAATGCTCAAAGTACCGCTACTTAGTGTGCAAGAACAAGATTTCAAGTGATTCAAGGATCATAAATTTTAACAGTTTCGACCAATCGAAACTTTAGTTCGACCTATCGAAATGCATATGTGCAAAATCAAAAATTCAGCCCATCTACCCATCAGATGATTAGGGTTTTAGACCTACTTCAATAATTATATAAAGAAAACCCTAAGTCACGTTTTTTTAATATTTTGGAGCTGCTAGTTTGAGATCTAAAAGGTTATGTGCCTTCTCCTTTCAAAGTCACTACTGAAAATCAATCTATACAGAATCTGAACAGGTAGATCTAAAGTTATTGCAAACCAGTCATCAAGAGTGTTGGATCTAAACCTTCAAGTGTGACCTTGAAATTGTAGACTAGAGGTTTATGTTGGAAAAAACCTTTAAGGGTGGTCTTGGAGTCATGGTTTGGAGGATTATGTAGAGACATTTGTAGGATTCAAAACTGGTGAAATACAGTGTTTTTATAGGGGTTTAAAACTAACACAAATTTAATTCATTTAACCCACTTCAAAAAAGCACATAATTAATATTGTCATAAATTTAATACGAACTCATAACATCAAAATACCTATTAAGCATGCTGTAGGGTCACAATTTTTGGCCCAAGACCAAAGAAGAATTGGGTAATGGTTTAGTGAGCCCAATACAATGAATTTGTAGAGTATGGGATAAAGAGCTGGGATTTAGTGAATTTTTAATAACGGTTAGTATGGATTTAAAAGAGGAATAAGCAAGTAGGACATATGAGACTGAACAAAATTGTTGTCCGAGGGGGTAATATATGATATTAATCAATAGAATTGAGTGCCAATACAATTTTCTGAGCTACAGTCCTTTCTTTCTCTTTTTTTTCCTCCTCCTCTCTCATGGGAGATCTTTCACATTATATATCTCCTTTCCAACCATTGTGATCCTACACTTGTTGATCATCTAAACCTCCACTTGAGTACCTATCCCATTAGATACCTTTTTTTTTGGTCTTCTATGAGTTGTGGTAGCTGAGATTACACTGTTCAGAGGTCTTCTCCACATAAATGCGGCCAGAAGAGTGGTTGCAGTGTATTTAATGCGGTGGTATTAGCTTTTCCTTTAGATATTTTTCTGAGTTCTTATCGTTCCCGTCCGTGCATGAGGCTCATCCTCATCGTAGAAACTTCCTAGAAGGTCACCTAGATTGATGAGATACAAAGTCGGCTTATATTGATCATGTTCGAGGGGGAATTACTCCTCGGACTCTCCCCCTTCCGCTCTTTCCTTATATAACTTTAAACTTGGGGCTTTTATCAATTACTTACCCCTCCTCGAACACGCACACATTCCCAGATAAGGCCCAAGGCCCAAAACATGTAATATTGGGCCTATACCCCCACACATGCAATTTGAAAGTTAATAATAATATCAAATACTTAAAACACTCGTCCAAAAGTTCAAAATAATATTAAAGTAATTAATAAATATTAAGTCTATAATGTGGTACCATCCATCTAGAAATAAATTTTTTACATCCTAAAAAAAGTGCATACATTTCAACCCAAATTCAAAATAACGTAGTTCAACAAAAATATAACATTCACAAAACTTGCCAAATGTTAAATATAAAAAATATAACATAGTTTATGTCTCTCTTATTTTCTTTTTATGTTTAAAATATACTTTGAATATAAAAATGTATCTGAAAAATCTAAAATAAAATGAATATATATATGTTATACAAGTTAAACAGGTTATGTTAAATGGGTCCTTTTGGGTTGATATACATAAGTTGGTGTGTCCAACATATCAATTGCGAGTCACACAATTTGACCCGCTTGTGAGACGTTTCTTCTTATGTCATTTTTCAGTCGACCCGTTTGTGACCCGAACCTGATAAGGCTCAATCCTAACCTGTAAATACCCATATCATGTTTGTATTGTGTTCATGGGTCATGTCAAACATTGAAACCCCTATATATATATAATTCAATATTTATGATATGCAATGGGTGATTTGAACCCTAGACACTTATGGTAAAAACATCGGGAAGTATCAATTAAGTGACAACACTCTTTGGAAACTTATCAACTTAATAGTAAAGCAAATGCGGTCAGAAAAGACAAAGAACCCAAAAGATTGCCAAAGCAAAATTTACCCCTCCCCATCAAACTTATCAATTTATCGTAGAGGAAAATTTGAATGGTGAAATGAATCTGTTTTCCAAAGATATGAATGACCAAACTTGCTAAAATTCTTGCCATTGAATCTCAGTTTTAAGAAAATATTGCATTCCCCTTAGGGACCTGTGGTCGTTGATGATAGCAATTACTGACTTATACATATGGCTAAATTTTGTTACACACTTCTTATTATATATTTTCACACACTCTGTTTGAAATTGTATTTTAATAACATGATTTTAGTTATAATTGTGAAGTCATGTTTTTAAAATATGATTTCAATTGATATGATATTATGTGTCCTGTAGATTGTATACACAGTGTGTAATTAAAACCACTAATAAATGTTAACGGATGTCCTAAGGATATTGGTTTACGATATTTTTAGAAATTTCTTTATGAAAAAAGAAAAAAGCAATGGACTTTTTTGACATTTTTTTTAAAGAAAAAAAATTCTGTAAAAACTGTATCAAAAATTTATTGGAGAAAATGGGCAAATGCCCTTTTTGTGCAAAAATTTCAGCGTTTTGCCCCCTTTCCCACACTAATTAGGGAAATGCCTCTCTTTTAATACTCGATTTTCTCAAAATCGAGTTTCAATTTAAAACTCGATTTTTGGACAATCGAGTTATAGCAAACTGAAATTATAAAAAAAAAAAAAAAAAAATTTGCATGGAACTTCTCCATGAACTCAAGTTCCATGCAATTTTTTAAAGCCTTATAGTGACATTTTAAAACCCTATAGTGGCGTTTTAAAATATGCAAGTTTTTTTCTTAAGTTTGATCGCTTCATAGGGAGCCCTATAGTGACGTTTTAAAGCCGTATAGTGGCGTTTTAACACGCAAGTTTTTTTCTTAAGTCTGATCGCTCTATAGGGAGCCCTATAGTGGCGTTTTTTATGGAACTTGAGTTCCATGCAATTTCTTTTCTCTTTTTTTTTTTTTTTTTTTTTTAATTTTACCTATAGCTGCATTTCATGGAGGCCTATAGTGACGTTTTTAATACCTATAGTGGCATTTTTTATGGAACTCGAGTTCCATGCATTTTTTTTTATAAGTTTGATCGCCCCATACTCGATTTTCTACAAATCGAGTTTTACATTGAAACACGATTTTGAGAAAATCGAGTTACAAAAGAGGGTCATTTTCCTAATTAGTTTGGGAAATGGGGCAAAACACTGAAATTTTTGCGCGAAAAGGGCATTTGCTCATTTTGGCCAAAATTTCCTATAGTAGTCGATTAACAAATACCTCAAAAGCACCCGTTCACATGACGTTTCTAAAAAATATTGTGTTCCACTTGCACTGATGAATGCAAATTTGCAATTATTGTTTGAGATTGCAAATCGATTTAGAATGGAACGAATATTGCCGTATCAACTGCCAGTATTAGTGGGGCATGGTAAATGGGACTAGCAACATCTTGCGATAGTGATGGAGAAGTATAATTTAATTTCTAGTGGGTTCTTTCTCAAAAAAAAAAAAAAAAAAAAATCAAGCGGGTTAATCACTAACACTAATTAAGCTTTGGGAATAAATGCTTTATTAAATAAGTTATATATATATATATATATATATATATATATATATAAAGTCAAACCGTAGTCTCTTGGACTTTAAAGTCTATACACATGTATCCAAATCAAAGAAAGCATACACAACCACAATAAATTGAATCATTAACATGTGTATCTTATTTTTTGAAAAAATGTATTACAGTTCATAATTGAGTATTTATTAATCATTAACCTATGTACACTCAACATTTAAAAAAAAAAAAGAAAATAATTTATAAAAAATATCTTTTAGATATATTCTTGTAGGAAAATGTTAACAAATGCCCTAAAGAGTATTTGTTAGTAAATCATTTCAGGAAAGTTTTTATGGGAAAAAAAAAAAACAATTAATATTTTGACAATTTTTTCTATTTCTCATAAAAATGGTGTCAAAAATGTTCCTAAAATGATTTGTTAACAATTACCCTAAGGCTCCGCTTGGGAGTTCATAAGGGAATGGAATGAGATGATCATAAGGGAATGGAAAAGAATGGAATGGAATGAAATGTATTTAAGTAAGAGAAAGGAATGGAAAAGAATGGAATGGAATGGAATTAAGTAACCTTGATTGGATGTTTTAAAATAAAGAAATGGAAATGAATGAAAATGAATGGAATGTAAGTAATCCTGTTTGGGAGCAACATGGAGGGAATGGAATGGAATCATTTTATGACAATATTACTATTAGACACCTATTTTAAAATAAAGAGTTGAATATATAGGAGTATTTTAGGAGTTTTAGTAAAAAAATTATTAAATCTAATTTCATTCCCTCCCATTCCTCCTAATTTCGGGAGGAATGAAAATTTGAGGTTTTAAGGGAATAGAGAGGAATGAGTGTTCCCTCCTACCCATTCTATTCCCTCCCACTTAAACTCCCAAATAAGGGAATGAACTTTCAATTCCCTCCACTAAAACTCCAAAACAAGATAAGGGAAGAATATTCTAAAATTATTCTTTTTATTCCTTTCCATTCCATTCTATTCCCTCCTCCCAAGCGGAGCCTAAGAGCACCTATTAACGGGAGTCTAAATCTTCTATCTCACAAAATATGCTCCACTCTATGTACAACTAATTAAAAGATGACATGGGGCTACTTTTTTCTTTCTCAAAGTAACAGAAAAGCCCAAGGTTAACGAAAGTTAATGCCTCAAGCTCAAGTCATTGACACCTCCCACCTCCCATACTTCCCCCTTTCTCTCTCTTTCTCAAAGACTGCACCACCGCCAGAGAAACAATCACCAGAGAAGAAGAAGGAAAAAAAAAAATTCATACTGACATGAATTCAGAAATTTAGAAACAAGAATATCTCTAACAAAATAAATAGGAAACATCATTTTTCCGAAAAAAAAAAAAAAAAAAAAAAAAGAAGAAGAAGCCAAACAGATAGAGAAATAAAGAAACGAGTATCAACAACCCATAAATAATCCATAAAATGAAAAAGACAAAACTCAGAAAGTACTTGAAAGTTGAAACTGAAATATTCCACGTTCGAAATTAAATCATATTTTGTGAGATAGAGGATTTTTAACTCTGTTAATAGGGCCTATTTAACAATTGATTGACTTAATTCTTTGAAAATTCATTAGTGGTCAAAATATGAATTGCTAGATTTTTTTTTTCTAACCCTAGTTAAGCTACGTCCGCTCCTCATATTTGCTTACTTCACTACTTGTCTGGAAAAAAGTTAAGAGTGGAATGGATCTTAGCAACACCTCACTGGGATCACAACTCACAAGAATATGCTATTTTATCGAACAATATAGTGAATCTTGATTGAAAAATTTGAGTAATAACTGTAGTCACAGGTTACAAAATAGACTAACGTATTAAGTATATCATACAATTTAGTGGGGACAGAATACAGATATTTTTGCTCATTCTGGTATCTGCGATTATTTATAAATGAAGAACAATTTTGGAGGAAGCTCATCTCAGCTGACATAGATCATATAGCTTCAATGGCTCTTGATGACATACCCATGTGGCTTCCTCTTCTCTTATTTCTCCCTCTTCTGCTGCTCATGAAGAAGAAGATGGATGATCGGAGTCAAAACAAGTGCCTTCCTCCAAACTCTCCTAAACTTCCCATTATAGGTAACTTGCACCAACTTGGTGAATTGCCTCACCAATCTCTGTGCCAACTCTCCAAACAATATGGCCCAGTAATGCTCCTTAAACTCGGTGGCATACCAACAGTCATAATATCTTCCGCTGAAGCAGCTAGAGAAGCCTTGAAAGTTCATGATCTTGATTGTTGCAGTAGACCTACCTTTGGTAGCTCTAGAAGACTTTCGTCCAATTATGGAGCCATTGCTTTTGCACCTTATGGGGATTATTGGAAAGAGATGAGGAAAACAAGTGTTCTTGAGCTTTTTAGTGTGAAGAGGGTGCAGTCCAATCAGTTCATTAGGGAAGAAGAAGTCAATTTACTTGTCAATTCCATATGTCACTCTTCGTCTTCCGCAACCCCTATTGATCTTTCTAAGAAGCTGTTTGCTTTCACTGCAAATGTATCTTCTAGAATGGCTTTTGGTTATTTCTGCGGGAGTGATTTAGACATTGAAAGGTTTTGAGAAGTGGTTCATGAGACTGAAGCCATGTTGGGAAGCTTCAATCCATCTGAATACTTTCCTTTCATGAGATGGATTATGGACAAGTTCTCTCGTAGATTCCAAAGGTTTGAAACGATTTTTCTTGAGTTGGATAACTTTTTCCAACAGGTCATTGATCTTCATCTTAATCCTGATAGAACAAAACAAGAGCACGAAGGCATTATTGATGTGCTACTGAGAAAAGAAAGGGAACAAATTAAGTCGGTGATGCTCGGTTCACAAAGCCGAACATTAAGGCAGTCCTCAGGGTAAGCTGCCAATCTTTTGCCCTATGGATTTTTTTTTTTTTTTTGGGTTGGAATTCATAATAGTGAAAAGCCCCAAGGTTATTGATCCCAATTTTTTTGTGTTTAGTGCTGATAAGTGATAATAGGTCATATATTTTGCTTATCTCATCAAATTAACCCTATGTTTGGATGGGAGTATATGGATGGAGAGAAAACGAGATTTGAGGAGAAAGGTTACGGCCATATAAGATTTCATAGTTTCCTACTACCTTTCCCCTCCATCTCTCCTCTTTTCCCATATCTTTATATTACAAATATACCCCAAACATCTTATTTAGGAGGGAGTAGGAATGAAAAGAAAATAATTGAATTTTCAAATAATATTTTTTGGATAAAGTTTAGTTACAAAATTGGTTGTAGCTTAAAGTTACAAACTCACTCAATAAAATAAATATTACTACATATTTTGAAAATCTAACTGTTGAATTGTATGTTTTTTACACTCTTAATACACATGTCAATCAGATATTATTTACTATATAATTTATAAGTTTATATTTTATACATAATTTTAAATTACAAAAACTAGCAATTTAAAAAATTTATTGATGATATAGCTAGTGATCTTTAATTTTTTTGAAATTTTGCAAGCATAGATGATATAAGAAGAAGATGTAATCCAATTGTGGATTTGTCAAAATTCACTTCTAATAAAAAAATATTAAATAAGGTTGTAGCTTAAGGCTACAACCAATTTTGTAACTAAATTTTGTTCATATTTTTTTTTCTTCTCTTTTTGGGAGTTTAATAGGAGGTTCCATTCCTTTCCCTTATAAGCTCATTTTTTTATCACTCCAAAATTGAGAAAAATAAAAGGAAATGAAATATTATTTAATTAAATTTTTAATGAAGTTTCCATAATTCTCATTTTTTTTTAAATGCCTATACCCTTATTTTTATTAAAGAAATGGTATAATAGTAATTCATTCCATTTTTTTCAATTCAACTCTCAAACAAAAGATTATATTCCATTATATTATTTTCCTTTCAAACAACCAAACAAAAGAGAGATAAATATTTAATTCATTTCTATTCATTCCCATTCTTTTCTAAATTATCTTCATTCCATTCAATATTTCTTTTCCTTTATAAGCTCCCAAACGCAGTGTCCATTTGGGAACAGCTTATTTAGTTGAAACTGAAAACTTTTTACTGACAGTACTGTAAATAAAACTAAAAATAATGTAGATAAAGTTAAAAACTAACTGAAATATTATAGTGGAACCCATGAATAGTACCAAAAAGTGCAATGAAACCCATGAATACTAGTAAAAATAAGCTAAATAGTAGCAGAAATAAGTTAATAGTAAAAAAAGTTAGTTTTTTTCAATCAATGTCAAATGCAACCTTAGTGTAATATTCTTAAGTACTTACCTATTATATTTGTTTATTAGGTTTTGTTTGTAGGCACGGTTAACAGTGTCACAACTACCTTGATATGGGCGATGGCAGAACTTGCTAAGAACCCTAGAGTGATGAAGAAAGCACAGGATGAAATTAAAAATTTCATTGGAAATAAAGGAAAAGTCACTAAAGGCGACACTGATTAGTGTTGCTTTCAGTGATAGTTAAAGAAACTCTCAGATTCAAGGGCAGCGCCACCTTAAGGCCAGGGTGGTCCCAGGACCACCTTGACCTTAAAAAAAAAAAAAAAATTATATATAATAATTTAAAATTTTTTATCTGTCTACCCTTCAAAAAAATTTTGAGAACACCCACAGTTTTTTTTATGCCAATAAAATTAAATTTTGCTCTATAATTTGTTCTACATTCAGTGGATGAGTGATTGTTTGGTTGTGTACATTGAAAGAGATGTAACTTGTAGCATTGATAATGAGGCTATCATGCAACAATTTCAAAATATGAAAACTTGTAGAAGGTAATTGTAAACTTTATGTATTTGCTTGTTTTTTTATTGTTGTTGTTGTCAATATATGAATTTATCTTTTTATTAGATTGTATAATTTATGCTTCCTAAGGAATATCCTGAGAAAAATTCTTGAAGCCGCCACTGTTTGGATTGCACCCTCCAGCCACCTGCTCGCTTCTTCCAAGAGAAGTCATGTCACCCTTTAAGATCAATGGTTATGACATTTACCCAAAAATGTTACTCCAAGTTAATGCTTGGGCAATTGGACGAGATCCTAAATACTGGAAGAACCCATTCATCCCAGAAAGATTCATTGATAACTCCATTGATAATAAAGGTCAACATTTTGAATAATTGCCATTTGGAGCTGGTCGGAGAACCTGTCCTGGGATGTACATGGCAACAACAGCAATTGAGCTTGCACTTGCAAATCTTTTATATTGTTTCAATTGGAAACTACCCTATAGGATGAAATAGGAAGATATCAACGTGGAGGAGGTAGTTGGTCCTAGCATTGCTACCAATAAAAAAAGTGCTCTTAACCTTGTGCCAATCAAAGTGTTTTAACGTATGTTTGGACTATTTGTATATGTCAGCCACCCTGCCCTCCCCTCCCTCTCTTCTTCTCTCATCCATTTCTCCCCATTCCAAACATAAAAAGGACATATGCTACACTTATCTTTGTTAGCTAAGTGGCCGAGAAAGGTATTTAAGACATCCTAAACAATGATTGGCACAATGTTATTAGCTGTTTCTCGGACAAAATGGGCTTTTGTCCTTTTCAACCAAATTAATTAGCTTTATGCCCCCCTTTCCAAACTAATTAGAGAAATGCCCCTCTTTTAAAACTCGATTTTTGATAAATCGAGTTAGGTCCTATAGTGGTGTTTTTAAGGAGCCTATAGTGACGTTTTAAGGATCTATAGTGACGTTTTTTAACTCGACTTCAATGAAATTGAGTTATAAGCAATGAAATTGACCTATAGTGGCCTTTTTTTACCTATAACTCGATTTTATTGAAGTCGAGTTAAAAAACGTCACTATAGGTCCTTAAAACGTCACTATAGGCTCCTTAAAACGCCACTATAGGGTTTCATAAATTTTTTTTTTAAACTCGATTTATCAAAAATCGAGTTTTAAAAGAGGGACATTTCCCTACTTAGTTTGGGAAGGGAGGTATAAAGCTAATTAATTTGGTTGAAAAGGGCAAAAGCCCATTTTGTCCGCTGTTTCTCTATTGATAATAAGGGTCGGTGACAATCAGATCATATGAGCCTAAGAATATTCATGGATATCTTTCTATGAATACTTGCTTTTGTGTAATATGTATGGTGGTAAGCATTTTGAAATAAATGGTGGCTAATTTGCATGTATGTCTTCGTTTGTGGTGTTATTAATTGATCAATTATCCTTCTTATACATGGCAGGAATTGTACTCAAATTGTGTTTGGCTATACTACCATGCTAGTATTACAAAGGCTTGGCATAATTATTTCATTCAATCAATTGTTTTAGATAACTACGCAGCGATCGACAAGGAGAGTTTTTATTAGACAAACACTTTGGAATAAATGGTGGCTATTTAGCATGTATGTCTTTGTTTGGGGTTATCATAGCCATCTTAATACAATTTGAGCCTTAAGACGAAAACTTGAAATAGACACTTTTATATTTAAATATCACTTAAATAATACTTAATTAATATTCTATATAAAAAAACATTTTTTTATTTAAAATATATTATTTTTACTTTTTAATAAAACTAATTCACTTAATATGGTGATTGAGTTGAATTTATATTAATCCATTTTTAGGCCTTCTTAAGAGTAGAGGAAAAATACACAACTCACATTTTTTTTTAAATTACTTAATTATTACCCTCACATTGAGGGGCCTTTCTCTAGTAAAGGGCCATAGTACTGGTGAACAATGATAATTTATCCATCTTATAAATGAGAGTAATTGTACGCAAAATTTGTGTTTGGCTTACTACCATTCTAGTGTTATGAATGCTTGTCATAACACTAGATAACTGAACAGGGGTTAGGTGAGTTTTCATCATTATCTTTTAAATTTCTGTCAAGAAGTTTGTCATCGTCTTTTAGCTTGACTTAAGAGATTCATTGTTGATTTAGGTAGACTTACCTATGTTTCTCCATTTCTTACTTATATGTCATTTTCCTATCATAGCTTGGCTTTGATCTCTTTGGGTTTGAGATTTACTGCTTTAGACGTGAAATTCGCAGATTTTTTTGAATTTAATTATTTGGGGAATTTTTACATTTTCCTTAGGTTTCTCTATTCTCTAATTTCTTTTTGAATCTTTCTTGCATTCTTTCTCATTTTTCCTTGGATTTTGTTTGAATTTCTTGAATTTTTATTAGAATTTTTCCAAGTCTTTGAACCTTTTGATTTTTTAGCATTTTTCAACTTTTGAATTTTTCTAAACTTTTTGAGTTTTCTTGAATTTTATAATTTGTTTTTTTTGTTTTTGTCTTGAGTTATTCTTGATGTTTTTGAACTTTTTTTGTTGCCTTAGTCTTGAACTAATTGTAACTTAGAGTTTTTCCAACTCTAACTAACCTATGTATAGATTACTATGCCTAGTTTAGGACAAGCATAGTTGTCAAAACGTAAATTGTATCATGAACCGATTTTTTATTTTTTTGTATTGTGTATCATGTATAGTAAGAAACACAAACAATTAATATAATTTATAAAAATTTATAGATATACATAAATAAATGGTATATTCATTGTAAATCCAAATTATATTCCGCTAATGACTAATTAGATAATTACTTATGTAATAATATTTAATAAGCTAACTAAACAAATCAAATTAACATGTGTTTATAACATGCACATTCAAATTGATTAAACTTGAAAGTAATAATGCATGACAAATTACCCAAAATAATAATTTCTTTTCATCATATTCATCATCTTACCCAATCATTTCATCTTAGTTAATGTTATGATCATATTCATCATCTTGCGAATTTATTTCTTCATTAAAATGTTCTTTATCATCAACAACATATTCTATCTCTTTTTGTTCTTTTATTTTAATAATATATATTTTTTTATTTCTTCTTTGTATTATGACTTCTTAGACTTATAATAATAATGACAAAAATAAAAATAAAAATAATTATATTGTCATTTAATATTTTATTCATAGTATAGAAAGGAATTTGCAAAATATAAAAGTGAAGTGTCAAGTGTGTAATCCAAATTTTGTAGAAAAAAAAAAAACCCCTTATGGACATGTTATTTTATTGGGTTTAATTAAGTAATCTAATAATTTTGTATTAAAATCAAGTCTTTTATTCAAATAAAAGTACAAATTTTAATAATAAAACTCATTTTAAAGTACATCCCATACGGAACCTTTTGTACACAATACATATCTCGCATTGTACTATACTAATAACTATGAGACCAAATCTTTTAAACTTTTCCACTTTTCTTTCATTTATTTTCTCCTTCCTGACTAACTGTTTGCTTCCCTTCTATTTGCCTTCTTCGAATTCTTCCTCTCTCTTTTCTTCAACTTCCTTGCTTCCTCTAATTGCAATCTCCTAATTTCTTTGAACTTCTCTTACATGCAATCTCATCTCACCCAAAAAATGGCTGAAAGATAAGCAGATCTTCAGATTTCTATTTAAGCCATTAGGAGCACGCCAAGCGCCAAGAAGACTCACCTGCACTCTTGGTTAAATTTTTTTTTTTTTTTTTTTGAAAATGAAAAATGAATAAAATCCTATTTTGGTTCATAAACTTTACCAAATATTTGCTTGTTGTCCCTAAGCTTTAAAAGTTCTTTTTTTCATCTTTAAATTTTGTAAATATATTTTTTTAATAGATTAGAGATAGAAATAGCCAATAGGGATGAAAAAAAAAATTTCTTTTCAATAATCTAAAAAAAGAAAACGAATTTTTGGCAAAATTTAAGAACATAAAGTAAAACATTTTCCAATAGGTTAGAGTCCAAAAAAAAAGCCTTTCAATAGTTTAATGAGAAAAAAACAAACTTTTTAAAGTGTAGAGGCGAAAAAACAAATTTTTGGTAAAATATAAAAATTAAGGAAGAAAGGGGTGGTTAATTAAGTAAAATTCCATTAAGCTAAAAAACGGTGACAGCAAATCTTTTAGTCGTTGATTTGGATGTAAACATAGCGACAGACACGACACAGCGCTCTCTCGAAGGTTTAGTTATCTATAATCACTTGAACTGAGATTTGTTATTGGACCTCGTAAACTACATTGCCAATGCATGCCAAAAGTTCTCAGAAAGACTCACCTCCAGTCGGTATTCATTTTCTTACTCTCTCTTTTTTTTTTTTTTTTTTTTTTTTTGGGGGTGGGGGGGGGGGGGGGGGGGGGGTTAAGATTTGTAACTTATATGCTGTAATGGGTCGCTGAAAAACTCGTAGAAAAGGCAAAGAACTTTTGTTATTGGTTTCATTTGCTGTCTTTTATGCTTCATTTTTGTGGCACAGTTTTAGAATTGTTAGTGGGTTGTTACATGAGAGCTGAAAAAGAGGATGGTTTTGATATAACTAAACTAATTTGATGAAGAAATGGTATCCCATTTGGTTGAATTGCTTCATAGACCAAAATTTTCTCTATAAATTATTTTCTAACAACTCTTGATCCTGCATGGCAAAGGGTTGCTATCTAATCTTATTAATGATCACATGTTGATATCAGAGTTACCCATTGTACTATCTTTTCCACCAATTAAAAAAAAAAAATCAAACATGAGACAGTTAAAGCTATAAATGAGAAACCTCTGAAGAAGTGTCTGGAAATATGGGATTTTATCTACAGAAGTGTCTCCAAATGTATAACTAATTCTTCTCCCTGGATGTTTTCTATTACTTTCCTTTTGAGTTTTGAGGAAAAATTATTTGAAAGCAGTTGGTTTATTTTTATTTATTTATTATTTGTTTTTGGGATAATTAAAAGCAGTTGTTGCCCAATGGAACTTGTTTTGAACTAATGGTTTCATTTTACAGATGCATTGACATTTAAAATGCATAGCTCTCAAAAGGAGCCAAATAAGGTTGCTTCATTCAGTGCAGGAGAGAACAAGCCATCTGATTTTTTGCGTGTTTTCTACGGTATGTAATGTAATTTGATGCAGTTGAAATTAGGTTAGATGCATTTCTTAATTGTTGAATTTACAGCGATCTGATGGTTGACTGTTCTCAATTGTGGCCCGTGTAATATGCAGACAATTTAAAGATCCTTTGTTTAATTTGGTCTAGGAAGTAGTGATTCTGATGTTTAACAGTCAGATAACTTGGCCAAGGAAGTAGTCATTTTAATGTTTCATGCCCTAATCCAAATTGTCTCATTGGCAAAATGTTTTTCCTAGGACACAGAAGCTACGAAATTCCAATTTTGTAATGAAAGTTCAAGGTACAAAGAGCTTTTCCTTTTAAAGATCAGATGCAAAACAGATCACTCAAACCATATATTTTTCAAGTATTTTCTGTGTCAATAATCTATGACTGGCTTGTATTTTAAGGCTCATAGTAGACCACGAAAGAAAAATCAGTCCATATTGCAGAAGGTTGGCTAGCTATTTTAAAATTCAAAACCATAATCAGCCACTTACCACTTATAATTTACAACCATATTTCATTGTTTTGTTTCATATTGTATTCGAAAATGACCATTCCTTATCTTAATTCTAGGAAAAACTATCACTCTTGATCTGGGTTCCAGTCATGTAATTTCAGATTGGCTATTGGTTATTCATAAAGATGTATCTTTACTATAAACAATAAAATCACAAAGCAAAATCATGGGTTTTGCAGAAGGTTTCATAGCTGGAGGCTTTGCTGGTGTTGTTGTGGAAGCAGCATTATATCCAATTGATACTATAAAAACTCGACTACAGGCATGTCAAGTATACTGAATATTTTTGTTTATATTGCATTATGTTGCTAACTAAATTTGAAGAAGAAGAAGAAGAACAATTATTACTGCGAGGACTGTTCCACTATATGTGCTGACATGGTCTTGATCCCGCACTTCTATAGAATGCATTTGCTTCTAAAATTTGTTGTTTTCTTTGTACTATTGGATGATGAAATACTTTTTGTTAAACAAAGTTTGTTGCGTTCCATACAGCGTAACATGCATTGCTAGTTAAATTGAGAATTCTCCTATTGGTCACAGTTCATCCTTCAAAGGTGATGTGCATTAGATTAAAGGTCATACAACTCTTTTGTATGGGACCAACTCATGCTTTTGTTCCTTTGCTTTCTATCATCCTTCCTTCATAAATTTATGGCTATTTTACTATTGTTGTCAACCTGTTCGTAGTCTAAATATAAAATCTTGATGTTTTACAATGCATCGACTTTCTTGTTCTTGCTTGAATTGTTGCAATTAACCATTCATTCGTTTGTTTGTCAGGCTGCCCAGGGTGGAGGAAAAATTATTTTGAAGGGTCTCTATTCTGGATTGGCTGGAAACCTTGCTGGTGTCTTACCGTGAGTAAATTAGTTGCATATATGCTTTTCCTCATTATTTGCATGAATGTTGGAAAGTATGATTCACTTTCCAAACCGTGAAGACTAAAGCAAGGAATTGATTGCTTGGAGTAAATCAACGGATTGGAGCAATTAAATAAATTGATATGAAATTCAAATTTAAAATATACATGTAATAAATTGATAGTTGACCTATTTTCAAATTCTGTAAATTCTATTAAAAATATGGGTTTCCAATGTGTTACAATAACGTAAATGAAAGATGTATATGACCGAATCACTTTAATCTCTTCCGTTCTTCTTTTCTCATCTTCTATGCATGTTCCATAATATTTAAAATTTTAATAAATGTAGTTTGATTTCTTCTATATGTTTTCACACATGACAATTCAAAACCTAACTTTTTGGCCCATGCTACATGAACACTTATTTGATGATAAACACAAGCTAAGGAAAGTGTTATGCAAGATAAGCAAAACTGAGGAATGCGTATCTTAACTACTTGTGGTTGATACAAGAATCTTTTTTCCCTATTCATCTTAAGACCCTTGTCCCTACTACTTTAAGTGCATGATAAACTTTTGAAATCAGTTTTCCATGATGGGAGTTTGTTTGTATATAGCAAGGCAGCTTAGTCATATGCTTAATCTTTTTGTTACATTGTTTATTTGAGTAAAATCCTATTAATAAATATTTCAATCATCAACTTCTTCCAACTCAAACTTTTCATAAGATTTTTGCTGTGATTTGATTTTTCCTCTGTGCAGGCTTGATTCTTAGTGAATTTTCAATCTTCTTCATGAATTGTTTTTCTCAATAGAGACAGTTTCGGTTATTTCATTGTCTGCCTCTTACCTGAGGACTTGGGAACCCATGTTTGAGCCTTAACTTTTTAGTACTTTAAGCCAAATGCTTGAAAAAGTGCTTGATATGAATCTATGTAATACTTGATAAGTTTTATGAGAACACCATTTCTTTCTAATTTTTCCCCCAATTTTCATTAAATGTATACCTCTTCTTATTATGTGGGACATGGCTGATGAACTTCTATTTCTGCACAGGGCTTCTGCCATATTTGTTGGTGTGTATGAACCTACAAAGCAAAAATTGCTGAAGTCCTTTCCTGAAAACCTTAGTGCAGTAGCTCATTTGGTAAGTTTTTTAATTAACTATATATGCAAAATGACAATCTTCCTGTAGCCGGACTGTCATGGCACAAAGTTTTTCATTAATCTGACAATTTTCATGTTGCTAGACTATAACGGCAAAAAGTTCTTCATTAATTTGCCTTTCCATAACTTCATAAATACAGAGTTTTGCCCTTTTAGCTAGGGAGACAATGGGCTACGTAATGAGGTTAGCCTTCCCTAGTGTCTTCTTGCAGAATAGAAAGCATGGTAGGGTTAGATGTTGTTCTAACTGAATACAAATTTCTTAATCTGTAAGAGGTTCCTTGAAGGCTTGAACCAACTTGGAGGAAAACTATGGAATCCATCTGAAAATAAGAAAACTCTCATTTTTTTTGAATTATGAATTGCTATTTTTGTTTTACAGATTACAGGCCTATTTATAGGCTTTAGAAAACTTATTTTTCCAAATAAGAATATTCCCGCATATAAACTAATTAATTTACTACCATATAAGGACCTTATTTTGACTAAGGAAACCTTAAAAGCAATTAAAAATAACGAAATAAAATTGAAAACCTAAAACTCCAAAAATTACGTAAAAATATAAAAATTAACAAATTACAAAAAGTGACGTCCATATTTTGCTTTTACAAATAATCCCTCCATTTCAATGGAACTTGCCCTATAGTTTTTAGTTGGAAATTGAAATCTTTAGCTCCAAATAAAAGTTACTTCAAATACTTGAATAACTTGAAATTTTTTTCTCTTTGACCTTTATTTATTTATTATATAAGTAAATAAAAAATAATAATAAATAAAGTTCAAAGAGATTTTATTTATTTATTTATTTATTTATCATTAAAAGAAGAGATTACTTTTTGTCCATGTTGATGAACACAAAATAATCTAAAGAATTATGCACAAGAATGAAGTGGTTCTATGAAATCTAAAATGGAAATGCTACTAGTATGAATCCACACACAAGACCAATCAAATAGAGTTTGAATCAGCAACGATTCCAACTAAGATTGTGATTTTTCTATATCGTCAAAGGTACAACTATTTGGCTCTTTCCACAATAGCCACATCAAACATAACAGGACAAAATTCCAAATATTCAATGAGTTTTTTTCAAACCAATTCCAATTCCTCCGTCTAAACAAGAAATCATCTACCTTCCTTGGTAACATCCTTTGGATCCCAAAGGCTCTAATGACTACACTATAATGCATATGCAACTTCACAATGGATCAGCAAATGGTCCACCATCTCCCCATTACATCAGCACATACAACACCAACCAACTAAAGAGAAACCTTGCTTGATGAATCACAAGTTAGAATCTTCCTCTAGGTTGCTGTCCAAATGAAGGACAAGACCCTCTTCGGGGCCTTAATGCACCAAATACTCTTCCAAGGGAAAGAGTTAGCTTCTTTTTACCTCAGATAGCCTCTTAAAAGGAATAAACATCAAGGCAACCATCCCCCTTCAATTGCCATCTCATCCTATCAGCTCGTTCTCACCTGGGGGTGTTTGAGTAGATAATTCATTGGCTCTGATTCCTAGTCATGAAAACCTCTACAAAATCTCATGTTATAGCTTCACGTCACCACATCTGACTATTTATGACTGAATGACCTGGGGCATTCTTGTTCACTAAACAATATAAATCTGGGTGCAACTCTTTTAGAGAATGATTCCCACACTAAATATCCTTCCAAAACTTTACTCAGGTGCCATCCCCCACCTTGAAAGACACAAACTGAAGAAAATTATTCCAACCTGCCCTAATACTTCTGCATAAGCTACACCCTTGTGTCCCTTTAAATGGTTTTGAAATCCAACCACCCCAATTCTCCCTATACTTCATAGCGATAACCCGTCTCTAAAGATGCGGGGCCTTATTCCCAAACCTCCATAACCATTTCCCCAATAATGCTTGATCAAAACTTCTTATCTTTTGGATCCCCAATCCACCTACTGCAATGGGAGAACAAACTGTATCTCAGGCCACCAGGGAGAACTAGAACTCCTCATCTGAAGTACCCCACAAAAAGTTCCTCTGCAATCTCTCCATCTTATTTGTCACACTAATGGGAATAGTAAATAATGAGAGGTAGTAGGTTGCTAAGCTAGAAATTGTACTTTTTAACAACGTTAGCCTCCCTCCCATGGACAAATATATCTTCTTCCAACTAGACAGTTTGCATTCCATCTTTTCCAAAATAGTATTCCAAATAAATAACACCTTAAAGGAAGCCCCCAGCAGCATCCCAAGATATGTCATCAGTAAACTCAAAATCTTACAACAAAGGATGTCTGCTAATTTTGCCATGTTACTCACATTACCTATTGGTACCACTTCACTTTTACCCATATTAACCTTCAGACCTGTAACAGCTTCAAAGCAATTGAACAATATGCAAAGAAATTTTTCGGCATTTGCATCCATGAAATAAAAAAGAGTATCATCAGCAAATAAGAGATGGGAGATATAAAGCCTAGCTGTAGCAGCATGTCCTACCCCGAATCTGTCAATAAAAAATCCCCACAATTTTCTTTAGTATCCTACTCACCGCCTCCATAACTAGTATAAAGAGCAATGGGGATAATGAAAATGATCCTGTGAACTACTGAAGAAGCCAGCTGGTGAATTGTTTACCAAAATTGAAAACCAATCCCTATACAAGTATGAATGCAACTCCTACACTTCTCTCCAAACCCCATCCTGCCAAATAGATAAGTACCCTGTCCCAACTAACATGGTCATAGATTTATCAATATCCAATTTACAAATCAACCCTGGAGTGCAACTCTTGATTTTATTCCTCTTTTTTTTGATAAGTAAGAAAGATGTATATTCAAAAAAATATTTTATGCAAAGAAGCACAAAGCATATCAAAGATTACAAAAAAAAGAGAGAAAAGCAAAAATAGAAGGGCTAAGGAACAAAGGGATAGATTCACTTGATGTGAGTTCCCAAGCCCTAGACCAATCAAAAAGGGAACCAGTGAAAAAAGCAAGCAATTAGTCATCGGATCTATCTAAGTCCTCAAAAGTCCATGGGTTGCGTTCCCTCCAAATACACCACATTAAACACAATAGAGCTAAATTCCAAATGATAAATGAATGCTTTCCCAACCAATTCCACCAACCAAAAAGGAAATTTGCAACCGATCTTGAGAGAACCCATGAAATCCCAAAAGTTCTAAAGACAAAGCTTCACCACAGGTGATGAGCCTTCCCACAATGTAGCAACTAATGATCCACTGTTTCTCCACAATGACACATGATGAACCAGTCAACAAAATAAAAACCCCTACTTTGCAAATTATCACCCGTGAGAATCCTATCCTAGGTGACTGTCCAAACAAAGAAAGAGACACACCTGGGGTGCCTTAACCTTCCAAATACTTTTCTACGGAAGAAGAACCACACAACTTATGATAAAACGAGCAGATATTAAAATCCCCATTCTTCGTCAACTTCCATCTCATACGATCACCATTATCCGCCGAAGGTAAATCGGCTGCCAAAAAAGAAATCATCCACCAACTCTGCCTCCCAATCATTTGGACTCTGAATAAAATGAACATCCCAACCTCTCTTGTCCCCCGCTCCTTGCCTTATCAGAGAAGAGTCAACAGAGGCCGCTCTGTTAGTAGCAATACCGTATAAGACCGGAAAATCCAAACGAAGAGGAAGATCCCCGCACCACCGATCTGTCCAAAATTTCACTCTATCTAAGAAGTCATTTGCAGTTAAGATCGAGTCAAGGATTTTCCTACTGCCTACAAAAGCATTTTGTGCCTTTGAAAAAGTTTATCGAGCACCCCTTTCATATTTTTAGGCAAAACCTTTGCCAGCAGTTCTAAAGACAAAGCTCCACCACAGACGATGAGCCTTCCCCACAATGATACATGATGCACCAGTCAACAAAATAAAAACCCCTACTTTGCAAATTATCACCTGTGAGAATCCTATCCTAGGTGACTGTCCAAACAAAGAAAGAGACACACCTGGGGTGCCTTAACCTTCCAAATATTTTTCTACGGAAGAACCACGCAACTTATGATAAAACGAGCAGATATTAAAATCTCCATTCTTCGTCAACTTCCATCTCATACGATCACCATTATCCGCTGAAGGTAAATTGGCTGCCAAAAAAGAAATCATCCACCAACCCCGCCTCCCAATCATTTGGACTCTGAATAAAATGAACATCCCAACCTCTCTTGTGCCCCACTCCTTGCCTTATCAGAGAAGAGTCAACAGAGGCCGCTCTGTTAGTAGCAATACCCTATAAGACTGGAAAAGCCAAACGAAGAGGAAGATCCCCACACCACCGATCTGTCCAAAATTTCACTCTATCCAAGCATTCATTTGCAGTTAAGATCGAGTCAAGGATTTTCCTACCGCCAACAAAAGCATTTTGTGCCTTTGAAAAAGTTTATCGAGCACCCCTTTCATATTTTTAGGCAAAACCTTTGCCAGCAATTATACACGCTTGATTTAGAATAGACACTAATTAATAATTGGAGAGAAAATTAGCATTTTCAACCCCATGGAACCAATAGATTGTACCGCAATGGTTTCCAACAAATCAATGTGATCTTAGTAATTTGGGGTTTATAGACTCATGATCATGTTTGAATTCAGTTGGATCTTCCATATTTTCCTCTTTAGCCTCTCAAGAATTTCTTCGAAAATGCTATCTTTGATCTTAAGTACAACCTGTAATTTTTCCTCAACTTTGGCTTGTTCGGCCTCTACTTCAGATTTTTCATCTTCTAAATTTTCAACATTTAAAATTGAATCTTCTTTCAAGGATTGGAAGTCAAGAGTTTCATTGTTATTCCCTTTTTATGAATTTGCTGGCTTATGATTGTATAAAACAATATTTCATCATAATCATGAAGAATAAAAAACTTACCATCGTCCTTTTGTATTGTGGAAAACTCTATATCATTTCACCAATTAGTTGTATCTCTCTCAAGCTTGATACAAGTTATACCAATCTTCAGGATCTTCCCTTGATTAAATAAGTCTTCAAGATCAAGAATCCAACTAATAAAATCTTCTTTACACATCAAAATATTGAATATCATTTAAATTATAAACACATTGATCAATAGGTTGGCCGCAAGTATAATATCCTTGATAATTACTCCTATCATCTTCACAATTCTTATTGGCATTTAAACCCATATTAATGAGCATGTCATGAAACTTTTGGAGTCCATGAGTCATGTTCTCACTGTTGGCTTGAATTTCTGCCTTGAAGGCTTGCACCCCCACAATCACTGTCAATTGGATGGTTGTTTCATCTTTGCCTTTCTTGATATCAGGATTCTTTGATACAAACTGGTGCAGAGATTTTGTTCTATCTAGATGCAAACTCTTAAATCCATAAGAGTTTCCTTGGATTTACAAGCAAAAGAACTTTGGCATCCAAAAAAGAAGGAAAATCTCAATTTTATTGAAAGATGAATTGTTATGTTAGTTTTACAGTTTGCTGGCGTATTTATAGGCTTTAGAGAACTCATTTCTCAAGAAGAATATTCCCAAATATATCCTAATTAATATACTACTATAAGGACCCTGTTTTGACTATGTAAATCCTAAAACAATTAAAAATTATGAAATAATATATATATATATATATATATATATTTAAAATCCTAAAATTGCATTAGCAAATGACAACAATTTATCCCATATTCTGTCCTACAGTCCATAAAGGCCCACCCTGATGAAGGAAAGAGTCTCATGTCTTTGGTTCAACCCCTAGAGACCTAACTGAATGTCACTTTACTGCATGCTTGTGTTCAAGGTCCTATGGAAGGTGAAGCTCAAATATTTATCTGTTTTTTCCATTTTTGTTTTCTCATTTGTTATCCTAGGGTTAGTGAACAGTCACTAAAGGCTTTTAGCAGTACTAACTATTTTCATGCTGATTTCTTGCCTTTATTAGTTGGCCTGTTAAGTGCTGACAGAGGTTTTATAGTTGCGCAAACATACTTTTTTTTTTTGCTAACATTGTTAAACATACTATTTGATCTGTTAGTTAGGTGGTTGAATCATTTTGCTGCATTTCAGTCTCCTTTGCTTGTAAAAGAGATAATAGAGAGAACTTTCACTTTCAATGTACTGGATAGAGCTTTCTTGTTATCTTAATAGGTATTTAGATTTCTTTCAGACTGCAGGTGCAATTGGAGGTGCTGCTTCTTCTCTTGTCCGTGTCCCAACGGAGGTGGTTAAATTTATGTCTTCAATCCCCATCTTCCCTTGAATCCCTTCTTGCTTTCTAGGTTTGTGATTATTAGAATTCTTCTCAGGTCGTAAAGCAAAGGTTGCAAACTGGGCAATTTGCTTCAGCCCCTGATGCAGTCCGCCTCATTGTTGCTAAGGAGGGTTTTAAAGGCCTTTATGTGGTATATTATGCTCAATTTTCTAATTTAAGATCTGTGATCCCAGTCTTCATTCTAAGCTATATGGTTTATGCTTACAAACTTCTTCTGGGGGATACCTTATGCCAGTTGTTGTGAGATAAGAGTTAACGTACTATACAGAACTATGCATGATGCTTTTAATTTATGAATTGTTTCAAGCATAAATACTGACCCCCCTTTTTTTATTTTTTTGAGATTTTAGGGGTATGGATCCTTCTTACTGCGAGATTTGCCTTTTGATGCCATCCAGTTCTGCATCTATGAGCAGATCCGGATCGGATATAGGCTAGCGGTAAGCTTAACATATACATCCAACTGTGTCTACTCCTAGATGGATTTTCTTTGCTTGGTGGGGATGGATTTTATTAGACAATATAAAGAAAATTAAAAGCATCCCAAAAGGCTAGACAAATGTGTTGCTATGGAGAACAAAAAAGATTATATAAAGTAAAAAACCTCAAAATGAAAACTTAGAGGTACAAAATTTTTGAACATTGCCCAAAATAATTAACTTCATTCTATTACATTTTCTTTTCCCTTGTGGTCTGCTAATTGGTCAGCATAGAAGTACATGATATCTATCCATAGAAGTGATTTAGTTTTACCTTTTTCTGTAGGCACGAAGAGATCTGAATGATCCTGAGAATGCAATAATTGGTGCCTTTGCTGGTAGGTATACGTCCCAAAAATTTTTTGAGTTTATCTTTATGATTCTTCAGTCGTTTGTTCTTTCTGTTTTGTTTCCCTTTTAGAGTTTAGAGATAATATAAGATCTTTCTTTGTTATTCCAAAGGCCCCTGCTATGGTGAGGTTCCACATCATTAAAAAAAAAAAAAAAAAAAAAAAAAAAACTTTGTCTCTTATCATGAGCTTTGAAGTAAATATAAATTCTCAAAATTGCCCAGGTTGTAAGGTCATGTTCACAGTTCACCTGTATACCACAGCTCCCCCCCCCCCCCCCCCCCCCCTTTTTTTTTCACCTTTAACTGCACAGACCCTAACAACTTCCTTTACATTTTCTAGTTGGTCAATTTCCCCAATCTAGAATGGCTACAGACCTTTTTTTTCTTTTTGGGATAATTACAAATTACCCACCAAAGGTTAGGCCTGAATTCATTTTGCTTACCCATGGTTTAAAAAATATCACTTTACCCACCTAAGGTTAATTCCGTTTAACAGCTGTGTTTTAAGTGATGTGAACTGTGGCAAGACAATTCCAATGTTCAGACAAACGCAATACTTCTTTGCAAGCCAAATTCCCACAGTCGTACCATGAATTTATATCTGAATCTTCAGGCTCACTCTCCGTTTGGCCATTTGATAGAGGCAGCTTAGGCCTAGGCCTAAGGCTTCCACTACAAAATGTTTCTACCCCTAAGAAAAAAAAAGGCTAGTCCCTGTTGTAAAAGTCCCAAAATTTTAGAAAAAAAAAACATTTAATTAAGGGCTAATTTCAACTTACCCTCCCGTGGTTTGGAAAAAATTTAAATTGCCTACACGTGATTTGAAATTTGGCACTTTACCCACCTAAGGTTAGCTGAATTAGGATTCTATAACCTAATTTTGTTAAAAATGGGGTTAAATATGTAATTTTGCTCCCTCTCCTCCAAAACATAAAACAACAGGGGAAAACAAGATAAAAAAGTGAGGGTTTAGTAAAAGTTAAGAACAAAAATTAGTCTCAACTTCCATCAATACTTTTTAACATTTATTCAAAAACAGAGAACTCCATCAAATCAAGCAACTCAAATTCTTATTTTATATGACAAACGAATCAAAAACTCCATAATCTCATTGAAATCTTAATAATGAGAATGTGGAAAAATATTTGATGATCATATGATGAGTATACTTTCATAGAAGCCGATCTTTCACGTGATCAACAGAAGGAAATTGAACATCTCCAATCATATTATGATTTCAATCAAACTCTACATATCAAACTGTATGCCTGTTTAAAAAACAAGACACAGAGAAAAAAAAAACATTTTCTTGAAACATTATAAGGAAATCAAAAGTACCACCAAAAAAAAAAAAAATTGTCGGTTCCACCAAAATTGTCAAACTTCAACGAAAACCCAAAAAAATAAAAAATAAATAAAAAATAAAAAAACTACAGAAAAGCAAAAGTAGGAAAATGAAATGCAGAAGCTGAGAAAATACAATTATAACGACAAATCCATATAGATCTAAACATGGGTCTTAAAAAGCAGAGCACCAAAGAGCCAATCCCACAAAATTTCTCGTACAAAACCCTCACTCTTGTTCTTAACTTTTACTAAACCCTCACCTTTTGATCTTGTTTTCCCCCATTCTTTTATGTTTTTTATGTTTGGAGGAGAGAGACAAAATGAGAGCAAAATTACATATTTAGCCTCATTTTTAATAGAAGTAGGTTACAGAATCCTAATTAAACTAACCTCGGGTGGGTAAAGTGTCAAAATTCAAACCATGGGTAGGCAACTTAAATTTTAGTGAAACCACAAATGAGTAAGTTGCAATTAACCCTTTAATTAAATGGTTGTGCACTTTTTTTTTTTTTTTTCCCAACACTGATGTTAGTGATACTACAAAATTTATTATAGGCTTACAATCTGACATATCACCAATCACAAAAAATGTAATTCGAATATTCATTAATTAAGTATGATATCCAATTTTCTATATGAAATTGACCATGGTTTAGTTAGTATTATTTCATCAAACTATGTATTTAATGCATCAAATTAACCCTGATATGGTTAGTATTAAATAAATTTATTTAATTAATATATAAAAAACCCCCACATAAATTTATTGCCTTGGCCCCAAATTATGTTGGGCCGGCCCTGGATAGAGGATTCAGGGGACCTCAAAGATGAGTTTCAATCAATTCAATGGCATACTGCTAACAACCCGTGCATCAAGAAGCCAAATGCTTAGCTAATTAATGGGGTCTTGTACTTCATTTGAGCAAACATGGTTGGGGGAAGCCCCACCAATGTTGTGGAATATTGTGTAACATCTTATAATTTTCTTCTTCGTAATCTTTCCCTTCTCTTTTTGTTTTCCTAGATTCTTGCAATTTTTGTGTTTGATCTATTTGGCTCCTTGTTCACTCCCTGTGTACTAGGGTGTTTCCCTTTTGATATCAATATATCTTATTACTTATCAAAAAAAAATTTTCTTCTTCGTAATAATATTTCTATCTCTTACTTAAAAAAGCAGCCAACGTTTGGGTTCGGGATCGGGGTGTTTAGCTCCAACATTATTCAACAAAACGCAGCTGAAATCTTTTGGAATTTTGTTGAAATTCATCAAGATTTGTGGAATTCTGGTTAAGCTATAGTGGGATTCTGTTGTACAGAGCCAAATTAAAAATAAAAAAAAAAAAAAATGCCAAAAACAATAATTTAGTCATAAAATCAAATCGAATCAAGTTTCAGACAAACATTGTTGGAGCTCTTTTGCACTGCACTGCAAACAGAGCTAGTGAAGAATCTTCCATAGATTGCAAACATTCCTTGAAAATTACTGAATTCTCAATCCCCAAGGTGAATCTCTCTCTCATTGGCATCAATATTCTAAAACATTCAAACCCTAGAACACAATCATACCTGTGAGATACGTGTCTATAGAAATTGGATATTCTTGCTCGTAATAATTATAAATCCCTAAGTCTTGAGTGAATACAGCCCGAAAATTTCAATCAAAGGAATTTGGGGTCACAATCTTGGATTTCACAATGGTAAGGTAAAGTTTTTCTTGAGTTGCTTTTTGATCCATTTTCTTTTATGTTTTATGTCTTAAAATTGTTTTTCTAATGGAAAAGAGTGAGGTGGATTTACCTATAAAAAAAAAAGAAAAAAAGAGTGAGGTGGGTTACGGCTGTCTAATGGAGCTAACCTTAGGTGGGTAAAGTCACATTTTTTAAACTATAAGCAGGCAACGTGAATTCGGGCCTAACCTCAAGTAGGTAATTTGTAATTATCCTTTTTTTTTTGGCTAGTAAATGGCTACAAACTTGATATCCAACTTTTGTATGACAATCTCTCAACAATCTCAAACAATCATGTTGTAGGTGCCTTATCCAGTCTTGATACATCTCTTTACTAATGTTATTTTTATGAATGCAAATAGACCTTTGGAATTCATTCAGCATTTGAAAGTTAGATACTAAAAATAATATTGGAAACCCCTAATTTTGTGAAAATTATTTCTCAAGAAAAACACCAAGTTTGTGGTACTTGTGCACGCAGCCTGAGAACTTAGGTACTTTTGTAATTACGGTTCTACTTTTCTTCAAATGATACGTGGCTTTGTGTTTCAGTTGATTGCTACTTTCCAGATAATAATTTAGATATAGCAACCTCATCTGATTCATGTTATGCTATTTCTTCAACACTATAAGAGACCACTAAGCAGCGGTTGTTCTCCAGATAAGAAACTGCATGCTTGTGTTTTAAAGCACAAGAATTTTGGAATTTCAGCACACTGTACCATAGCTTAGCATTAGCAATATTAAAATCTTAAAACATGGAACCTCATCTAAAGGCACCAATCAGTATCTTCTCCTATTCCATTATATAATTGAAATAAAAGAAGTCTTGATGCATTTAAATGTAGGTCTCCTCATGTATAAATTTTACTGATCATGCATATATGGTCTGCTCTGCTTTTAGTAAAATCTCATTTACTACAGGTGCAATAACTGGAGCTATAACTACTCCTCTGGATGTGATAAAAACAAGATTAATGGTTCAGGTACTGGAAATCTGTCTCATGATTTTTTTTCTCTGAAGGAAGTCAGTAAAGAGTTTCTCTCTCTCTCTCTGAACCTTTGCAGGGATCAGCAAATCAGTACAAAGGGATTTGTGATTGTGTTAGGACCATCGTGAAAGAAGAAGGAAGTCATGCTCTTTTGAAGGTTTGACCAATCTTTTTCATTCCTTTTGTGTCTCAAAATTATGATATTACAGTGGAGTAGTCGTTTCTTTTCTCTTGTTACAGAGAAATTATGAAAATTCTGTTCAGATTATTCAATTGCTTTTCTTAATATGTCAAGAGTTGCTAAAAAATTTATACCATTAATAGAAATACTCTGGAGATATGGAATCCCTTATGTTTTTAAAGCTTTGGCACTTCTAAAGCCTTTATTTTCATCTTACTATTTCAGTGTTTTCCTCACTTTCTTTCTTATGCTCATCACATTGAAACTTGATCTAAATGAAATATGTAATTCATATCTTGTGTTTGACAGCGCATAGCACATGCCAGTCTTCTTCCTAATACCTTGAGTAAATATAATGCTCCCTTCATCAAAATGATATAATGGTCATCTTGTAGGTGTATGCCAAACTTTTGCTGTATAGACTAGAATGTTTGAGAGTGCTGGAACATGTCAAAGACAGTTTTAACACATTTCGCCACGATTAGGCAGAGATCAGGCCACCAAATTTATTTCTGATTTTTTCCCTTTTTTTTCTCACCTTTGTAGAATATTAAACCAATTATGTCATGCCATCTTAATGGAGTGAAAGGAAGGGTAAAATGAGTTATAACATGGACAAGAAAATGTTCTTTCAGATCATTTACAAACAAATAAATGATATACTTTAGTTGGACTGCTTTATGTAGTTAAAAGATGTGAAATTTATGGATCTTTCCTTGAGTTGATGGTCAAAAAAAAAACTGTGGTATATGTTACTTATTAGAAATTGAAAGTTGTATATTAGTACACTGATTCTCAAACTTATCAAAACTTGAACAAAAGTAGGAATTTTTGTGTATAGGAAAAGGTTGTGAAAGTTACGTAGCAGACAACTAAAATAGCTTGCAAAAATGTGACATTCTTTAGGGTGGTGGTTGTTACACAACGTGTAACAGATTTTACCCTTCTTTTTTTATGTTTTCTGCAGGGAATTGGGCCAAGAGTTCTGTGGATAGGAATTGGGGGTTCAATATTTTTTGGTGTTCTTGAAAGGACAAAGCAAATACTTGCCCAAAAGCGCCCACCGTCTCAAAACTCAATCCCTTTCAAAGATCAACTATAGCTCACCAGTTTTATTTATTTTTGTCATCTTAATAGCTCTATTCACTTGCTGTTCTTTCAACGCTTTGTTTCATCTATCAAGAAAATCATTCTGCTGGGTTTCACCTTTGATTCAGTTTTCAGTTTTCTATATTGGAATTGGAGCATCAAAACGTTAAAATCAATTAGAATATTGAACTTGTAAATTTTACTCTGTTTGAATTAAAATTATCAAATAAAATATAATTGCTCGTCAATGATGTAATTCTTTACAGAGACTTTCCCTACTCAAGTAGGCTTCTCTATGTGTAAATTTATGATATCATGTGCCCCTGCATGCCTTTTTTTTTTTTTTTTTAAACTTGCAATCTGCAGCTCTTGTGCGTGGCTAGAGTTGCAAGGCATTTTGAAATTATTTTCATTATATTTTATTGCTTTAAGGGGGCGTCTGGTTTGCTTGATATTACATCAAGTTGTAATGTTACATTCTTGTAATGTTAGATTCATGGTATCACATTACAGCAAATATCATTATCATGTTTGGTTTAATATTTACACTTCCATCACATCCTGGTAATGTATTGCTTTCTTTATTTGATTGGTTCCTAATATTCCAAAAATAATTAACAAATTTTCAATGAACTTTCAAAAATATCCTTTTAAATAACTAAACAAAAATTTATTTTTTAATTAAAAAACCTCAAAATAATTTAACACAGTTTAAATTTATTTTCTTCCCCTTTCTCACCAACCAAACTTAAGATCCATAAAAAATGAAACAAATTCCTTGAACTTTCCCACACTTTTTCACCAACCAAACAGCTGCAGTCTACCAAAAATAAGCAAAAACAAAGAAGCCCTAACAAATATTAACTCCAACAAAAGCCGTACCAAATTTCACAAAATCAAAAGAAAAAAAAAATTAGAATCTTGGAGCCAACGGCTTGGGATATGAGATCTAAGATCATCTTTGGTTAGAAACTCTAATCCGGAGAGAGTGAGAGAGAGAGGCTAGGCTTTATCGGCCATGGATTACAATCAAAAGCTCCAATAGAGAGAGAGAGAGAGAGAGGCTGAGTTTGAACTTTTGAAGAGAGAAGCTACGGTTTGAAAATAGATTAGGACAATTTTGTAAATAAATTTATTAGTATGGGAAATTTTGTCAATTCTTTTTTTTTTTTTTTTTTTTTTTGATAGGGAAATGAAATAATTTCATTGATTCTGAAATTGGAATACAACAGAGCTGAACAGAGTTACAGAGAGTCCTCATTGAGAATGTGTTGAATAAAAGGAGGATTGACCCCTTTCCATGTGAAGGACTAACCGGATAGTTTGGCTGCACGAGCTAGCTCGTGAGCAGCCCTGTTGCCCTCCCTTTTCAGGTGCTTAAATGAACTCCAATTAAAGGCCTGAGCAGAGGACCTGATATCTTGAAGGATGTGTCCGAGCTCTCCCCCACATTCCTGAGAATTTAGAGCTTGAATGAGAGCTAAAGCGTCGGACTCAAATATGGCTTTTGATGTTCCCATTTCTGCAGCAAAAAGGACACCCAGATGCAATGCAAATGCTTCGGTGACAGAGGCAGGGAAGGCGGAAGGGAGGAGCTTGTTGAGTGCACCTATAGTGGCACCAGAGTGGTCTCTTATGATGACCCCGATGCTTGAATAGCCACCCTCAGATGCTGTTGCCCCATCCACGTTAATTTTGTGAAAACCTGGAGGGGGAGGGGACCATAGTGCGCTGGCTGTGGGAAGAAAGGAGGTGTCATGCAGACAAGAGGAAGTAAAATCTATGTGGGCTTGCTTTGCTATTCCCCAGACTTGAGATGGTGGGCAGCCTGCTTCATTGTGAATGGCATCGTTCCTATTGCTCCAAATAGACCAGGCAACCATGTAGAAAAGTCCCAGATCAGCGAGAGACCCCCTATCAATGAACTGAGTCGTGATGCCAATGAAGTCCAGAGCTGGGGAAGAGAGGTCCACTGGGCAGTCAGACCAGCAAGCCCAAGTTTTCTGTGCGTGGTTGCAATGGAGCAGAGCATGGTTGATTGATTCCAATTCCTTGTCGCAGATTTGGCAAAAACCAGAAATGTTCAGACCCCTGCGCCGCAAATTGAGCAAAGTTGGCAGACCGTCCAAGCACACCCGCCAAGCAAAAATTCTAACCTTTGGAGGCACATTTAGTTGCCAAATTTTCTTCCAAAAAGGTGAGGCATGGAGATTAGATGAATTTTCTCCAGTGGAACCAGCATCCAGCAACCCCTGAGCAATATAATAGGCACTTTTCACCGTGAAGGAGCCCCTTTTATTCCCCATCCAGATCAGCGAGTCCTCGGGGAGGTTGTGACTAAGTGGGATATTAAGAATTTCCCTTGCCTCAAAATGGAGAAAGAGGGAATAAACTAGGTCCGGCTTCCACCATTTTGTATTTTCGTCAATGAGGGATGAAACCATGGGGAAATCCTCAAAAACCACCGGAGGAGAGATCACTTTGTGAGTAGTTGGGGAAGGAAGCCACTTATCCTCCCAAATATGGATTCTTTTTCCATTGCCCACCCGCCATCTAGTGCCCTTTCTAACGACCTCAATACTAGAGTGAATGCTTCTCCAAGCATAGCTCGGATTGCTTCCCAAATTTGCATTCAAGATATCATCAAAAGGGAAGTATTTGGCTTTATAGACCCGGGCCAAAAGGGAGTTTGGGTTTGACAGAATCCGCCAAACTTGTTTTGCAAGGAGAGCCAAATTGAATGCTTGGAGATTTCTAAATCCCATCCCACCAAAGAGTTTCGATTTGCATAGATTTCTCCAGCTCACCCACGCCATTTTTGTCTCTTGATTCCTTTGACCCCACCAGAAATTTCTAATCATTCGTTCAAGATCATCACAAAGAGTTTTTGGCAGACGGAAGCAACTCATGGTGTATGTTGGCACCGCTTGGGCAACTGATTTTATTAGAATTTCTCTACCTCCAATGGAAAAGAGCTTTTCCTTCCAGCCAGCTAATTTTTTTCCCACCCTCTCTTTGATCTCGGCAAAGACTTGGCTTTTTGATTTGCCAATAAGGGCAGGAAGGCCAAGGTATTTTCTGTGTTGGGAGCATTGCATTGGGCCCAGTATGTTTAGGATTTCTTCCCTAACATCATTGGCAGTATTGGGGCTGAACCAGACCGAAGACTTGTCTGAATTAATTTTCTGTCTGGAGGCCTCTTCATAAGAGCTAAGAATCTGAACCAGCTCAGAGCATTGTTGGGAACTAGCCTTGCAAAATAAAAGGCTGTCGTCCGCGAAAAAGAGATGAGAAATGGTTGGGCAGCCCCTACAGATGGATATGCCTTGGAGAGCTTGGGTGCGAGCTGCTTGGTGGAAGAGGGCTGATAAGCCTTCAGCACAAAGGAGGAAGAGACCCGGAGAGAGAGGGTCTCCCTGTCTAAGCCCCCTGGTAGGGATGATATTCCCATGTGTTTCACCATTAATGATGACAGAGTATGAGACAGATGAGATGCATTGCATAATAAGAGAAATCCACTTCCCATCAAAACCAAGTCTTTCCATAACTCCCCTAACAAAACCCCATTCGACTCTATCGAAAGCTTTACTCATGTCAAGTTTGATGGACATGAAGCTATCTTTCCCCTCAGTTTTATGATTAAGGTAGTGCAGAAGTTCGAATGCAACTAATACATTATCTGTGATTAGCCTATCGGAGGTGAAGGCACTTTGATTTTCAGTGATGACAGTGGGAAGAATAGCCTTTAGTCGGTTAGCAAGGGTCTTGGAGATGAGTTTATAGGCAACGTTGCAAAGACTTATTGGTCGGAACTCTGTAATTTTGGTGGGGTGGGAACATTTGGGTATTAGAGCTATGTTTGTTCTGTTTATTGCAGCCATGGGGAGGTTATGATTGAGGACATTAAGAACCATGCTAGTAATATCTGAACCTACAATGCTCCAATATTTATGAAAAAATATTGCTGACATACCGTCGGGGCCCGGGGCCTTGGTGGGATGGATTTGATGTAGGGCCTTTAAAACTTCTTCTCCAGTGAACGGCCGAGTTAGCTCTTCATTCATTTCCCTAGTGACCCGAGCTGGTATGGCCCTGGTGATTTCCTCAATGCGTCTCGGAGAGGTTGTGGTGTAAATATTCTGAAAATATGCAACAGCCGTAGCAGAGATGCTCTCCTTTTCATCACACCACCTGCCATCTTCACCCCATAAACCCACAATTGTGTTCTTCCTCTTCCTGTCAGAAGCTCTAGCATGGAAAAATTTCGTATTTTTATCTCCCTCCTTATACCAATGAACCTTACTCCTCTGGTGCCATAACATCTCTTCACTATCCAGCAAACTATTCAGCTCCCTTCTTAGCTGGTTTATCTCCGCGCCTTTCGAGCCGTCAAAATCCTGAGACGTGAGAACATTGAGCCCCTTCCTCTTTTCTTGGATTTTTTTAGGAATGTTGCCAAACACTTCCTTATTCCACACAGATAAATCCACTGCACATTTGCTGAGATTTGAAGCAATTTCCTCAGGGGTGGTGGCGAGGGTACCACTATTCCAAGCTGTCTCAATAATCTCATGACAATCCTCTCTTTTTGTCCAAAGAGCTTCGAAGTGAAAACGGCGATTGCGGGACGAGGTAGAATAGTTAGAATCAGAGATCCTTAGAATGTTATGATCCGACGTGGACTCCACCTGATGGTGGACTTTCACATCACCGAACAAATTCAGCCAATCTGAGTTAGCAAAGGCTCTGTCCAGTCTGAGATACACCCTATTACACCCCTCTTGCAGGTTGCACCAAGTAAATTTTGGGCCAAAAAAACCAAGGTCTTGGAGGCCACAAGAATTCACCGCATCACGAAAACCCTCCATTTGGTGCTGGGATCTCAAAGCTCCCCCTGATTTTTCTGTCACAGACAAAATTTCATTAAAATCACCACAGCATAACCAAGGAAGAGTAAATTATGTACCTAGGTAAGAAAGAAGATTCCATGACTCTCTTCTCATATGAGTTTCAGGGTGACCGTAGAACCCTGTGAATCTCCAGGAATTGTTGCTTTGCTGGTCTGAAAGTACTGCATCAATGTGGTGGGGGGAGTAGGATTTTATTTCCAAGTTTATCTCTTTGGACCACAGAAGAGCAAGACCCCCACTACGACCTCTGCAGGGAACAAAAAGGCCATTTGTGAAGCCCAACTTGTATTTTACTCTCTCCATACGTTTAGTTTTTGCTTTAGTCTCCGCAAGGAAGACAATATAGGGATTCCACCGTCGCACATATTCGCGCAACGCGTAAACTGTCCGGGGGTTCCCAATTCCCCGGCAGTTCCAACTTAGACAATTCATTGCGCCCGGCGGTGCTGCCTTGCAGACACCGCCGATCCATCAGGAATGAGGTTGGTATTGTTGTGTTGTGTTGTGCAGAGTCTTTTTTGTGCAGGAGAGTTACCTTGTGTTTCCTCAGAAAAATCAAGCCGAATAGGCCTTTGAGTGCCTGAAATATTCACTTGGACTCTTGAAGGTGTGGGGTGGGCTTGTTTCCCTTTCTCCCGAGCTATTCTCTTCCAATTTGTTTTTTCCTTGGATTGTGTCCTTTTTGTTGGGCTTATGTGAGTGTCAGCCCTTTTTTGGAGGTTTTCCTTCTTAATAGTGGGCTTTAGAGGACTTGTTACTTCCTGGGCTTCTTGAGTTGAGAAGCTGGGGCAGCCCACTAAAACCGAAGCATCCCATGAACCTTTGTCTGAAGCATCGTTGGAACCTTTTGCTGAAACATCCACTTTGGACTGGTCACGTGAGAGTATCTGAGCTATTGTGTCAGTCAATCTGATCTTGTCAACTCTCACCGGATTTTCCGCAGCTTGGGAGCCCAAAACCTCGGTTTCACCCCTTATTTCAAAATTTCGGTCTTGTTTATCAAACCTCGGTACCACCCCCTGATCGGATGTAAAATCCTTGGAGCTTTCTGTCACCGGAGTAGTCTTTCCCTCCGATCTCATCCCCGTTTTTCCTGCACTATCCTCGTTTTGACCCCCGCTGCTTGAAGCTCTTGACCTCTCTAAACTTCCTTTTGAGTTCGCTCCCGCTTTGAGCCAATCCCCATATTGTTTTGGGGAATGGGGGCTGTAAGGAAAACTTCCGCAGTGTCTGTCATCATGACCGAGGAGTCCGCATTGGAAGCAGAAGCATGGGAGCCTCTCATATTTGAAGGTGACCCATGTCTTACTGCCGTCTAAGTTGACAATGTTCCCTCCCCTGCGAAGAGCCTTGTTTAGAGGTAGGTCCACACGGATCCGCATGAACTTTGCTTGCTCTGAGAGCCAAGAACGCTTGTCTGTTTCAATATAATGCCCCAGGCTGTTCCCCAAATCTCTTCCCACTTCCTCTGATAGATTTTCAAACGGGAGGCCCCAAACTTGGACCCAAAAAGGGGAGTGGGAGAAGGAAATATTGGACACTGATAAACCTTTTTTCCATCGGCATAGAAGGAGCAAATTATTGTCGAAATTCCAAGGGCCATTCCGTTCGACCCACTCCATTTGGTATTCGGAAGTAAACTTGAACTGAAAAATGTCCTTACCCACATCAACGATTCTTAGTTCTGATCCCATTTTCCACGCTGCTCTGAGTGTGCTTTTGAGAGCCCTTTGATTCTGTTGTCTGTCTGAGAGTAGCTTACCAAAGAGGCTTAAAGCACATTCCTCCATAAGGTCCGATCTACTCATAGTTGAGATGGCTATACCTTCTTCTTCTTCCTTGGTGAGCCGAAGATGTTGAAGGCCTTCTAAAACAAATTGATCCATTTGATAAAAGTAGAAAGAGTAGGCTTATCTGGTTGTCTGAGAAAAGGAGAGGAAAGAAAAGAACCCTTGAAAAGGGAGGGACAGAACCCTTAAGGAGGGAGGGAGATGACTCATAGAGTCAAGAGAGCACTCCTACAGAGGGAGAGAAAGGGCCTTACACTCAGTTCTATTTGGTAGGAGTTTAAATTCAATAGCATCTGGTGTAAAACCATTGTTTTACACCTTCCAATCATAGCATGACACATCAGAATTTTACAAGCATGCCACAAATTAATGAATAGGGAGTACCACAGACAATCAATTCCCATGAATATCCAAACGCACATACTCCCTGTCTTTGTCTCTCCTCCTATCTCTCTCTCTGATCGGACCTGCTGATCTTCTCAAGCAAGACCCTTTATGGTTGCCGTTGCTATCACTGGTAGCGGCTTACACACTTTCCTTTCTCTCTCTCTCTCTCTCATATCCTAACCTTCTCTGATTATACACCTCCACAAAAGACCACAATTGCAAGTTTTATTTGTTTATATATATGGATGAAGTTTTTAGCTTTTTGTCATAGAATCATGTCATAAAGGGGTTCTTTTACGAAGGAGCTACTGGGAAAAGTAAAAAATCGAATAAACCCTCATACTTTTCAATGTTTTAGCTCCAAAACACCATAAAGCAAAATCAATTCATCAAATAATAATCTCATAGAGTAAATTGCCTTTGTCTTTGACCATGATGCTAAAAAAGAAGAGGCTGAAGCTTGCTACTCCGATGCATCGATGTGTTTAGGGACACCAGCAATGCCATCAGTGGCAGAAAGGGAGATGGTGGAAGAAGAAGGGGATGTTTTGGTGGCCGCTACAATAAGTCTGCTTCAAAGGATGGGTTTCCATGGAGTCTTAATGAGAGAGAAAATAAGCATTATCGTGTGTAGTAAGTTCTACACCTTAGTTTGTGAGAAGTTGACGTGGCGTACTGAAATTGGAGGGTGTAAAATTAGGAATTTACACCCTGTCCTTATTAAATTCGAACTCATTTTGTAATCTTAGATTATTGTAATCTTAGAAAAAATAAAATGAACCAAACATCATAATGTTCACATTACAGTAATGTGCATTACATTAAGATCACATTATGATAAATCAAACGCTCCCAAAGTAATTGGGTAACATCATCTTGCTGTACTGAATTCCAAGTAGTAGAACTTTCCATGATGTCATATATTATCAAAAACAAATTTGTGCTGAGAGTCTTGTCGCTTAACTATCATCTCTTGGTATTTCTAATGGAAATATCTAAAGTTCAAATTCCCCTACCCGCATTGCAACTATCGAATTATCAAAAAAAAAAAAAAAAAGACAAATTTGCAATCCATGAATTAGTCTTGGTCAATAATTTCCTTTCACACCAATATAACCTAAACCAAGTTGAATTACGAATTTGAGGTAATTTTCAACAAATTTCCCCGTCATTCAAATCCACATTAGTAATATCCCTTTTTCACATTAATTGAAGCAAATTTTTATAGAGAAATATAATCATTTTTTGCATATACAAAGCCAAATTACTGGTTAGATTAAGAGATCTTTCCTCTACCTGTACCAAAGAGAGAAATTGTCCTTTTGTCATAGAATATCTTCACCTTATACTTGGTCCTTGTTATCGTTATTTTAATTGGGAGATCGAGACCCTAACCAAGCTTTAATACTACATGTGCGATAGCAAAGTTCTGATACCACCTTTTGTACAATAAACTTAAGGATTTGAATAAATAACGACAAAGGTAATTAAAAGTACACAAAAGAAACAAGAGTTCAAATGGTTGGACAAATTGCCTACTTTTAGAGAAACAAATCAAGTCTACTATACATAATAAGAATTACAATTTTCAACCTTTTAGCCACTCACACAAGAGAACTCTTTCTAGTAGTGTTCTCTTATTTTTAGGAGAACTATTCTTCCAAGTCTTTTTCTCTCCTCATATGAGAGAACTTTTAGACCAAAGCCACCAAACCCTTTACTGTATTGACTATATATAAGGCATTAATCTCTATTTCCTACTTCCTAGTGGACAAGGAATAAGATATTATCTCTTTGAGAGCCCTAATTCATGCCGTACTTGCTAGATTGTGTAAGGACACACTAGGGTGGACCTAAAAAAGAGGTTTTAGGGGAGATTAGAATGGTTTGCGCACTTAGGATTTTTTTAATCAAGTGTCTCTCAAAGTCACCATTCCAGAGACATCAAAGTAGATCTAGAGATCAATTGGTGAAAAACTGAAGTTGTAACACCTATCACAAACCTGTTGTGAAGAAAATCTTCAAGAACTTCTTGGAGTCAGTTGAAGGTTTCGATAGTACCATGGGTGCATCATCCATGAAACTTCCACATGGTTGAAGAGTTTCGATGCTATGGAGTAGTAGAAGGTTTTAACTGTAAGTTGTTTACATGTTGTAGAGTCCAAGAAAAGGTTTGTTTGTTTGTTTTTTTTTTTTTTTTTTAGGTTGTAATAGTTATTTTATCTTAGTGGATTTGCCTTGTTAGAGGAGGTTTTCCTTGAATAGATTTCCTTGGGTTTTCCACTTCATCACCATATCACCGTCTCTTATGTGCGGTTGTTTTTTTAATTAAAGAGAATGTGTGGTTGTTTGAATTATGATTGGTGATGCCCTATATCATATGTCATATACTTATATCATTTTCATTGATTAGATTTGTTTGATTAAATTTTCATAATTAGACTAAATTGATTAAATCTACTGCGTAAAACTTAACTAGGGTCTAAAACTTGCTAACATACTTAACGATGCATCTCCTTATTGAAGATGAAGTAAATCTCTTTCCTAAAAAAAAAAAAATTTCATTTCTTGTTGTTAAATTTGACTTGAACCATGATATTAGATGCTCAATATGAAATTAATTAACATTAAATTGGTTATTTTTAATTCAAATTATATGGTTAATTCATAAAATTAATCTTAGTTTGGTTAGTATTAAATAAATTTAGCTAATTGACATTTAAATATAAAATGTTCCACTTAACTAAATTGCCTTAGGTTCCAAACTATATCGAGTCATCCCTAATTGCAGATAAATTTTAAGTAATTTTTTTTTTAAATTGTTTTTCATCTAAAACTTTGTTGCATTTGAGCATAATATCATTATGTTCTTTGTTAATAGGTATTGTACTCTATTATTTATTTTCAAATTCCATTCTCAACAACCAAAATGGAGTGAAGAAAAAAGAAAATTTCATACTGAACAATAGTAGATTATTGCTAGCCAAATAAAACTTTGAGGATTATTCAAATACTAAATGTATTGCCTATATATACTAGCCAAAATATGGAGTTGCAACTGCAGTTAGAGGAAATTTTCTATGAATGGATATTCCAATAGATTCAGTCGTGTTCAAATCCTCTCCTCTTGCCCCATTAGGCAATGTCCAATCAAAGTAGTGCAAAAGATTTGCCAAAATAAACTTAATAGTGGTTATGGCAAAGCAAATTCCAGGGCAACCTCTCCTACCAGCTCCAAATGGGATCAATTGGAAATCATGTCCTTTAAAGTTTATGGTAGAATTCAAGAATCTTTCCGGCTTATATACCTCTGGATTTTCCCATAACCCAGGGTCTCTTCCAATTGCCCATGCATTAATAAGAACTTGTGTTCCAACTGCAATGTCATATCCTTGTATTTGGACATCTCTATTTGATAATTTTGATTCTCGGGGAAATAATAGTGGAACAGTAGGATGCAAAACGAAGAGTCTCTTTGATTACTGCATCTAAGTGCTGCAGTTCTTCCAATTCATCCTCTGTTATGCCCTTTTTCCAGCTAGTGATCCCTCTCACTTCATTTTACACCTTCTTCATCGTCCTCGGATGCCTTAAAAGCTCTGTCATTGCCCACTCTAACACTGAGTATGTAGTGTCAGTACCACCAACGAATGCATCCTATAACAAAAGATGGTTAACATTGAAGTAAGTTGTGAATATGCATGAGAAAGAGTGTGAAATGCTATAGCCTCTTAGAACAAAACAAGCCCCTTTGTAGTCAAGGCTATCTTTTTTCTTTTTGTTGAATAAGAGTATTTAATATTTTCAGTAATATCCTTTCATTGGCTGTTCTTAATCATTAATATTTAACACATTCTTTTATTACTTTTTAGGGATGGCAAATTTTACCCGACCTGCTGGTACCTAGCCCGATTCGACCCTAATAGACTGGGTTTTACCCGACTTGTGAAACAATAGGGTCGGGTTTGGATTTTTAAAATAAAACCCAAAGCGGGTTCAGGTCGGGTGCAAGTTTTAGTGATACTCGCCCTGAACCCGGACCCGACCCGCTTAAAAGCAAAATTACCAAAATACCTGTGTATATATATATATATAAACCTAATTTCCCTAACCCTCATCTCCCTTCACTCTTCTCACCCACTCTCATTTCAACCTCATTGCCTCAGCCCAGCAGCCCCCCTCCCTCACCTTCATGCACTCTCACCCTCACTTACTCAGTCACTCTTACTCTCATCCCTACATCACCACCGCTAGCCATACCCCCATTCGTTCCCTCGCCACTAGCCACACCCCTCAAGCCCTCCCTCATCCATGCATCATCGCCAGCCCCCCTCACGGCCTTGCTCAGCCCCATAGCCTCGCCCCCTCCTCCATATGTCTCCACCTCGTTCTCCATCTTTTTTTTTCCTTTTTTTTTTTTCTGGGTTCATTTTGTCTCAATCATGTGAGTTTGTGTTTGTGTTTGTGATTTCTGTGTTTGTGTTAGTGTTAGGATTTGTGTTTATGTTTGTGATTTTGAAAGGGAAAATCATAAATCTGAAATTTTTGTGTTTGTGATTCTGTGTTTGTGTTTGTGTTAGGATTAGTGTTTGTGTTTGTGATTTTTGTGTTTGTGTTTGTATTTGTGATTTTGGCATGACAAACGAGGCAAGTTTGGGGGTTAAAAAAAATACGTTTATTAAACGAGACAGATTCGAGTAATGAAGACGGGCTCGTGGGGCGGGTTTGGGTATAAAGAAACCCGCTCCGAACCCAACCCATTGTCATTCCTATTATTTTTGGTGAATAAAATACTTTATCTTTTCCTTTATAACCCCCAAAAAAAAAAAAAAAAAAAAACAGAGAAAACTGTTTTGTGGGCCCCACCATTTTCTCTGTTCTCATTTCCCCTCCTTCACCCTTGTTACTCTCCCAAAACACAAACCTGAACCCAGCTTCAACCAGAATAACAGCAACAGCAACAACAACAACAACAACAACAACAACAATAACAACAACAATAACAACAAAATGCGGCCAATCAGATGGCTAATTCTACCTCCACCTCAGCCGGTGATGATGAGACAACGACAACGACGAGCCGATACAGAATTGATACGGTGACAGTCGAGGTCTCCATCTTGGAGTCGCGAATTGGGTTCGCTGGTTGAGAACCTTGATTGGGTTCACAGATTGGGTTCCTTAGTTTTTTTAAAACCCATTCATGTGGGTATTTTGAAACCCCAAATCCAAATTTCAGTTTCCATCCTTACCCGGTCATGGAGTGCAGCTTCAGACCAAAAAATTTTGTGATGAAGAACAAAAAAAAAAAAAAAAAAAAAAAAAAAAAAAAAGGGAAGAACAATGGACAATGGAGACCGAACCCAGGAGAAGAAAGAAGAGAAAAAGAAGGAGACAGTGTCAGGAGTTGAGTTGACAAAGTTGTGTAATGGGTCCCACCATGTGTGTTTAATTACAAAAATGCTATTAAGTTATGAGTTATGGAAACTAAAAATAGCCAAAATGTGTTTTCAGTTTCCATAACTTATAATTCAAAAATCAGAGAATTTAGTGTTAGAAACAGAGTTATGAAAACAAAGAAATTGTACAGCCAAACAAGTATTTTGCTATGGATCACACCATTTTTGAGAATTGAGTTATGAAAACAGGTGAACCAAACAGCCTCTTACTCTCTCAATAGGGAAACTGATCACATTTTCCCTTTGGATCCAAAGCAAAATGTCTACAAGGTCCTTTTGCTCTTCGTTGTTTAAACTAATGACATTTCCATCACTCCCTTTCTTTTGACAATTTATGTGCTCTTCAATTACTTCTTCTAAAAAATCATCAAATTGTTTAGCCACTTTCTCTGCTTTAGCGTCCAAGCCATTGACACGGCTCACCCAAGCCAGCCATGGAATATAGTCCCCCACGTTGATAATACCTAGCAACTCTGCTAAATCTTCCATAAGCTTCTTAAACTTCCTCCCACCTTCCCCTCCATCATACCTCCTTCCCAAGGTAACCCTACATATTATATCATTTGTAAGTTTTGGCAAGACTTCGCTTAAATTCACAGTTGAAAAACAAGATTGTTTGATTTTCTCTACCAGTAGAGAAAGCTCCTCTTCTCTCACAGCACGAAAGGACTGAACCCTTTTGCTACTCAAAAGATGTAGCACAAGTATGCTTTTCATCTTCCTCCAATACTCACCATAGGGGGCCAATGACACATCTTTGTAATTGTATGATAGTTTCTCGAACATGCTTGATTTGGGTCGATTCACAAAGATGAGATCGTGTGTCTTCATGATCTCTTGGTCAGCATTAGCAGAAGAGACAACAAGGGTTGGTACGCTGCCGAAGTGAAGCAGCATGAGGGGGCCATGGTGTTGAGCTATGGCTCGGAGTGAGCGGTGAGGCTGCAAGCCGATTTGGTGAAGGTTTCCGATTATTGGGAGCTTTGGTGGTGAAGGCGGTGAGTTTTTTTTGTTGTTTGAAAGGGTGGGGAACCATTTGAATAGAAGAATGAAGATGAAGGCCAAGATGCATAAAACAAAGGGATGCAGCAACAAGGATGTTACTTTCGGCCCTAAAAATTGCGGTAAGTGTGACATTTTCTTCTCAATTTTACGGGCAAGAATACGTAAGTTCCTGTGATTTTCCTTCATTTTTCTCTTGAAGTATCAAACTGATTTCCCCAATAGCCTTAAGAGTAGTATAAGCATGCATGTGAATAAAAGTCGGCAAATGAGGTCCATGAAAAGAAAAAAAAAAACAAAAGGTAAGACAATGGGGCTTTGTCCAAAGTTGATCTGGACGGCATATATATATGTCAAACGTATGATATTTGAACCAACGAGGTAATAACGCGTGCACGCTAGAGCACCTCCAATTCCAATAATGCAGAATGGACCCTAGCCACTAATAGGGAAAAAGACAAACCAAAAGATTTAAACAAAACAACCAAACCAAAACAGATTAGAAAAAAGATATTAATGTTAATAAAAAAATATTAAAAGCTAAAAGATGTGATCAATCTCAAATTGAACCCCACCTTATCTCATTGTAATCATAACTCTTTCAATTAGGTTTTGGTCACAAACATTCTTTTCTTGTATTGTTAGTGTATTCGCATCAGTTTATACAAAATTTTCAATATATCTAAATATAAGAACCTATTTTTTTATTTTACACAACTACTTTTCAAAAACACTCACATCAGATTATTTATTTTACAGGTTATTGATAAATAAATAAATAAATAATTTAATGAAATGTAATATAAAATAGATAATCTGATGTGAGATGTTTTGAAAAATAGTTATGTAAAATAAAAAAAATAGATTTTAACACTAAAATAAATAAATAAAAAATTGCATGAGTTGGTGCAAATGCTCTTATATGAACTCATGTGGGTGATTTTTGGATTTGTATGTATAAAATTTACCCCATATACTATTTTATATTGACTGATGTGAGTCTTCTTATATCATATCTTCTGTTAGCCATTTGATTCTTTTCCACTACAAAAATATCGAGCTACAACGTTGTTTCTAAACCGCCTTTACCCATGCCCATTATGAGCATTTTTACTTTATTTTGCCCACAAAGAGAGAGAGAATGAAAATTGACATATGAAAAGATAAACTATGACAAACTTTTGTCTTAAAAATCTTTAATAAAATATAAACAAAATAAGAGATATAAAATAATTATTTTTTAATACATTTCAATTCAATATTTATTATCTTTTAAAATGAAACTTTGATTTTTTTATTTTTTTATAAATCCCAAAAATAATCTAGAATTGATTTTGTACTAAACTTCATATAAATTTTCTGTTTGGTTTACAAAACCAATTATTTAGTTAGAAAGTCATCTTTCATTTTATTACAATACTTAGTTCAATAATATTCATAACTAGTCGCTAACCCGTGCGATACACGGAATAGTCATACAAAAATTTTAAATTTTCATTTTATTTAAAGTTATGATCAATTGAAAATAAAAGTTACAATTTAATAGGAAAAAAATTCTAATACTAATAATGCATGATAAGTCCAACACCAATAATAATTTGGTATATTCTTTGCTATGTAATAATTTGTTATACCTAAAATTTATGCTAAACATGAAATTAATAATTATTCCCAATACTTAAAAATCATATGCAATAGGAATAATATTAAAAAAAAAAAAAAAACTAAAGAAATTGTTAACAAACCTAGAGTGGTAGTAATAAAGTTTGCAGTTGTTTATTTAAAAATGAGAGTATGACCTCCATAATAAGTATTGTTAAGTTATTAATTTTTTTGAGAGATAAGTTATTAATATGTAATAGAAAATAATGTAATTAATCTAATATAACTCAACTTATTTAATAATTTCAAAAAAGTATATCAAAACCAGTGAAAAGTAAGTGACATGAGGTTTGGACAGTAGTTGGTAAAAAAAAAGTTTTAAATTCCTTATACTTTTCAAATTGCTCAAGTCCATTCCGTTTTTCCCTTCTTTTTTTTTTTTTTTTTTGTTCTATTTTTTTTCCTTCTCTTCCGTTTTCAAATTCTCTCATCTTTATCACTTTGGAGTTTATTTTATTTTGTTTTTTTAACATCTATCATCCAAAAAAAAGTTTTAATTTCCTCATACTTTTCAAATTGCTCAACGGCACAAGTACATACTGTTTTTCCCTTCTTTTTCTTCTAATTTTTTTTCTTCTCCGCCTTTTTCAAATTCTCTCATTTTTATCTCTTTGTTATTTTTTTTACTTCAATCTTGAATTGCTCTCATCCACACATTTATTTATTTTACTTTTAGAATGCCTTATCTTTTATTTTCCCAATCCTACACAACTACATGTTATTTTTTTACAAAAAATCTTGCAAAACCATTGCATTTTCACCATGCTCCTTTCTTTTTCTTTTTATTATTTTATTTTATTTTATTTTGTCAAAATATTTTGCAGAAGCATTCATGTCAACATTTGATAGATTTCATGGTGGTGATAAGGTGCTGTTCAGGTCTTTTTTTTTTTCTTTTTTTTTTTTTTTTAAACAATGAATCTTTCAATGTATCTGTTGGTTTGGGCTTTAAGATGGGCATAATTTGGCAATTTCATTTAGTGGATTTTTTTCCTTAATAGAATCAATTGATTTTCTTAAGTCATTAGTTGATGATTTTCACTTATTTCTATGAGTTCTTGATACAAATACTATACTACTTGATATATCCTATTGTCACCCCTATAATTCACATGTAGTCTTAATTTGTAACCAATTTTTATTTACCATACATATGAGAAAATGTATCTGACCTTTAAAGTTGATTTGGCGGCGCTTTGCTGGCTGGCATCACCGAAAAGAGAAGTCCTACTGCAAATAAGAGAAAAAAAAAAAAAAAAAAAAAAACTTTTCTGGAAAAATTTGTTTCAAAGTTTTCAACAGGAAATAAATTTTGGAGAGAGGGAGAGGGAGGGGGAGAGAAGTTCATAGAGAGAGATATAAAAAATATTGTATACTTATAACTACTACCCAAGAGAGTGAAACGTTGTGTCTAAAGTTATAGGCAGTTGGTTATTTTTTTATAAAGTTTAGCAGGAAAAGAGCGAAAGAAAAAGAAAAGAAGAAAATAAATACAAATAATTAAACAATTACCAAACTAATAAAAATCAAAACGTTGGAAGTTTCTCTGTCTCTCGAAGAAAGCTCTCTTTAGCTTTCTCTCTTAGACAGTAGAATAGGGGGTCACTTACCTTTACGAAAGTGTTTTAGTCTTTTCTTTGAATTAACAACGTTATTCAAAACTTGTGGGGTTCCTCTTCTTGTGGGATTTGTGGGAAACAGTCTTTTTTGTGTGTTTTTTGTGGGATTCTATATATCTATTTTTCTCTCTCTCCAACTACCATGGAGGAGTTAACTTCCAACTGGAATCGTCTATCCCTTTCAGATAGGGAGGGACCCGGATGCTGTCTTGAGGATGAACTGAGCTCCCAAGAGTTCTTCTTGGCTGCAAAGTTTTTAACTAGGAGGGCGGTCAATGTGGATGCCATAGCAAAATCCTTTACACCACTATGGCGCTCAAGGAATGGTTTTCAAGTCCGTAACTTGGGTAACCATATGGTTTTGTTTGTTTTTTATAACATAGAAGAGGTTGAGAAAGTGTTTTAACGTGAACCGTGGAGTTTCGACAAACACTTAATGATTCTAGAGAGGTATGATAAGAACAATTTAGTGGAGGAGCTTCAATTCAAGAGGACTACTTTTTGGGTGCAAGTTCATGGCCTCCCTATAAAGTTTACGAATGCGAGGGCTGCAGCGAAAATTTGTGAAGTCTTAGGAACGGTGTTACCTTCTACCAATCAACAAGAAACTGAGGGGGGGGGGGGGGGGTAATTTTGTTCGTATTAGAGTGTCATTGGACGTCACTATTCCACTGTGCAGGGGTCGATTGGTTTCTATAGGAAGAGATAAGTAAGTGTGGGTTAGCTTCAAATACGAAAGGTTGCCGAATTTTTGTTATTGGCGTGGCTGCTTCGATCATGATGATAAGGATTGCGAGAAGTGGTTGAACAGTGAAGGTACTCTTACACCTGATCAGAGGGAGTTTGGTCCAACTCTTAGAGCAGCACCTTTTTTCCCATCAAGAAAGCAAGTTGTATCGGTCCCAGGCTTTTACGAGTCAAGGCAACCTGCAACTCCACAGCCAGCTCCACTGTCAACGGCTGATTTGAAAGAGCAAGAAAAGAGCTGTTCAACTTCTCCGGAGCAGGCGAGAAGCAGCACAGATGGGGCGGAATGGACAGATTCAATGTCACCGGAGATAGTAACTGAAAGTATTCAAAGCAATAAATAGCAGAGTGTAAAGGACCACAGCCTGCAATTTGCCAGCTGCACAGCTCTCCCTGTCACACGAAGCTTTGAAGAGAAAGTTAATGATTCAGACAAAGCCTTTAATGCAAATAATTATCAGCAATCTCCCAGCTATGCAGGTAACGTCCAACAGCCCTTAAATACAAATTCCTCACTTTTGTCAACCATTATTCCAACCCAAACCATAAATACCATTCCAGCTCACCCGAACCAAAATGGAGATTTAATATCACATTCAACCTCGATTTCAAGGCCTTTATTCACTCCCATAATTGATTCCCATGATACACGTGCCCATCACGCTTCTAACCTTAACCAAAATGGAAACATTCCAAAACCTTTAATCAACCCCTTTAATGAAACCCAACAAACCCGGACCCCCCACTCATATGACCTTAACCAAAATGGCAATATCCCAAACCCCTCCAATCCGAACCTAAACCCAAATTTAACCCCATCACATGGCTCTTTAATACCACGTGCCAAACCTGAAAACCCTAGTGTCTCTTCACAGCCACCCAAACCGAAATGGACTAGACTTCTTCACAGCCACCCAAACCGAAATGGACTAGACTTGTGAGACCAAACCATCAAACTCCAGCTAACCCTACCCATACGCCCCTAACCCTAGGAAAAAGAACACCTATGAAAGATGATAGCTCTTCTGCGTTACCAAACAAACGTCAACAGGTTTCAAAGGGAGCAGCAGAACAAAAAAGGATATTGGTGGAGGCTGAGGCTCAGCCCCGCTAGTCATAATGAATTGCCTAGTTTGGAACTGTCGTGGGCTTGAGAACCTGCGAACAGGGAAGGAGCTTGGAGATATGATCCGGGCAAAAGACCCATCTGTCGTGTTTTTAGCCAAAACACTGGCAGACGAAGCAAGGCTAGATTTAGTTCAACGAAGCATTGACTATGAACACAAATGGGTAGTACCGAAGGAAGGCCATGGAGGTGGTCTTGTTCTGTTTTGGAAATCAATAGTGAACTTGGAGGTGATTGATTCATCACAATATTACATTGATACTTGGATTGATAAGGGTTCTGAACATGAGTGGAGGTTCACTGGTTTTTATGGGGAACCAGAGACATCAAAAAGAATTGAAGCCTGGGATAGTTTGCGAACTTTAAACCACCATCCACAGACCCCGTGGTTATGTGCTGGTGATTTCAATGAACTCACTCGGCAAGAGGAGAAACTAGGCAGGGCTACCAGACAACATAGGCAGATGAAACTCTTTAGAGATTTTATTAACAAATGTGGGTTCTTGGATCTTGGTTTTATGAGAAACCGGTTCAAATGGAGTAAACATTTTTAGGATGGACATTCAATTTGGGAACGACTTGAACGAGGTTTGGCTAATGATGCTTGTTTTCTGAAATTCCCGAGTTCGATTGTTCAACACCTTCAAAGTGCCTCCTTTGATCATTGTCCACTTTTGATCAACCTGTTGGGTTTGGATCCTCCCCCCAAAAAAAGAATTTTCAGGTTTGAGGAAATGTGGCTTTCTGATGAACATTGTGCAGAATTGGTGGAAGCATCTTGGTCTTCCTATTCAGTGGCGTTCCATGATAGTGATATTCTTAAAAGGGTGGAAATTTGTGGTAGGGACCTAGCATGGTGGAACCACAATATTTTTGGCAATGTGAGGAAGGAATTAATGAAGAAAAAAGCTCTCTTGGTGGAGGCCGAATCAGCAGCTATTGTAAGTGGGCAAAATGGTCGGGTTAGGGAATTAAAGGAAGAAATCAATATTCTGCTAGATAGAGAGGTGAGAATGTGGAGCCAAAGATCACGTACTCTTTGGTTAAAAAATGGGGATAATAATACCAGGTTCTTCCATTGTTGGGCTACAAAAAGACATAGGAAAAACAAAATCCGGGGTATTATGGATGAGAACAACACATGGAGAGTGGAATCAAAGGAGATAAATCTGGTGTTGGTAAACTATTATAGGGAGCTCTTCTCTACCTCAAGGCCGAATCCCCAACGGCCTCAATTAGAGCACATTCCCTTAATGATTACTGAAGAAATGAACTCAGCCCTTACTGGTACCTTTACAGCTTTGGAAGTTAAAGAAGCTTTGAAACATATGGCACCTCTCAAAGCCCCAGGTCCTGATGGCATGCCACCTTTGTTCTTCCAGCATTTTTAGGGGGTGGTAGATGCCGATGTCACTAATTCAGTTCTTTCTTGGCTCAACTCAGGTACCATCCCACATCCATTAAACCATACTTTTATCACCCTTATCCCAAAAATTCAAAATCCTGTTAGTGTGAGTGATTACCGCCCCATCAGTTTATGTAATGTCTTGTATAAAATTTTCTCTAAAGTGTTGTCCAATAGATTAAAGAAAATTTTACCAAGTATTATATCTGAACATCAATCAGCCTTTACGAAAAATAGGCTGATATCGGATAATATCCTTGTTGTTTATGAGTCACTTCACTATATGAATAATATGAAAACAGGGAAAACAGGATACATGGCTGTAAAGCTAGATATGAGCAAAGCCTATGACCGTGTGGAGTGAGTGTACTTGGAGAATGTCATGAGAAAAATGCGTTTCAGTGAAAGGTGGATTGGTTTGATTATGGTGTGCATAAAAACAGTGACATACTCTATCCTTATCAATGGTGAACCACAAGGCCTCATTCAACCTACCAGGGGGATTAGACAAGGGAATCCACTGTCTCCCTTTCTCTTATTGTTGTGCACGGAAGGGTTACATGGACTCATACAACATTCTGTAAGAATGGAGGAGTTAAAAGGGCTATCCATTAGCCGGAACGGCCCCAAACTAACACACTTATTGTTTACAGACGACAGTCTCCTTTTTTGCAGGTCAACCATTGAGGAGTGCAGAAAAATTTTGGAGATTCTGGAGATTTATGAGGAGGGGTCAGGCCAAAAGGTGAACAAAAACAAAATTGCTATTTTCTTTAGTCAATCCATTCCGGAAGCCACTAAAGTTGAGATCAAGGAGGCTTTGGGCTTACAAGAGATTGTACAGTATGATAAATACCTTGGGTTGCCATCTCTAGTGGGGAGGAAGAAGAAAGAGAGTTTCAATTTTATCAAGGAAAAAGTTTGGAGAAAATTACAAGGTTGGGAAGGGAAGCTCTTATCTCAGGCGGGACGGGAGATCTTGATAAAAGCAGTCATTCAAGCAATTCCATCATATGCTATAGGGTGCTTTAAAATTCCAATGGGACTTTGCCATGAGATCGAATCAATGGTCAGAAAATTTTGGTGGGGTCAAAGGGGAGATAAAAGAAAAATTCATTGGTTGAAATAGGAGGATTTGACAAAATCAAAGATGGAGGGGGGTTTGGGTTTTAGAGACCTAGCAATGTTCAATGACTCCTTGTTGGCAAAACATGCTTGGAGGCTCTTGCAAAATTCCGACTCACTATTCTATAAATTTTTCAAAGCCCGATTCTTCCCAAATTGCTCTATAATGGAGGCTAAGGAGTCATCCACTGGGTCCTACGCATGGAGAAGTATTTTACATGGAAGAGACATGCTACTTAGAGGTTGTAGGTGGAGGGTGGGGAATGGGAGGTCTGTGCACATCTGGCAGAGTACATGGCTGCCACGAAAACACCCAACCAAGGTTATTTCTCCTATAATTGATACCATGGCAGATGCAAGGGTGGAGACATATACCAGCAAATCGGGATACCTGTTCTTCAAATCGGAGGAGGAAGATTCTCGTAGTGCAGCCCAGTCAAAGGAAGATAGGGAGTTATGGCGTGGTATTTGGTCACTACATGTACCAAACAAAGTAAAAAAAATTTATTTGGAGGGCTAGCCGAAACTCTCTGCCCACCAAGGAAAATTTGGTGCGTCGAACCGTCATTGAAAATCCTCTCTGTGATCACTGTTCTTGTGCTCATGAATCTACCCTCCATGCCGTGTGGTCGTGTGGTGAACTGGACGTAGTTTGGGAGGACTTAACATTATAGAGTTGCCGTGACTCACTCACCTTCTTCACCTTCAAAGAGCTGCTGTCATGGTTGATCAAAAACCAACACCACGTGGAGCTCTTTTCAGTCACAGCGTGCTCCATCTGGACTCAACGGAACCAGGTCAGACTTAATAAACCCAGCTGTAGCCCGCATCAAATCACCCAACTCGCAAAGGAACGTTTGCAAGAATTCATTGCAGTTAATGCGCACCCTCCTTCAAATCGGACTGTATCTCCCACGGCGCAAAAATGGAAACCACCTGAGCATGGTTTGGTGAAGGTTAACTGCGATGGAGCCAGGTTCACGAAGGAAAATAGAGCTAGGATTGGGGTGGTCATTTGGAATAGTGAAGGCTTGGTTTTAGGCTCACTGTCAAAGCTGGTTCCCCAGGCTTACAGCCCTCTGGAAATTGAGGCGATGGCTATTGCAACCGCTTTGGAGTTCGCTTCTGATCTGGGTCTTCAAAGCGCAATCCTTGAGACTGACTCACTTTTGTTGGTGAAGGCTTTGCGGGAAGATACGGATTTCCTTTCAGCCGTGGGCTTAGTGTTGGATGAGATTAGACGTAAGGTTAATTTTTTTAATGAATTACACTACTCTCATGTAAAGAGAGAGGGTAATATTGTTGCTCATAAGTTAGCTCATCATGCTATTTCTATTTCGGATGTTGTAGTGTGGATGGAGGATGTTCCACCACTTTTATTTCTAGTTGTATTGGCTGACATAGCCGGTTTTTCTTAAATAGAATGAGTTCCGTTCTTCCTCAAAAAAAAAAAAAAAAAAAATCAAATCAAATCAAATCAAAACGTTTGGCATAAACCACCAAATGAAAAGGCAGTTTTTTGTTTGAGTTCTTAAAATGCTAATGTGGCATTTATTTATGTAGCCACATGGCGTAATAAAGAGTGGTCAACAGAAAGTTAAACGTTTCAGCTATTAGTTATTATATAGATTGAAAATGTTCATCTAGTATTTTACAATATATAGAGACTAGAAACGTTAGAATAAGAACAACCACTTTATAAGATTATTGATTTTCTAGTGCGCACCAGCCATTGGCACAATTCATAATTTTGACCTTTTTTATGCATGAAATTGGTGAGCTAGCAAAGAGATAGTTGGCTAGGACGGTTCCACGGACCCAAATAAAAGAGCTTGCTCTGAAATAATGGGGGTTGATGTGAGAAAGCTAAAGCTGTATGTATCTGTAATTGGGAAGCAGGTTGCTGAATGTATCGGTATCTAGGCATATGTTTGTGCTCTTTTGAATGAATAATTTCCTTTCTTTGTGCTTCCTAGACACCCAAAGGTGCCCTGACACTAACACACTAAAACAAAATTGATTCGTTAAATATCTCACAATACAAAGCTTTACTCCTAACTCTAGTACACATAAACAAAGCAACACTATCACTCTGTTTATAGGAACTAATACACTACTGTACTTCTTTTCTTTTCAACGAGGGACTATTACCTTTAATAAAATTAGTGCACCTTCTTATTATTCTTCTAGCCAATGTAAGATTCCAAAACTAATAATAATAATAAAAAAATTTAACTTCTCGTATCATGATTGGGCCCAACAAGTGTAAACCTTGGATCTAACTGGCTAATAGCAACAATTTCTCCCTTTATTTACTTGATACATCTGGGACCTTCTTTTTTCTAAACTAAAGAACTTGCTTTATTTTACTTAAAGCTTTGCTTTTGGTCATCTATGTAGCCTCTAGGCATCTGCTTTAATTTCCTTGCATAAGTCTATGTTATTATGCATGCATGATAAATTTCTTACATAAATGTTTTTGTTATTGCAGATATAAATTTTTTTTTTAAATTTTTTCTAATTTGAAACTTTGTTACATTTTAGTATAATATCATTATGTTCATTATTATTATTATTATTATTATTATTATTATTATGTTGAGATAAGAGATAGATATTATATTTATGTAAACGTATAAGAGCATCTCCATCCGAAAATTGTATCATATCCTATTTTACCATCTCAAAAAGCTACTTTATCAATTATACCATACCATTTTACAATACTTTGGAATCCCAACTTTTATTTTACAATACAACACATTAAAATAATATTTCTACACAATAAAATAATATATCCCAAAACCCAAATAAAAACAAAAACCCAAAACCCAAATCACCTCTTCAACCACCTGCTACCACCACCACCACGAAGAACATACCCAAACTGATTTTTATCTCCAAAACTCAGTACCCAAATTGATTTTTATCAGTTGAAAACCAAAGTCATCTTCAAGCACATATAGAAGCTTCCTCTAAGTATACCTATCCATAATGTTGTTTTCTTGAAACCCCTGAAACCCCAGCCACAAACTCATGGCCATCGAAACCCAGAAACCCATAGATTAACAAAACCCAGAAACCCATAGAGAAAACAAAACCCAGAAACCTCAGCCACCAAAACCCATGGCCACGCCACCACCATCACCACGGCAACCCCCCACCTTCACCACCATGAACCCACATATGACCTATAATAAAAACCCCACCCCCTTCCACCACCATCATGGCAACCCCCAACTCCACCACCATGAACCCACAAAAAAATCCATCCCAAAATCAAATCAAACTAATAGCAAAATCTGAATCCAAAAGATGACCCACAAAAAAAAAAAAAAAAAAAAAATCAAGTCAAAATTTACACAAAAGAAGCCCACCTTTGCCACAACCCTCCTTTGCCTCGCCTCATCCACCTTTGCCACGACCCACCGATCTCACCACACCATGACCTTGCAGAAAAAAACACCACCACCGTGACCTTGCCACGCCAAGATCCACCACAAACAAGCCACCACTACACACCGAAAGAAACAGGGAGTAGGAGATAGAGAGACAGAGTGTGATACCCCAATTTGATTGATTATGTGATATATGTGGGTGTGTGATGAGTCACACATCGGGTATTTACTAGGTTGAACTGGGCTTTATTAACAATTACAAGGAACTTCAATTGTGACTAGTTCTTTTGAGGTATAACGCAAATGTGGTTAGCGTTTTTTCTTAAGTCGTTACATATGGTATCAGAGCTGGCCCGGTAATTCTGTGTGGGCTTAGAGACACTACCCCACAAAGTGGGCCCTAACGTTAGGGATTTAAGTGAGGGAGATTATGATACCCCAATTTGATTGATTGTGTGATGTGTGTGGGTGTATGATGAGTCCCACATCAGGTATTTACTGGGTTGAACTAGGCTTTATTAACAACTACAATGAGCCTCAATTGTGACTAGTCCTTTTGAGATATAGCGCAGATGTGGCTAGCGCTTTTCCTTAGGTCGTTACACGGACATTATCATATAGTCCATGAGATACATAATATGTGATTTATGTAAAAAGTCACAGAATATATAAATCACAAGTTCTTTATAAACTCAAAATTTTGGTTCATAGTCGGTGATAAAATTGGGCATATCATCTACGAAGATTATACCATATCAACTAAGATGATTTGTCCTGATCATGGAAGTTGAGACTTTTAGTTGATATCTTAATATATTTTAAGAGTTAAGACATATTAAACTGGACTACTGTGAGATTTATTATTCTCCTAACGATTGTCAAATGAATAATAAATCTCACAACTTTTATTCACATGAACTCTTAATCCTGAGAGAATAGTGGACCTGATCATGAAGTGTAGGTTGCTTTGATATATCAGAAGTGATATCTAAAGTAACGATCAAAACTTCAGTATGTTAGGCAGCCACATTTAATGTTGATAGAACATATATTCTCAAGATAGAATTCATCTTCTCTTAACGGAGATATAAAATAGTCCATTGAGATAAATTTAATGGGTTTGTTATTCAAAATGTTATGCTTAACTACTTTAGTAAATAGTTACTAAATTATATATTTATGAAATTGGATTTCATAAATATATGATGAATAACTTAAAAGATTAAACCGGGTACTCAAAGATTAAGATGTAGTAATTTACAAAGTAGTAGTCTATATTCATGACTTTGTATTACTATAAATATTTTATGAAGGAGTTGCATGTACAATAAAGTCTTGTGATATAATTTATTAATAAGGCCTAGAGCGCAAATATATTTATATAGTAGTATTAAATATAATTAATGGTAACTTTGAATTTATCAAGAGTTGACAGAAAAGTCTAAGACCCATTGGAGCCAGTGTCTTATTTGTTTCCTTTTGGTCCCACTCCAAGCCACATACTAAAACCCAATTGGAAAGGCTCAAAAGGCTAACCCAATTAAATAATCAGTTTCTATAAAGAGAAACATACAAAATTTGTAATAATATGAATTGATATAGTATATGAGTGTTGGACACTCTTTGATTCTCTCTAGAACATACACATATAACTAATTGAGAGACCACATTTCTTGGGCATCAAATGGAATTGAAGTAAAGATTAAAAGTGTTCCTAAGTGTTTTTCATATTTGGTTTTGAATTTCACCGCTTCAAGGTACACTCTCTTGTTCTTATATTTTAAAACTTACATGGAACATGTTATCAATTATGAATGAAATAGATTCGTAATTTTTCCGCTACGTACACACATATTTCCATCACCTGGCCCATTTTTTTCCACAGATATTTTGTCTTTCCTGATCACCTTTTTCCATATACGATCTTTGGCTTTAGTTGTTTGTGTACTCTCACGTGGTGGCGCATGTGCTTCAAGATTAGTTACGGCATCCAACTGATCTAGGGCATTATACTGTTGCACATTCTCCTCTTCAAACGCGGTGGGCATACTGATGAGATTATGACCTTGATTTTCGGGATTCCTCTCTATCCCACTAGTTTCCGTTTGCATCATGGTAACTTGGCCAACGTGGACTGAGCCCGAAGGAATAGGAGTGGAGATTAGCCCATCTCCAACATCTTTGATTCTTGGAAACTGTTTCCCCATGACCGTCACAATCTCCATGGTTTCCGGATTGCTACACGTATCACCTAGCACTGAAAAATGCATTTCAGTTGGCGGTTTCCTGGTTGGGTGTTCAACGGTCTCCTCCCTGTTCTGCCTTGGTGGATTGGAGGATTTACCTCGCCTTGCCTCCTTTGATCGTCAGAATCCAACCCTAAGCCATTCTCCATACGGTCTATCTTCCTCAACCATCGATATCGCACTATCACAATTTTTGACTTCATGGCCTAATCTTCCACAGTTGAAACATAAACCTTGTAGCTGCTCATATTGGAAGGCAACCCACACCTTATCTCCTTCAAGGTTAAGGACAGGAGCACCCCTTCGTAATGGCTTATTCAGCGGCACCTCCACTCGTACTCGAAGAAATCGAGCCTGATCAGAGTCTATAGCCTTACAATCCACATCCAAAACTTTGCCAATACTACCACCAATGTCCTTACCCGCTTCTAAGTTCATAAGATCAAAGGGTAAGCCCCACACCTGTACTCAGAAAGGAATAAGCGTGAACTTCACCGAGTAAGCCGTCGTTCCCTTCTCCCATCAAACGAAGAACAAGTAGGTGGCTGTCGAAACTCCATGGGCCATTATTTAGAACCCACTACAACTGAATTTCCATTGTGAATTTAAATTGGAATAATCCATCCCCAACATCAGTGATTCTCAGGTCCTGACCAAACTTCCAGATAGACCGTAACAGATTCTTGGCGGCCCTATTGTTGATCGGTTTTGTAGTAAGAAAATGACCAAGTAAACTTAAAGAGCACTCTTCAAGGAACTTCTCACGAGAATTCGGTCTTACATTGATAATTTCCCCCTCTTCCGATGTTAAGTTTACGCGTTGTAGTCTCTTTATAAAATCTGATTCCATGATATCACAGTGACACAGGCTTGCAATATGGAGAAAACCACTTTAGGGCACTAATAGAGTCAAAACTAAGACAAAAGATAAATGAAGCCCAAGTCCCACTCGCCAAACTAAAGATGATGGGGTTACGCCTACTGACAAGGAGTAGAAAAATGTCTCACACTACGATGAGAAGAAAACTCCTACTTACGAGGAGAAGGAATGTTCATTATTAATAAGCACTGTACTCTTATATTTATTTTCATGTTGCATTCTCCACTATCAAAATTGAACTTAAAGGATTATTCAAATACTCTATATATATACACACACGCCAAAAAATGGAGTTGCAACTACACTAATTAAGAGGAAATTTTATGTGTTCTGTTTCTAGGTTGGGTTGGCAAACTGTAAACAAAAGTGTCTTGTTATAGTTCTTTAGAGTCTATAAGTAATGTCAAGACAGCTACTCAAGTACTACAATGTGCTGTGCAAATCAAAGCATTTTGACACTTTTGGACACAACGAGGTTTTGGAGTCGCCACCTAGTTTTTGCAGTGGCCTAGGAACCATATATATAGCGTCCTCTCGAGGAAAGACCTTTTAATCTTACTACCATCGATATGGGTTCAGAGTTAAGATACGGTCTTGGGAATGTGTTAAGCACCCAAAACTGCCCAGCCTAAAAGTTGGCTTCCCATCATTGTGTCTTATGTCTTAACCCTATTAAAGGCAAACTCAATATTTGTTTCTAACTCACTCACACACTATGCATGCATATAAACAATCAACATGGTATCAATCATTCCTAACCATACATTTATCATGGCATACCCTATCATTCATCTAGAAAACAACCTATCATACATCTAGCATACGTGTCATATCACAAACCCTAATCATACATTTGATCATGCTTCATCACATCACAAACCCTAGCATACATCTAATCATGCTATCATATCATATTACATCATCTAAGACAACAACATGGGTATCAAGGGATCAAAACAAACATGTGATAAAGACACAACTTTAAGCATATTCATATCTATCATTAAACAAAACCCTACTCAAAGATGCATGTTCATGTGAATGCATGACTTACCTTTACTTACCTTGCAGCAACTCAGCACCTAGGCATTATGCATGAGCATATGAATGCATGATAAAAAAAAAAAAAATTAAACATGTGAAAAAGAAGCTTTGAAAACATAAAAGCATGGAAAATAGCCTAAACGGAAGTATACATATGAAAATAGAAGCAAAACAGAAGAAAACAAAATCATGGTTTCTAGGCTGGTTCATGCATACGCATAAACAACCCTGCATACACAACCTCAATTATACGCACGTGGGTTTCTACCCAGAAGCCCTAAAAACACAACAAACAGAGCAAGATTCAAAACATAAATTCTAGCAACCTAGCATACTTAAAACGTAAAGAAAACATAAACCTAGCCTAAGCAAACATGTTATCAGGCATAAAACAAACAAAGAAACAAAGCAAAGGCAGAATTAAAAGCAAAAAATAAAAGAAAAGTTAAAAAATAATACTTTAAAGCAAAAGCTCCTAGGCTTGATTTATTACCATTCCTTTCAGTCAAATCTATCACAAATAAATAAAAAAGTAATTAGTAATCTTAAAATTCAAAGATCAAGGGCAAAAAAAGCCCTAATCATATAAAATTGATTTGATGATGTTTTGTGAAAAACTCCCTCTTTGATTCACTATTTCTACTGAATTTTAGTGTTTTTCCATGGGATTTTTGTGCGCTTTTTAAAGGTACCATGTATGGCTATTTATATTGTGAAAATGGAGATTTGGAACGGTTCCTAGACGATGTGGGATTCATTCCAAATCTCAATCTTTAATACAGAAAACTTGCCTTTCTAGTGTTTTTGAAACCCAACCTGCACGCGCAAACTCTTGTCTGCGTACGCAGGCTTTTAGGTTGCGTATGCAGGCAAGCTTAGGGTTTCTTTTGGCCTTTATTTTCCAAAAATAGATTTTTAGCTCATTAAAAATTTATCTTATCCACTTTAACATCACTTAAGTCAATTTGTAATCTGATTAGGCCCTAAACCAACCTTGGGTCTTAGAATTTCAGCATCGTTGGGGAATGGGCGCCCGAGTCATAAAGGGTACAAAATGCAGTCTCTACAACACCTCTCGACACCTGGTCAACCGATCAAAAGCTTTAGTTCTTGACCGATCAAAGTTATTCTCGACCAATCAAATTACAATTTTACTGAAACATAAAATTTAGCCATCAGTCCATTAAGTGATTAGGGTTTTGGTTCTACAAGTTAAAGGTATATAAGCAAACCCTAATATATGTCCATTAAGACTTTTGGAGCTCCCCTCCTCTCATATAGATCTGAATATTCTATGCCTCCTACCCTCAAAATCCTCTACCAATGATCATTCTATACTCAATCAAAAACTGGTGGTGATAAAGTTGTTTCATACTAGTTGTCAAAAGTGCTGGATCTATACATTTAAATGGAATCTTGAAGTTGGGGATTGGCAATTCACATTTGGAATATCTCCATTTCAAAGAAGTTTGTGGATATTGTTTTTACTTTAGTTAAGTTTACAAATAATATGGTTATTCAGTCTGTAAACTTCTATTTGATAGTAGATATGTTCACCTTGAGGATTTTTACTATGAAATTAGTTTGTTTCATTGTCTTTTCATGGGTTACCATATCTTGTGTCCTATATATTTTTGTTGTGGTTGTTTTTTATGTTTGCATTGTTTACCTAAGGTGATTTATAATTAATCTAATCAACAATTTGGCCTTAAAACTAGTTCACACCTGCATTGACAAGGATTTAAAACCCAACACTATGAATGGTTATTCAAATAGATTCAATCATGTTTAAATCCTCTGCTCTTGCTCCACCAAGCAATGTCCAATTAAAGTGGTGCACAAGATCTGGCAAAATGAGCTTAATAGTGGTAATGGCAAAGGAAATTCATGGGCAACCCCTCCTACCAACTCCAAATGGAATCAATTGGAAGCCATGCCTTTAAAATCTATGGAAGTCAAGAACCTTTCTAGCTAAAATCTTATAACTAGGGGTGTTCAGAAAACCCACCAACCCGCCAAACTCGATCCAACCCAACCCGACCCGCCGGGTTGGGTCGGTTTTTAAGGCTTGGTGGGTTGGGTTGGGTTACAAAAAAAATTTTTTATAGCGGGTTGGGTTGGGTTGGGTTTGGGTTATAAAATTACAAACTTGCCAAACCCGACCCGACCCATCCAACCCACCCATATTTAATATATATTTAAAATATATTATATATTTAATAAATTTTTTTTAAAATCAGCTATAGGGCACTTTTATATAAATATATATATATATATATTTATATTTAATAATTTAAAAAAAAAAAAAAAAAAAAAAAAAAAAAACCAGCTGTGGAGCAGCATGTCCTTGGTTCCTTCTACTAATACTAATTTAATATATATATATATATATATATATATATATATATATATATATATATATTATAATTAATAATTTTTTTAAATAACTAGTTCTTCCTATCCTATATAAAAGCAATTAATTCACATAAATCCTAATAAATTACAATTGTTGTTTAGTCATTAGTGTTGTTTGTCTTTAAGGTGTTACATTGATACTAATATTTAGGTTTTTTTAATATATTAATATTTATATTTTTTTTCTACTCAATTTAATAATAATAATGAAAAAATTTTGTAAAACCAATGGGTTCAACCCGACCCAACCCGACCCATGTGGGTTGGGTTGGGTTGGGTTAGACTTATGTGATGGATTGGGTTGGGTCGAATTTTTTTTTACCCACCATGGTGGGTTGGGTCAAAAAATCCCCTCAACCCGACCCAACCCGACCTATGCACACCCCTACTTATAACTCGTCCCATAATCTAGGGTTTCTTCCAATTGCCCATGCCTTAATAAGAACTTGCATTCTAACTATAATGTCATAACCTTGTATTTTGGCTTCTCTAATTGATTATTGAGGAACGAGTAACGGACAGAGAATACAAGCGAAGAGTCATTTTGATCACTGCATTTTAGTAATGCATTTCACCCAAATCATCATTTGTTATGTTCTTTCTGTTGTAAGTGATCCCTCTTACTTCATTTTACACCTTCTTCAACATCCACGGATGCCTTCAAAGCTCTGTCATCACCCACTCTAACACTGAGTACATAGTATTGACACCAACAGTGAATGCATCCTATAACAAAAAATAGTTAATATTTTGAAGAAAATTGTCAATATGCATGAAAAAGAGTGTGAAATGCCATAGCCTCTCGTAGAACCAAAAAAAAAAAAAAACTTCTTTTGCAGTCAAGACTATCTTTTTTAAATAAGAATATCTAATATTTTAAATATAATCCTTTCATCGATTGTTCTTATTCAACAACATTTAGCCACTCACTTAGTTAGTTAAACCCCACTAAGTACATATAGACCCAAACAAATTCAGAATATTTGTCAGCGATTTACTGAGATTCTTATCGGTATAGAATCAAGTAAAAGAGGTGTTATGGTTGTTAGAGATATGTTAGCCCAAATGTAATAGGCCCAAGCTCAATCATTCTAGTCTAATGTTTAGCCTACTATATATACACATATTATGATTCATTGTAACGAAGGATTTGTACTACACTATAACAAGGGTGAGCCTATGTCAAAGTGGTGTAAATGAAAGGTACTCGCTGCAATTTACTGATATTTTTGTCAATATAGGCTCAAGTGAAAGAAGTGTTATGGTGGGTCTAAGTCAAAGTGGTGTCAATGAAAGGCACTCGCTCGTGCATGTGTGAGAGAGAGAGAGAGAGAGAGAGAGAGAGAGAGATTAAAGCCTTAATGCTTATCTGACCACCTGGAAACCTTGGGATTCATTATTCATTATCAGACCAGTACTCAGCAAATTGAAGCTCTTGACATTTATTTCAACCCAAGAACTTCACTTGAAAACAATATAAAATTCATCCTCATCATCTATCTGTTGTAATGTTGAGTTCTTATTCATTTTGAGTTATCGCTACAAGGTTGTCACGGATGAGTACTCTATCAATGATTTGAAAATTAATGTGAAACGTCCAAGACTACTATTAAATAAGTAATAATTACATTAGAACCAATCAAGTTGTCATGCAACAAGCATGAGTCCTGTTGAACAAATTTCATTGCTACTAAATGACCCGCCATTATTCGATAGATGTCGGCTGTCCACGGGTCGGTCCGGGTCGGATTTGTGCCCAACCCGGAATCGACCCGCCAGAATCGGGTGAAGGGCTTGACGACCCGTCGTCGACCGTCGACGACCTCGGGTCAAGTCGGATCGGTCTCCGGTGGACAGCGGTCGGGTCGGTCGGCCTCGGTCTGAGTTTGAATCACTGGATCTTCACCGGATCAAGCGCAAAATCACCCCCCTCAAGCCCATATTTGAGCGAAAATCACCGGATCTAAGCAAAAATCAAAGAAAAACCACAACATCAAGCTCAAATTTGAGCGAAAATCACTGGATCTAAACAAAAATTGAAGTAAAAACCCCCACATCAAGTTCAGATTGGGGCGAAAATTTCTTCTCATCGCCGGATCTAAGAAAAATCGAAGCAAAAACACGCGCAAATCCGAGCAAAATCTTCATCTCACCGCCGGATCTAAGCAAGAAAACGTAAATCGTCACCGGATCTAACCAAAAACTACCAAACCTTCACTGGAATACTAATGAATCTGAACGGATCTAGGAAATCCAGCCTTCTTTCTTGGGTTTCGTCGGTCGGATCGGGTGTATCGGGTTTTGCAGAAGAAAACCCGCCATCCGACCCGCCTAAGTCGGTTTTTGGTGGCGGAGACCCGTCACCGGCGTCGGGTCGACCGGTTGTCGGGTCGGCCCGGGCGGTTTGGTCGAGTGGGTCGGTTCCCAGGTTCCCTTGGACACCCCTAGATGTCGTACACCAATTAAATTGTATCGTCACATGGGAAATGGATTATTGGCACTAGAGCCAAATGCACCTAAGCTATGACTCTTAGACAACCACTTTATCAATTCAAGCAAACTATTTTTTTTTTAAATAAAATCAAACTATTTTTCTTACACTATATTACTCTCTTTATGCTATTTTAACCATTTCTATCTTCTAAATTTATCATCAGCATTCTACTAGCTATAAGTCTTTTATATTAGTTTCCTTACATTGCTTAGTCATAACAATCTTTTTACTAGGAACAGAACAATAAGTTTCTAGAAGCACCTGACAATAAAGAAATTCCAAATTCAACTCCCTCTCACAACCCCAAGTCCAAAAATTCACCAATCAAATATCAGCCTTATCAGGGTGTGCGGTGTGGCAAGTTGACAAAAAATGACACAACAATTATGAATTGGGAATAATATTAATTTAGCTCAAACAAGAAACTTCATCCGAGAAAAATTGCTCCTTGAGTTTTGACCACTGGATGAACAAATGATTATCATAGATATTAAATATTTAAGCTTAACAGTACGTAACACTGTCACAAAAAGTACCCTTTATATATTTGGTCATTAAAAACATATAATGAATGGTGCACACTATTAAACTTGAAGATATAAACGACAGCGTTTCAGCTAGTCCACAAACAAGAAGCTAAAACGATATCGTTCCTCTTAATCTTTTCACGCGTATGCTGTTCTTTCTAAACGGATAACGTTTTGTTAAGTGACAAAGCGAAGATTGATAAACAGTGTTGTTTCTCAAGAATCCGTTGGGTTTCAAAGTTAGTTATAACTTATAACTCAGATTCTATTAGTGTAAAAGTGGGAAAGCTTGTTTTGGTTGTTAGAGGTGATTTAAATATATATTTTATTCAGTTGATAAGTGTCAAGATTTCTTTTAGTGTAAAAAAGGGAAAGTTTGTTCTGGTTGTTAGAGGTGATTTAGATATATATTTTATTCAGTTGATGAGTGTCAAGATAGATAATATATATACTCTATAACTATGAGATTATTCATGCAAGCAATATATTTTCCGGATTTAATAAAACTCTCTTTGATTCTCTCTCTCAAAATCCCTTTTCCTCCATAGTTGTTTCTTGCTTGAACTTATTGCCTTAGTTGCAATTTTGAATTACACCTCCTTCACTATTAGATTGTATAGATTACAAAAATATTCATGGTATCAAAGCTATCGACCATTTCAACTTCAGCTTCAATGTCTTCAAAAATGGCATCCACTTCTTCAAGTTCAACAATGGCACCTTCAAATTCAACTGCTCCTTTAAATCTAATGAATCAACCTCTTCTACTGTTGTCCAATATGGCTAATATGATGACATTCAAACTAGATAGCACCAATTACATTGTGTGGAAACACCAAATTACTATTGTGCTTGATACATATTCTATGTTCGAGTTACTCAATCAAGCTCAACTACTTTATGAGAAGTTTCTTAAGGATCTTTCAGGAAATTTTACTACCATTCTCAATCCAAATTATCAGATCTAAAAGTCAAAGGAGAAAGCTCTTCAAATTTTTATCAGTTCCATTCTCACACTTTCAATTCTTGCTCTAACAGTGGGATGTCACTCAGCAATGGAGGTGTGGAAGGTTCTTGAGAACCATTTCTCTTCTATTTCATGATCTCATATTATGAATCTCAAAGGAGAACCTCATAATATTTGAAAGGGACCTGATTCTATAGATACCAATCGACAAAATATCAAAGTCCTAAGGGATAAACTAATGGTTGTTGGTGAGATCTTGGTTGATGAAGAATTGTTGCACATTTCAATTAAAGGCCTCCCAAGGATTTCAATGCCTTTAGGTCTAAAATTCACACTAGAAGCACACATTTAAGCTTTGATGAGCTTCCTACAATGCTGAATGCAGAAGAGGAATCAATGAATGACTCTCTTGATGTTAAGAAGACCTTTGCTATGGCAGTTAATACAACTACAATCAGTCCTTTGGTCTAGGTAGAGGCCGAGGGAATAACAAAAGAGGAGGAAAATGTTCCACTTCACAATCTCCATCCTTCAATCAATTTAATCATTATTCATAGAATCCAAATCAAACTTCAATTCCTAGATCTAAGAGACCTACATGCTAGATCTGTGATAGGATTGGTCACCTAGCTTTGGATTGCTATCATTGTATGGATTATACTTATCAAGGAAAGCATCCACCCACAAAATTGGCAACTGTGGCTACAACATCTAACTCAATTATCATCCAAGATCAACCCTAGCGTGTAGATAGTGCTACAACTGACCATGTCACTCCAAACCTCACTAATCTTCCTTTTCCTAAGCCCTACACTGGTCAAGATCACCTTATTGTTGGCAATGTTCAACACTTACCAATTACTTACATAGGTACTATCATTTTTCCTTCTCATCATTCTACATTGCATCTAAACAATGTTCTTAGAGTTTCATCCATAGTTTCTAATCTACCATCTGTACACAAAATTTTTCATGATAATCACTGTTGGTGCCATTTTGATGAAAACATAATCTCTATTCAGGCTTTGGCCACAAGGAATTTTCATTACGAGGGCAAGAGTGAACAAAGTGTCTACCCAATCTATCATTACAAAGCTTCTAAGCTTTCTTTTTCACCTAAACTTTGCAACATAGTTTCCACTTCATCAAGCTGGTACCTTTGGCATACAAACTTGGTCACCCACAAAACCAAGTTCTTAAAGTTCTTTTTCCAAGTTTTAAGTTTGTTGCAAATAATTAGTGTACAAACTTTGCTTCTTCTTGTATACATTGTCTTCATGGCAAAATGCGTAAACTGCAACTGGCCATGTCACTCCCAACCTCACTAATCTTCCCTTTTTTAAGCCCTACACTGGTCAAGATCACCTTACTGTTGGCAATGGTCAACACTTACCAATTACTCATATAGGTAATATCACTTTTCTTTCTCATCATTCTGCATTGCATCTAAACAATGTTCTTAGAGTTCCATCCATAGCTTCTAATCTAGCATTTGTGCACAAAATTTGTCATGATAATCAATGTTGGTGCCATTTTGATGAAAACATAATCTCTATTCAGGCCTTGGCCACGGGGAATGTTCTTTACTAGGGCAAAAGTGAACAAAGTGTCTACCAATCTATCCTCACAAAGCTTCTAAGCTTTCTTTTTCACCTAAACTTTGCAACACAGTCTCCACTTCATCAAGCTAGTACCTTTGGCATAACAAACTTGGTCACCCACAAAACCAAGTTCTTAAAGTTCTTTTTCCAAATTTTAAGTTTGTTGCAAATAATCAGTGTACAAACTTTGCTTCTTCCTATATACATTGTCTTCATGGCAAAATGCATAAACTGTCATTCACACACTCACAGTTTATTGCTCATTCTCCTTTTGAACTTGTACATACAGACCTTTAAGGTCTAAAGCACCTGTAAATTCAATAAATGGAATCAAGTATTATGTTCTATTCATAGATCATTTTACTCGTTTTACATGAATGTATATGCTTGTCAATAAATCTGAAGTTTATGACAAATTCTTGCTTTTTAAAGCTATGGTTGAGACTCAATTCTCAACTAAAATTAAAGTTTTTAGATCAGATGAGGGAAGGAGAGGAGTATACTTCAAAGGCTTTTGAGTCTCTTTTGTCATTAAATGGAATTATGCACCAGATTTCATGTCCTTATACTCCACGACAGAATGGTTTAGTGGAAAGGAATCACATACATCTCATAGAAACCAAAATAACCCTTCTATCTTAAGCTGCCTTACCATGTTCCTACTGGACATTTACTGTTCAAATTGCCCTCTATCTCATTAATCTTCTGCCTACTACAATTTTACAATTGGCCTCTCCTTGGTTCATACTTTTTCATCATTCACCCGATTTGTCTCAACTTAAGGTCTTTGTCAAATCATCATTCTTCTGCTTCTTCTTCTTCATTTACTATCTCTAATATCCAAGTACAATATGAATCACCACAACCATCCTCTTCTGCACCTCCATCCATTCGTGCATCACCTTCTACATCACATCCTACATCCATAATCATATCATCACCTACATTACCTATTGCATTGCCTTTCCAACCCTTACCTGTGTCTAATCAACATCCTATGCAAACCAGATCCAAAAGTGGAATTTCCAAATCAAAGCTTTGCTACAAAACTACACTTGACTATACATACACTAAACCACCTACCTATAAAATAGCCTCTCAGTACCTTCAATGGTGTAAAGCCATGGATGCTGAGTTTGAAACCTTGCAAAAACAACAAACATGGTCACTTGTCCCTCTGCCTTCTAATGTGAACTTAGTAATCTGCAAATAGGTCTATAAACTAAAGCTTAATAGTGATTGTTCTATCTCCAAATACAAAGCCAATCTTGTAGCTAAAGGGTTCCATCAACAGCCTGGTATTGATTATACTAAGACATTTAGTCCAATAGTTAAACTAGCTACAATCATGTTGGTTCTAGCAATTGCAATAAGCTATAATTGGTCCATGAGATAGTCGGATGTATCTAATGCATTTATTCACAATTATCTCAAGGAGGATGTCTATATGCAGCAGCCCCCTGGTTGTATTGACTCTAATCATCCTCATCATGTCTATATGCAAGTTACAAAAATCTTTGTATGGCTTGAAGCAAGCTCCAAGGGCTTGGTTTGATAGGTTCACTTCTCAGTTGCTCCATGTACGTTTCATAACATCCTTGGTAGACTCTTCTCTCTTCATTTATCACTTTTCTCATACCATCATTTACCTTTTAATTATGTTGACGATATTATCATCACAGGCAATAGTTATGCCCATATGTCCAATCTTATCCAAGCTCTTAGTCACACCTTTGATCTTAAGGATCTTGGTTCTCTACAATACTTCCTTGGCATCCAGATCACTCCTACCAAATATGGCCTTTATCTCTAACCTAGTATGCCTTGGATATTCTTCATCGTTTTCATGTGGATAATGTTAAACCCACCAAAACACTTTAATATCCTTCTTCCAGACTTACTCTTTACAGTGATACTATACTTTCTAATCCAACTGAATGCAGAAGCATGGTTGGGGCTTTGCAGTCTGACATTCGCTTAGCCTGACTTAGCCTTTAGTGTTCATCAGTTATGTTGGTTTATGCATACTCCCACAACTACTCATTTAGAGGCTACCAAGAGGGTTCTCAGATACATCCGAGGTTCTTTCATCCATGGTATTCACTTCTCCCCAAGCCTTCTTACTCTGTCAACCTTTATTGATACTGATTGGGCTAGGGACCCCTCAGACAAAAAGTCCACCACAGGTTTCTTTGTTTTTCTGGGCTTTAATCCCATTTCTTGGTCTTCTAAGAAGCAAACCACTGTTGCTCACTCCTCGACTAAGGCTGAGTATCATGCACTGGCCACTACGACAGCTGAATTGGCTTGGCTACAGATTTTATTCAAAGAGCTTCATTCATTTCTTTCTCATGTGCCTATTCTTTGGTGTGATAATGTCTCTGCCATTGCCTTAGCCTCTAATCCAGTTTTTCATGCCAGGAGGAAGCACATTGAGGTTGATTTTCATTATGTTCATGAGAAGGTTATATGTCGTGATTTTTCTGTCTGATTTGTCTCTGGGAAAGATAATTTTGCAAATATCTTCACCAAACCTTTGTCTTCACCATTGTTTCTGTTACTTAGAAGAAAACTTATGGTGGTTTCATCTCCCATTCGTTTGAGGAGGGATGTTAAACTAGATGAGATAAACAATAACATTTTAGCTAGTCCACAAACAATAAGCTAAAACGATGTCATTCCTCTTAATCTTCTCATGTGTATGCAGCTCTTTCTAAACGGTAAAGTTTGGTCAAGTGACAAAGCCAAATTTGATAAACGGTGTCGTTCCTCAAGAAGCCGTTGGGTTTCAAAGTTAGTTATAACTCAGATTAGTTAGTGTAAAAGTGGAAAAGTTTGTTATGGTTGTTAGAGATGATTTAGATATTTTATTCAGTTGATGAGTGTCAAGATAGATAGCATATATATATACTCTGTAACTATGAGATTATTCATTCAAGCAAAGTATTTTCCAAATTTGATAAAACTCTCTCTCAAATCCCTTTTCCTCCATAACTATTTCTTGCTTGAACTCATTGCCTTAGTTGCAATTCCAATTACATCTCCTTCACTATTATATTGTATAGATTATACCAAAGGCCTTGTAGCTGAATTGGCACCTCCCCATGCACAAAGTGCTTGGGGGTCTAAGAGGGAAAGGGTTCGAACTGCGGGATTAGCAGCATATTATAATTATTTCTCAAAAAAAAAAAAAAGATTGTATAGATTACAAAAATCTTTACCAATAATCTTATACATCATACACAATACATTTCAAGTTAATTTTTTAAGTTAATTGTCATTAATTAAAAGAAATTATACACTGGCTAGTCCATATTCATTCAGCTATATTAATTATACTAGTCACAACCCCGCGCATTGCGCATGATAATTCTTTTAGGACGCTTTTATTAAGTTTATTTTTTACAATTTGGACTAATTTAATAAAGAATAATGTATTTTATAACCATATTTTCATTTACTATATGAAAAATCACAAATGTAATATATATAATTGTTATCGTATCAAATGAAAACAATATAATTTTTTTCAAGAATTCAAAAGGTAAGTTAGCAAAAATATTCATTTTTTAATAAAACTTATTTATAACATTTTGTGTATCATTAAGTATATAAAATTTATAAATTATTCTTTTAGTATCTAAAAAATTAATAAAACTCAACAAAACTACAATTCAAAGTAAAAAAGAAAGGGAAAAATAAAAATCACATCATAATCAAACTCCTTCCTAATATGTAAAACATATCAAATGTAATGTGATCAAGCCAAATATCCAATGCACAATCAAATTCAAAAATTTTAATAAGGTTTTGAAGTTACACAATAAAAATAGATGGTTGATTTTAAGCAAAAATGCTGGTTGTAGCTTTATACATGATGATTTTAACTCTTTTTCCTTAATAATATAAAAATAAATCAATAAACCAAGAGTACAAAATTGAATATTTGAATATTAAATAGATAAATAAATAATTTTAAGCACAAAATTGAATTTGTTTTCTTAAAAATCTTTAAAAATACACTAATGAGATAAGGAAGATGAAGAATAATATCAAATATTCGTAAATGGTTAAAACAGTTACTCAAATATCTAGAAACATCATATAATAAAGACATAACAATTTGTTACTAATGTGTTAAACAAAATATTTACAAACAATGAAAGGAAACTACACAAAGCCCATCTTCTTCAATTGCACAAACTATTCTTCATCATATTGTCCTGACTATCCTATTCTTTTCCAAATAAATTAAAAACTGACAACAACACAAAATAAGACATATTATAATATGATTTTTCTCCAAATTAGGTCAACAACAAAAACCATTAAGTACAAACCTCTAACAGGAGATCTATAACACGCTTGATTTGGATTCCACCTATGGGGTAGTTGTCAGATTGTATCTTTTCTACCATCAAATATTAAGCAAGACTTGTGAATGCCATTTTATAGAATTTTTTTTTTATTATTCTTCATTGTTTTTATTTTTTAGTTGTAAACATCTAAATTAAAATAAAAGAACATGTAAATGCAAAATTATATGTAAAGTTAAAACCGCTCAAGATGAATATGTATAGAAAATTGTTTTGATTTTTGATTTATTTATTATTTAGTTATAATATCATAATTAAAGTAAATGAATATGTAAATTAAAACCACCTAAAATGAATTTGTAAAACCAATATATTTATATATTTAATATTGTCAAAAAAATTAAACGTAAAAAATAATAATAATGTGACGGATGAGGTGGCTCAATAGGAGTGTAGCAATAATAAATATTATGCTTTAGCTTACAGATATATATATATATATATATATATATATATATATATATATATATATATATATATATATATATATATATATATATATAACTCTAAATAGTATTAAACAATAACGGCATAATATAATAATGATTAAATAATAACAAATCCACCTTATATATGTTGGGAAAAAAAAATCTATTTACCTCAAATCCCAAATCTTTCCTATGTCATTCTTAGAACCTACATGCATCCAACTTTAATCACATTGAAGCCCCACTGCCATCACGTTATTGGTATGTTAATCATAGCTCATCACCTACAATGTCATTAGAGATAAGTGCCCACATTAGCATTTGGAAAGATATATGTAAAATGCTATTAAAAAATATAAGACTAAACTATTTTTTTTCCTTTTATTATTAAAAGTAAGACTCCTTGTGGGAGTGACATACTCATTGAGGGTAGTTTGATTGAACATCAAACCATCGAATATGCGGATTATTAGCTATAGCCAGGTAGTGTGTATCTTGAATTATCTCAAGCCAATTAACATGTCATGCACATCACATATGGCCTATCAAATCCAATATGAAAAATTTAGAAGTATCAAGTATTACAAAAGTTACAATATACGAAAAAGAAAAAGAAAAAGAAAAAAAAAAAGCATGATGGCCAAGACAAAAGAAACTGCAAAGAAAGAAGGAAGACAATTGAGTTTTACTTTGTTTTATTATTTGGAAATGTCATAGAAAAAAGTGTCCTAAAATATGAAAAAACATATGCCGAAAAATAATTTTTTTGTTTATTTTATATTTCTAATTTCTTATTGCAATACAGAATTCAAAAAAGAAACAAAGAAACAAAAAAACAACTATTCAACTTATGGTAACAAATAAAATACATAATAAAAGCGAAAAAAAAAAGACATAAATTACTGCTCATGTCAAACATTGTCCCAATTCAAATACTACTAACAAAATATAAAAAGAGGTATTATACAAATTAGAGACATTACCTTTTGGTGGAAACCATTGCCAGTGGAAATGGAGATCCTACTCTATATATAGCTCTCATTTAGCATGAAATCTACGTAATGAATGAATATGTTAATATAAAAAGAAATCTCCTTTCCCTTGACATCGACATCCTACCTATTGCAAGGCTCTCTCCAACACTTGGGGCATCCTTCTCCAGGTTGGCATTGTCACCCTTGAAGCCACCAAACATTGTGCTCTCTCGCAGTTAAAGTCTAACTGACTCTTTGAAAATGAAAAAATAGTAATAGATGAATAGTGATTATAATCATTTTCCCTTTAAGAAGAAATGATATGTTTCATAGTAGAAGTGATTATAGTAGTGTTTCCTTTTCTTTTTCTTTTCTTTTTTCTTTTTTCTTTTTTTTAAAAGAAAATTTAGTTAACTTATGGTGGTAGTGCAAAAGACCACCTTGTATCCAATGATATTCACATTAAAACTAAAATTTAATGTTGAAAGAAGCTTTAAATATAGACAATAGAGTTTAGGGTGGAGTGTAGTGCATCATGTTGGCCACAAAAAATTAATTTTGCAATAGAAAATTAATAGAGTTTGTAAATAAATAAAAAATAAAAAAATAGTAACGTTGCCGATGATGTGGCCCAACAAGAGCGTAGCAACAATAATTGCTACGCTTCAGCTTTTAGATATATATAAATAAGATAAGATGATGTTTCTTATGACATAAAGGCTATTTGATGATTTGATACTATTTTATTGATCATCTTTTAATTTGAGAACTTGATCATTTACACACAAAAAAGAAATACTCACACATTGATCATCTTTCAGCATATGGCCTTGCTCTTTATACAAGCGATATAGTGTACCTGTTTTTTCTTCAAGTTCGCAAGAATCCTACATGTGTAATCAATAAAGTAATTTTTTTTTTTAGAATGAATAAAGAAATGTTGGGTATACACGGATGAGTGAAGTTTCACATTGAATAATGATGAGAAGAATAAATGATTTTTTTTTTTTTTTCAGAGAGTTTCAACCTATAGTGTCCGCTCCTAATAATAGCTCTTTATCTCAAATCAAGACACCTATCGGTTTTTGGTATAGGCAGGGATTAAATTCCAAATCTCTTATTCAGCCATTTGAAACTTTACTAGTTAAGCTAACTAGAACCCATAGAAGAATAAATAGTTAATATAACATAATTGAGTACATACACATTGGGTTTAAGCATTTTGGGTCAAAGTGTGTCTTTAAATTAATTATTTAAAGAAACTCCTCAAGGTATTTATCTCCCCAACAAATAAAATAGCTGGGAAAAATAAGAAACATAGTAAAATAGGAAAGTAAAAGATGGATTCATGGCTAGAGCTATATATATGTCCTAAATCTTTTTTTTTTTTTTTTTTTTTTTTGAGAACCCATACCAAAATGGCCAGGGGAGAAATAACCATAACTTAAGGAATATCAAACAAAAGAAGAGGGGCAATGTCCTCTAGCACCTCTTCGAGCCAAACAGCTAAGCTTAGAGAGTCTTTAGCTTTCTTAGCGAGGGCATCCGCAACGACATTACAATTGCGTTTAACATGACTAAACTAAATAAAATCAAAATCTGCAGCTAATATCCTGATGTCTTCAACAATGTGTCCATACTCCGCGAGTTCTGAGTTGCCATGGGTAACAGTTTGGATGACCACGGCAGAATATCCTTCGAAGACCACCTGTCTCAAACCGATTTCTTTGGCAAAGAGGAGAGCTCTACGGTATGCTAAAGCTTCCAAGATAGCAACTGAATTGGACAGAGGGATCGACATAGATAATGCACCAATAGCTTCGCCCCTGTTGTCGCGAACGATCACACCAATCCCTACCGAGGAGCTTTATCTGAAAATCGCCGCATCGAAATTGGCTTTGTAATACAGGAACTCCGGAGGATGCCACTGGTGAGAAACAACAACTGTAGGGACCTCGATCGATCTGTCTTGAGCAGCCAAGAACTCCTAAAGTAGAGCTCTAGCTCTTGGGACGATGTAATCCACTAAAATCGTCGGGTGGCCAAACTTCACAGCATTTCGACGATTCCAAATAGTCCAGGCCACCATTATGAAAATTTCCCTTTTGAAATCCTCCTGGAGCTGCAAGAAACAGTCCAATAAATCGTTAAAGCTCAGTGGGCGAGCGTGAGTGGCAGCTTGAGTCCAAGATAGCATATTCCAAACTTCTTCCAGCTTGCTACATGCCCACAGAGCATGAAGAGTGTCCTCAGAGGCTATCTTACACAGCTCGCAAACATTAGATGGGCTAATGCTCCTGTAAGCAAGATTAGCCATGGAGGGGAGGGCATTGTTGCATGCATGCCAAGCAAAGTGTTTCACCTTGTTTGGCACCCTCAAGCTCCATAACTTCTTCCAAAAATTGCGCTAAGAATCGAGAGTAGAGCTTCCTGCAACACCATTGTTGTCCAAGGCAACAACCAGTTTGTAAGCACTTTTGGTTAAAAAATCACCATTTGGAATTAGGCCCCAACTAATACTGTCATATGGCAACCTAGTACTCAAAGGGATCCCTAAGATCATGGCTGCTTCATGAGGGAGGAAAAGCCTTTCCACCAACTCTGTTTTCCACACTCCAAGCTCATGGTTTATCAAAGAGCCCACCTTAGTCTCGGGTTGGACAGTTGTGAGGGGGGAAATCACCTTACTATTAGCTTTAACTGGAAGCCAATTGTCTTCTTTAATTCTCACTAATTGTCCATTTCCTATCCTCTATACCATACCCTTACGGATCACATCCCTAACACTAAGGATACTCTTCCAAGCATAGGAGTCAACAGTTGAATCTTTAGCCTCTAAAATAGAGCAGTCTAGGAAAAAACGAGCTTTGAACACATGATGGCATAGAGAATTAGGATTATTTATCATACGCCACACCTGCTTAGCCAGAAGTGAATCATTAAACTTCTCTATTTCTTTGAACCCCAATCCCCCAACTTCCTTGGCCTCACATAATCAGTCCCACTTAACCCAATGGACTTTCCTGTTATCACCATTGTACCCCCACCAAAATTGTGATACCCTAATTTGATTGATTGTGTGATGTGTGTGGGTGTGTGATGAGTCCCACATCGGGTATTTACTCGGTAGATCTGGGCTTTATTAACAACTACAAGGAGCCTCAATTATGACTAGTCCTTTTGAGGTATAGCGCAGACGTGGCTAGCGCTTTTCCTTGGGTCTTTGCATATGGTATCAGAGCCGGCCTGGTAACTCCATGTGGGCTCGGAGACACTACTCCACAAAGTGAGCCTTAACGAGGACGTTAAGGATTTAAGTGGGGGAGATTGTGATACCCCAATTTGATTGATTGTGTGATGTGTGTGAGTGTGTGATGAGTCCCACATCGGGTATTTACTTGGTTGAACTGGGCTTTATTAACAACTGCAAGAAGTCTCAATTGTGACTAGTCCTTTTGAGGTATAGCGCAGATGTGGCTAGCACTTTTCCTTGGGTCATTACATATGGAATCAGAGCCGGTCCGGTAATCCCCCGTGGGCTCAGAGACACTACCCCATAAAGTGGGCCCTAACGAGGACGTTAGGGATTTAAGTGGGGGAGATTGTGATACCCCAATTTGATTGATTGTGTGATGTATGTGGGTGTGTGATGAGTCCCATATTGGGTATTTATTGGGTAGATCTAGGCTTTATTAACAACTACAAGGAGCCTCAATTGTGACTAGTCCTTTTGAGGTATAGCGCAGATGTGGCTAGCGCTTTTCGTTGGGTCGTTACAAAAATTTCCTGATTAAAACCTCCAATTCCTTAACAAGACCCTTAGGGAGTTTGAAACAACTCATAGTGTAGGTGGGTATAGCCTGAATAACAGATTTTATTAAAACAAACCTCCCTACCTACATGGGAAAGAATTTTTTCCTTCCACCCTTGGAGCTTCCACCAAACCCTTTCTTTAAGATAGATGAAACTCTGCTTCTTGGCTCTCCCCACCAACACCGGCAACCCCAAGTATTTTTCATATTGCCGAATGGCAGGCACTCCTAAAAGCTGCTAAATATTAGATTACACATGTGGATGAGTATTAGAGCTAAAGAAAATATTAGTTTTCTCTCTATTAATCTTCTGGCCCGAACCACATTCATAGGTGGCTAACAAATCAAGAATAGTTTGGCATCCTCCTCCTTAGCTCGACAAAATAAAACACTATCATTAGCAAAGAACATGTGGGAAACTTTAGGACCATGACGACATATAGACACCCCATTGATCTCACCATCTACTTCAGCTTTTTTCAACAACCCCTGCAGCCCAAGAGCACAAAGTAAAAAGAGGTAGGGAGATAGAGGGTCGCCCTGTCTCAAACCTCTAGAGGGTTTAATATTACTCACTGGTTGACCATTCAAAAGGACAGCATAAGAGACCGAAGTCATACAGGACATAATTATTTTAATCAATCTGTCAACAAACCCCAAATGCTTCATAACTTTCTCCAAAAAAATCCCTTCCACCCGGTCATAAGCTTTACTCATGTCAAGTTTAAGAGCCATAAAACCTAGTTTCCCTTGGGTCTTTCTTTTAAGGTAATGGAGGGTCTCAAAAACTACTAGCACGTTATCCGTAATTAACCTCCCCGATAAGAAGGCACTTTGAGAATCAGAGACAATATTGGGGAGCACAAGTTTCAGACGGTTGACCAAAACCTTTGAAATAAGTTTATAAATCACATTGCAGAGACTAATAGGTCTAAAATCAAAAATCTTTTTTGGATTTTTAACCTTAGGAATGAGAGAGATAAAAGTAGAATTAAGAGATTCATGAACAACCCCAAAATTAAGATCATTAAGGACAATACTGGTGACATTGTTACCCACAATATGCCAAAAAGATTTATAAATTACATCCACTTGCTAGTTTTTAGGATGCATGTTCTACTTCGCGTGATTTATAGCCCAAACAAAAATAGAAAATGAAGTCCTCAGAATACTAGTATTTGTTTTCTTATTGAGAGCCACTTGCACAGCAATGCTTCTTTCTTGCGTATAACAATCTTATGTCATCATATTCGGCTAGCTAATAAACAAATTAAGGTTGAACGTCAGTCAATATTAGTAGGTACCATTAGACAACACGCTAAAATCTATCCTACACTCCAAAACTGTGGTTGGTCATAATTGGAATTTTCTATAATTATCTATATATAATTTATATGAGATAGGTTCAAGTTACATCTGATATAACTTCAAAAGAGTTACACCCTTTTTTAGACCGTAGATTTCTATTAGATCTAACGGTTAAAAAAGGTCAACTGTCAATGTCATTATTAAATATTTATTACTTGTCACACTAACTTACCAAATTAATGGTAGAGAATATTATATTACTATATTTTTCTGTTTCTCTCTCTCTCTCTCTCTCTCTCTCTAATTAATTTATCCCTAACCTTGCTCAAGCGCTATTCCTAACTTCCTAAGTTGCAGATCTTCTTTAGCATGACTTTATTATTTTATAATATACCACTTGACTATTACGAGTTATGTCTTTCGTAGGATGCCAAATAAGCCCATTGTGCTTCTTATCCGATTGTGTTTTCTTTATGTTTTCCTCAACTTGGTTAAATGGAAATACTATTATTATTTTTAGGCATAGCTATCAGCGTTGAATCTTGAACTTCTATATATATATATATATATATATGTGTGTGTGTGTGTGTGTGTTGTTCTGCAAGACGTGATGGGTTTACATAAGTTTCTTCAGAAATTCATGGTTACCCTCTTAATGAAACTCTCTTTTTATAATAGTTTGTTGGTGAATTTGTTTAATGAATCAAGTTATTTGATATATGACTAATTTTTATATTTAGGAATATGAAATCATGGAGTTTGGAAGAGGCATGATTTGTTTTATTTAGTAATTAATTTTGGCACTACTAGGCACAAAAGTAAATTCTGATCCTTTAATTTTAGTAATCGTTGTTTGTGTTTAATATAAATTGAGGATAAACACTGATCCTTTAATTTTCGAGAGAATGATAAATATGATCCTAAGATAGTGTTTTATTTCATAGAGACCCAGATATTGATGAAAATATCTAGGTTCACAGGTGTGTTTATCCGAAAAAAAAAAATGAAAAAATTTGACAGACAATCATTAATATTAGGATATCCTCTAAAATCTAAAATCTAGCATTAATGAGTCTATATTAATGGCATGAGAAGTAGTGATTTATCACCGTTAGATCTAATGGAAATCTACAATCTAAAAAGGGTGTAACTCTTGTGAAGTTACACCAGGTGTAACTTGAACCTATCTCAATTTATATATACCCTAGATCGACTTTAATACATGTTTGATATGTGATTCAACGCATGCCTACATAACGTTTTTACAGTTTAAATCCACACAAAAATCCATACGAGGATTTGGACTGTCAAAGAGGGGAAATTATTAGGTACTCTCGGAGTACCATAAATGTGTACTCCCTCCTCTCACATGAATGTTGAGTCTTACTAATTAAATTTATGGTGAGACCCACCATTCATGTGAGAATGAAGAGTACGCATGTATTATACTCCGGGAGTACCTAAAAATTTTCCGTCAAAAGTCAAGGAGACAGTTGTGTAGTTAAGTGTGTTTTGAGACTCATATTAGTTTTATTAAACCCAGGTTTAATAACCCTTACTATTATCATCATATCAACAAAAAAGAACAACTGCTTCTTCTGTATAATACAGAAATGCAGTGTTTTGACTTTTGAGTCTCATATCAGTTATTAAACCCGGGTTTTTCTTTAGGGAAGGGGGGATCAGGGGAAAAGAAAAGACCATTCAAAACTAAAAATATATACTCACCTAAAAAAAAAACTAATAAATGAAAGATAACACTAGCATCTACTCAATAATAACAAAATCTAAAAAAAGAAAAAAGAAAAGATATAAAATGATTATTTCTTAATATATTAATTTCTACTAATTGATTTTTGATATTTCAAAATGGAATTTGACCTTCTAAATAAATAAAAATTTTATTTATGATTGACTCTATACTAAATGTTGCAACAATTTCACTTTCAAATTAAAAAATCAAATAATTCTTCAAAAGATCATCTTATATTTTATTTCAAAACCTTATAAGAAAATCAATTTTTTTAATCTAAACTTTCATATATATATATATATATATATATAAATCTGACGATTAAGATTTTTTTTTTTTTTTTTTTGTATATACTATATTCCAATGGCACAATAAATACAACTCAATATACAAATTTAACTTTAAAACTTAATGTGTACTACGAAAAAATATGCATATTAAATTTCAACTTACTAGGGTATGGGTTAGCAAACGGATTTGATATATTTGAGTATCTTTAATCAACTATTATTTTTATGAAGGAGAAAAAAAAATTTCTTTGCTTTACCTTTAACTTTTGAGATAATTATTAGGATACTTTTATGTTCATTATTATTTTATGAATGTAAAGTCTTAGACTTTTTTTGTAAAAATTATATATTATAAAAAATTTTATTTATTTATAGATATACAGAAATTTTAATTAAGATTTGAAAACCATAAGAATATATATATATATATATATATATATATATATATATATATGTATAACTTAGAAAAAGTTCAATTAGAACTTAAAATCAGAATCCAATTTTGTGTCATGTGTCTAAATTTATGTGAGAACCACACCATAATTATCCACTTAAGTTTGTGCCATGTGCCCACTTAAGTTTTTTAATATTTGTTCCAAATAAGTTAATGGGTGCAAAATATTAAGAATCTAATATTAATAAACTAAAAAATTAAATAAATAAAAAACCAATCACATATACTCAATAAAAATTATCACACAACAAAGATCACCACACGTTCTATCTTATTAAAAATTAGAAAAATAATTATCATAAGTAATATTAAATTTAGGTAAGAATTTTTATATGTAACTAATTAGATTTATTTTTTGAAAAAAAATAATTTGACTAATTATTTATATTTTTATGATAAAAATTGTGTTTAATTTTAAATATATCTACATGTATGCATGTGTTACATACCATTTTTGTTATATTTTTATAATAAAAAATATATTTAATTTTAAATGCGTCCATACGTTTACATGAGTTACATGCTAGTATATAATTAGTAATATATAAAATTTAAGATCATCTATATAAATAAGCATAATTTAATTACGCATTTAAAAGTGAGAAAAATTGATGTGAAAGATAACTTTGACACGTAATAAATGGTATGAAAATTATTACAAAGAAAATAAATAAAAGAGAGAGAATACGTGATTGGACATTAGAAATATCCCCCCAGGAAACCTAGAATAAAACCTAGAGTACAAATTTGGGGAAATTACAATACTTAATTATAATCTAGGATTAATTAATATTACTTTGGTTGTAAAAGAATTAAATCCTAATACAATGAACTTGGATTAGGATATGTTAATTATTAAAGACTTGAGTCTTGACTAGTATGATGATATCAACAAAAAGAACAACTGCATTTTCTGAATAAACTTGCAAATTTAGAACAGAGAATAACTGTCTATTTTCAACAAAATTAAAAAAGGTATAAGCCTAAAATCTTTCCAACATTGAAACAAGACGGGGATTTCTGGACCTTGTCGGGGCTCACATGGTTTTAAGTCAATTCATTACTAGTTGTAGCATTTTTTTTAAATTGACTGATTATAAGTCTTTTTTTTTTCTTTTTTGGGTTCATCTCTATTTGAATTGTCCTCTTTCCGCGTATTCCCATTGGAGCCATGTTTGTATTCATCCTCCCACTAATATAGAAATAGTTTTTCCTTTCACACGAGTTGTTTAACTTGTTTTAGGATTGTCTTAAATAAAGACTTACTCATATTATTATGATCAGTACCACCATTTCTAGTCTTTAATCCTTAGCCCCTCAGTACTATATATATGCATAGGTATTCTCCCAGTGATATAGAGAACCTAAGGAAAAACAATGGCTACGGTTCAAAGCTTCAAATATGCACTGATCTTAATTTCTTCCATAATTCTAAATATCTTCTTTGCCAATGTATTTTTGCGAATTAGGTGGGAGCAAAGTTGGACAAAAATGGCAGCCACAGAAGCTGAAACTGTGGCATCTATTTCATGTTCGGGCCATGGAAGGGCCTTCTTGGATGGTTTAGTTGTTAATGGAAAACCCATTTGCGAGTGTAATGCTTGCTTCGCAGGTCCTGACTGCTCGGATTTCTTGTCTGACTGTGTGGTAGATGCTGATAGGTAATAACCCAAAGATGTCTAGGGTATCAATCTCCCTTCCCATATATGTCTCTTTTATATACTTTTGTGCAAATTAATAATATTAATGTTTGATTCAATTCAATATTGTTGCATACAGCGGAGATCCTTCATTCTTGGAGCCGTTTTGGGAGCAGCATGCGGCTAGTAGTGCCATAGTGATGGCTGGATGGCATCGTATGAGCTATGAGTTCAACGATGGCTCGCTCGTCTCAGAAGAGCTCAAAACACATATAAGACGGGTGCATGACATCGTTGGTAATGCAGTTACAGATGGAAGATTCATCATTTTTGGTGCTGGTGCCACCCAACTTCTTAACGCAGCCGTGCGGGCTATTTCCCCAGAGGGTTCATCCTCACCAGAAAAAGTTGTGGCTTCAACCCCTTACTACCCGGTAGATTAGTTTAACACTCAAACTATTAATTTTTTTTTTTTTTAGTTAAAGATATTGTATATGTTTTAAAGCTAAAGCCTCAAATCTATTGTATGTCCATGTAAGCATCCTAACCGAAGTTACCAAGATAAATTGTTAAGTGATTGAGGAAAAAATTAAAAAGTGGCCGGGAGCAAGAATTTAATATTGAGTAGTTCGATCTATATATAACCTATGTCCAAAAAAAAGGGGAACCCTTAACAGCTATATCTTTGCAATTGAAGTGTTCATTTTATGATAAACTCAACGTATTATTTACAGTAGCGACTCCAGGATTTTTTTCAGGAGGGTCAATAGTGTCGAAGCTATAAATTTGTTGTGGGAGGAGTAAAAAATAAAATGATTTTTTTTTTTTTTTTGTATATACAACTTTCATATTATATAAAAAAAAAATCTAAAATAATATTCTCAATACAATTTAGTATACAAACTGTATTGTACAATAGTCTAAAAAATTATTAATAGTTTAAAGATCGAAAAGAGAACAACCATTGAATACACAAATAATTATAAATTAAATAACTAATTAAACATTTTTTTCAAATTTATAATAATTTATTATATTTATATGTACTACCAGTTAAAAAAATGATAAAGCAAAATAGTAACACATGTAAGATTTGGTCTGGGAGTAAATGTTAAACTAAGAAAAAAAAATAGTAATTGATATAAGTTTTTGCTTGTGAAGTGTATGACTTTTTAACCATACACATGGTCATTCTCTTGGAATTGGAGCAAGCACTAAAAGACTTCTTGGACTTGGAAATCTATAAAGCACTTATCAACCTACTTGATTAGACAAAAAGAAAACATAGAAGGGAGAAAGAAAGATAAAGAGAATGAGAAAAAAATCACAAATACAAATAGGTTTGTTGTACAGGTGGTGTAATTTATTTTTATTCCTAAAAGTAGTGTAATTTTTTGCTAATGAAGAAGAAAATTGCAAAGAAAAATAGTTTCATTCCGCCGTTAACAGCAAAGTTAGCCAGAGTTAGATAAAGTTTATTTATTTATTTATTATTTTAAAATGAATGAGTAATTTTAATAATAGTGTTAAGGTATGTAAAAAAGTGCTGTCAATTATGGGTCTAGATAAAATCAATTACAACTTGCTACTTAACCTTTATTTTAAAATTATTATGAAAATATTGTGAAAGTAGCACTAAATTAAACATATTCAAGCTTATTTCAACTAGATTTAAACAAAATTTATGTTCAAGGAGTTCAAAATTTTATTTTAGGGGGTCAAAACAAAAAATATATATATATTAAATTTTATATATATATATATATATATATATATATATATTTGCCCAAGTCATGAGGGGGTTCATTTGAACCCCTGGGCTGGCAATAAAGCCGCCCCTGATTATTTATATATTAAAAAACCATAAGTTAACCCTAGACTAACCTAGCTTTAATGTGCTGACTCTATAAGTATATGAGTCTACAATATGTTTAGACTTCTTTGCTATTGAGGTGTTCATCTTACACTTAATATAGGTTTATAAACTAAAGAACGCTATATTAACCCTAGACTAATCTTCATTTAGTGTGCTTGCTCTACAATAGATTTGAGCCTCTAGGAAATAATATTTCTATTTTTTTTTTTTTTAATTTATGTTTACATGAGCTTGTATGTTAAGTCTAAATTAAAATTTCATCTAGGTTTATAAAGAGCAAACCGAGTTTTTGAACTCTAAGGATTATAAGTTCAGCGGAGATACTTCGCTGTGGAAGAGCAGTGCTATAGACTCCTCATCTTCCCAGAAATTTATTGAGTTTGTGACTTCACCCAACAATCCGGATGGTCAGTTGAAGAAGGCACTTCTTAGAGGTCCATTTGTTAAGACGATTCATGATCTCGCCTATTACTGGCCACACTTCACAGCTATTCCTGCTCCAGCGGATGAAGATCTCACAATATTTACACTTTCTAAGCTCACCGGTCATGCTGGCAGTCGATTCGGGTATCTAATTATTATTTGCTTGTATATAATATTTATGACATAGTTATATGATTAAAGGAACCTAGTAGGGGTTCAAGTAATAACTCATGTAGTAATGATATACGTAATAACTCATGTAGTAATGATACACATTCTGGTGTTCCTTGTATGTAATTTGAATCTCATTACCACCTGTGTTTTGATATCATAATAAATTTTCTACTATCCCAAAAGTTTTGACCATAATTTTTATTACCACGGACTGTTCTGGCCAAAAAACTTATTACTTGATATCTCTTATGAAATTAAGAAGATAAAAATAAGTTATGATATTGGTTTCTCTGATGCAGGTGGGCAATAATAAAAGATGAGGCTGTATACCAAAGAATGCTAACATATATGAGTCTAAGTACCTATGGTGTCTCTCGAGAAACTCAGTTAAGAGTTTTGAAGCTGCTAAAAGTAGTCATTGAAGGGAAAGGAAGGGAAATGTATGAGTTTGGATACAAGACCATGAAAACCCGATGGGATCAATTGAGCAAATCTGTATCACTGTCAAAACGTTTTTCCATCCAGGATCTTGAACCTCATTACTGTTCATTTTCAGGAAAAGTTAAGAAATCTTCTCCAGGTAATTCTCTTCAAGCCATAAGATTTATTAAACTCGACTCATGGGTGCTTAGTAACTGTAACCTAATTAGAAAAAACAAAAATTTGCTAATATAATTAATTTCTTAACTTCAAAGAAAAATATTTTAATGGAACATGGCAAAGAAGAAGGAGAAAAAAAAAAAAAAAAAAAAAAAGAGAGAGAGAGAGAGAGAGAGAGAGAGAGAGAGAGAGAGAGAGAATATATATATATATGGGCATTCCTTGCCCTGTCATACCCGGATACCCCTTGTGTTATGAACCTCTTCATATAAAACGGAAAGGAGAAATTTTATTGTTAAGATGTAATTGGTCATCAATATAAAAACGAATATTATTATTTATTTGATAAAATGAGATGTAAAATAATGTGATTTATTGCTTTATATTTGTAAAGGGTTTTAATTTTCTTACATTACTTTGTTCACGTTAGCTATTTCGCATCCATTTTTATTTAATATATGAATATGTTAAACTACCAATTATTCTAAAAATTACTGATTGTTCCAAAAGTTTAAGTTATTAGGAAATTGTGAATTTAATCACTTAACTATAATTCTAACATAATATTTTTAAAATATGAATTTTTTTTAATCAATTTTGAATATATGTATGAAATAATAGATGCAAACTATGAAAAAATACTTTCCCTTTGTAAAATAATAATAATAATAATAATATATCTTAACCCTAAAATGAACCCCCTCAATTTGCTTTTTAATGGAAAATGTCCATCCTGACTCGTCCAAATCCTAATGAGAGTAGAATTCAGTTCCATGTCTCAACTCTCTAATACAATTCTAACAGAATTTTCAAGTATGCTAGCTAGCTACCACCTTCAATTCAGATATATTGAAGCTAGTCAACAAGAACAATTTGTTATTTGATGAAACATGACATTTCAAGCCTAATAAACTAATGGAAATTGCATACAGCTTTTGCGTGGCTGAAGTGTGAGAGACAAGAAGATAAGCATTGCTATGAGGTACTGAAAGCAGCCCATATCACTGGCCGTGATGGTAGTTTGTTTGGTGCTGAAAGCCGCTATGTACGTCTCAGCATGGTTAGAAGCCAAGATAATTTCGATTTATTACTGCAACGGATTGAAAAGTTAGTCGCTGAGGAATATGCTGGCAAAAGTAGTATGGCTCCATCTGTTTCAAGAGAAAACAAACGTAATCAGTCGATGCTGTTGGATGCTTGTTATTTGGGGTCATACTTTTGAGAGACACTGCATTGAACCATTTGCATCGAATTTGTTGGATTAAGCCAGCAGTTCAGCCTATTTCCAAAAACCTGGCATCTGGAAAAGTAATCGCTGCCATGTTAGCATTGTAAATTCTTATAACTTTTTTTAGGCTATACCCTTTTGAAACATCATTGGGAGCATCATATGTTGATACGATGAATTCTTAAACGTAATTTGCAATATATGCCAAAATATACTAAATCCGATTCCAAATCCTTCCAAATAGCTTAACTAGCAAATAAATGTAGCCGCTTCATCCAACAACTAAATTGTACAATATTATATGATGATTCAGTTGACACAAATTGATACGTTATTTTTTAGAGTAAATAGGAAACACTAGAACACACTCAAAATGTGTAAAAAAATTTGCCCTACCAAGAAATACAAAGTAAAAGATAGAAACTCTCACCACTTTTTTTAAGAATAGTAAGAAATGTTACAATAAAAGGATTATGTACTATTATGCTGCCCAACAACTCGAACCCAGAAGCCCCTCCTCCTCCTCTCATTGCTATTAAGAATCAACGAAAATAGGGAACATGAAACTCACAACCTAATAGTATTCACCAAAACATAAAAAGTTAAATAAGAAGAAATTCATCTTCTCAAAAGCCAAAGGTTAATTTAATTCAAAATAAAAATCTTTATTACCTAAATGGAGTGGTGGTGGTGACTAAGGTTTTGCTAAGACTTACAAATGCATGTGATATTGTGATGTTCAATGTTTATTAAGTTTTTACTAGATTATGTGGAGTATCACAAACAAACACCAATTGTCTTTAACCTAATAATGATACTTTACATGCCACTCACCTTCACTGAATCACTGTCTTGGATTTTTTTGATCCAATTTTATCCTTTTGCCTTTTGGTAGAGCATATGCCTGGAAGAACTTTGTATTTGAATCTTTGATCCCCATGCTTCAGTCAAGTCAACCTTGATCTTTGCTGCCACATTTTTTCCCTCAACAAACTGGTCACATTACCAAAGTCTCTACGACTCCACTCTACCAAATAGGCCCCACATTGTTTAAGCAGCTCATGGACGTTAAAAGTATCAGTCCCAGTAGCACCCGAATCCCATGCCTTCCTTATCACATCTTCACTGATTGCGTTGGAAGGAATTTCTCAGCAACTAATCAAGGATTACTTGTCAAACTCCTAGTGTATCTCCTTTAATTGGGTCACATTTTAGAGGAAGTGTTGATAGAAAGGACTTTTCCAATCTATTTCATGGGCTGTGTCATCTACTGTCAGGTGTAATGCTGCTAAAAAAGTAGGAACATTTTGCTCTCGGTTGTCGTTTAGACAGAACATGACACAATATCAGTCCCTGCTGTGATCAATGACTTATTGTAATCTTTTGTACACATTTTGAAATCAATACAATATCTAGCTTTCACAAAATAATACGTAATAGATTAATAGCTGGCAAAATTGACATTCTTTTTTATGTTTTCTGCAGGGAATTGGCCAAGAGTTTTGTGGATAGGAATTTGGGATTCTTTTTTTTTTTTTTTTTTTTTGGTTTTCTTGAAAGGACAAGGCAAATGCTTGCCCCAAAGCGCCCGCTGTCTCAATCCCTTTCAAAGATCAACTTAAGCTCATCAATTTGATTTTTCTTTTTTTTTCTTTTTTCTTTTTTTTTCTTTTTTCTTTTTTTTTTTTAATTTTTTTTTTTCTTAATAGCTCAATTCACTTGCAGTTCTTTAATGCTTTGCTTCATCAATCAAGAAAATCATTGTGTTAGGAATGTGAAATAATTATTGTAATCCCTTTAATTAGGTAGTTAACTAGTTGGTTGAGATTATGATGAATTAGTTAGGATTTGAGCATATGTAACTCATTTAACACATGGCTTAATTTATAGAGCACATGTTGTATTAATTAGCCAATTATTTTGGGTCATGTTGCCCAATGACATTAGAACTAGTCTCCTATAAATACATGATTGTAATTCAATATTAAATATCAATGAAGAATAAACCAACTCATTGCTTAGTGCATTTCCTCTCTCTCTCTCTTAATATTCCTCTATGGAGGGTGATTATCTTAAATTAAGTCAATTTCCCTACAATTCCCATCAATTTCCCTATAATTCCTATCCATCTCCATTAGGAACCACCGGGTTCCTAACACATTGATAGGGAAGATTTTCACCATCTCAAAATTTGTCTAACACCCTAGAGTCATCAAGGACTAAGGCATCGTCAAGTACCTAAGGGAGCGTCACGCCTCCTTGGCTTAGTCAGGTAATAAAGGATCATCGGGCCTCCCATGCATCTAGTGACTCCTAAAGCAGCGGTTAGACATTAATCCGCCAAGCACCATGTCATGTGATGGATGAGTCCGTCAAGATATACAAGTCTTCATACTTAGCTCAACAACTTTTATGTGCCCTCCACTCAAGCATGTTTATTTGGAAAGAATTTCCACGCTATGCCCAAAAATTCTTCTACATATTCTTATCCTCCAAACTTAGGATGTTAAGCCCGAGGATCTCAGAGCATTAACTCCATACTCTCCCTCTAAGGAAAGAGTCTACATTTATAGGATCTTGGTCAACTCTATATCGCTATATAAGCACCAAGTCCCATTTTCTCCAAGGTCCATACACTACAAAAAAAAACTAGCTATAGCGGCATTTTTTTCTTAGCAGTGTTTTCAAAAAATGCCGCTATAGATGATCTATTGCGCCCTTTTTCACAAACGCCGCTAAAATCCCCCCTATAGCAGCGCTTTAGGAGAGCTACAATATGGTAGGTTTATAGTCGCGTTTTTAAGGGTTTATAGCTGCATTTTTAAACACAAGGCCTGTAGTGGTGCTTGGAAAGTGTCGTAATAGGTCCAACCAAGAAAAAAAAAAAGGTAAGGGGGTCTATGAAGAATTTCCTAGCTCTCATACTTTAAAGTTATTGAAGATCATTCAATTACTGACTTAATCTTCGAAGGGTCTTTGGCTAGCACCCCACCGATGATCTTTGTAAGTTTTTCACCTTTCATTCTCCAGGGACCCTTAGTCACTACACATATGGACAATTAATTCACTAACGATTTTGTGCATCATCAATCATTATGTTGGCTTTCTCCTTAGATTCATTTTCTTAGGTTACTATATTGGAATTGGGACATCAAAACTCTAGAATCAATTAAAATATTGAACTTGTACATTTGCATGCATTTTTTTTTTTTTTTTAACTTGCAATCTGTAACTTTTCTACATGGTCAGAGACTTAGAGGAATTTTCACATTAGGTAAAAACTAATTCACACACCCTATTATATACACTCTCACATGCACAGACTTAAAATGCACAAAAATCGTAAACTCAATTCATGATTTCTGGGCATTTTGTGTGTACGAGTGAGAGAGTGTGTATTAAAAATTCACAATTTCTGTGCATTTTGTGTGTGCATGTGAGAGTGTGTATAATAAACACCACTCATTGACATTATTTTCTTGATATTTTATTTATTTCAGTAATTGGGTGATATAATCTAGTCGTACTAAATCCCAAGTAGTAGACTTTCCCCTAATGTCCTTGTTGTTAAAGACGAATTTGCTTTCCACGAAATAGTACTATTGGACAGTCAGTAGACTTTCCTCTCACATCAATAGAATCTAAATGTTCTAAACCAAGTTAAAATATAAATTTGAGGTAATTTTAAACAAATTTCCACCTTTCAATTTCCGTGGAGAAACAAATCAAGTCTACTATATTTAACAAGGATTATAACAATTGTAAGTTCTTTTAGGGTTGTCAAACCGTGCCAAGTTATAAGTCTTTTATTGAGTTTTAATGTGTTTTAAAATGGTAATTGAAAATCAAGTTAAAAACACAAAGTTTGCTCAAAAACAGCTCATACATAATAGAGAATTTTTAGCATGTGACTCAATACCTCAAGCTCCTTCTAGACCACTTTCTGTCTCTTCGATAGTAGGCTCAATACCTCCTCGATACCTATCAATCTATTGAGCTTCACATTTTAGCAAAAATAAACAACATAAAAAACTCATAACTTGTCTGTTTCAAGCTCGATTTGAGATCCATTTGAACCTACATTTAAAGGACATTACAAGTCATCTATTAGAAGGATTTTTAGAGAGAGAAACATTTTTTTTTTCAGTTAGGGTTTTTGTAACCAAGTTATCTCAATTTCACCATACTAGTGAGTTTCAAGTAAATATGAAATTCAATTGGTGAAGAAGCTGAAGTCATAGCAACCACCACAAATTTGCTATTGTGAAGAAAATTCAAAAAGTTTTTGGAGTCGGTCAAAAGTTCCAATTGTGATTATGTGTGCATCAAAAGTTCAAATTGTGATTATGTGATTATGTGTTCATATATTAATGAATTCAAAGGTCTTGAAGAGGTAAAATGTTTCTATTGTAAGTTCATTTACTGGTATTGTAGAGTCTAGAGACAAAGGTTTTGCACTAGTTCTTAAACTTCTTTTTATTATAGTAATTGCTTTTTGGGAAGGTTTTCCCCCAAGTTTTTAACTATGAAACTAGTTTGTTTCATTAGTTTTCCTAAGTCATCATATCTTATTTACTATTCCATTATGCATGATATTGATATTTGTTTGATTAACCTAAGGCTTTTATAATAGATCTAATTAACAACTCAGCCTTAAAAATGGTTAATTAAAGTACTATCAATAAATATATAAGGCACCAATATTTATTCCCTAGTGGACAAAGGAACACAATATTTGCTCTTTCACACGTAATATCAATTATTTCTCCCAAGGAATTGAATTTCCTCTGCATCAAGAAAATCTAAAACGAAGTCAAAACAGAAATTTAAGGTGAATTCCAATATTTAGAAAGTAGTAATCACAAGCACCAAAAAAATTGTAAAACATTTAACAAGAACAAAATATCATAAATAGTAATCACACTTAAGAAACAAACCTTGTAATACATAATGAAGAAATTGAATAAGTATTAAAAAAATTAAATTAGATGCGATAAATTAATTAAACTTGTGGTAGATTCAAAATACCTCTTAAATACTCTAACATAATTTCAAAGAGAGTAGAAGTAAAAACATATATTCAATATTCAAAAAACCTATAGCAAAAACCTATTGAGTTCTACAGCAAATCGATGTTCAAGAATAGATAATTTAACATAGATGTGTATTTTAGGAGTTACAGGAAAGGTATTTAATAGGATTCAAGGATTCAGCTACCATAGAACAACCATCATTGCCTGCAACACCAGCAACAACAACAAAAAACCCATTGTTAGAGTTGTGACCACATACGTTACCCAATTATCATGATGTAAAGAGATAATAATACCATAAAAACACAAATGTTGAACAATATATTAATAGCTACAACATTTTTGTGAAATTCTTACACCATAATAAGAATAAAATCACTAATTTAAAAACTCAAAGCTCACTTAAAAAAACATTGTCTATCACTGTTGGCAGAACGTTAAAATGAACAAAGCAGAATACGAATACAAACCTCTAGTAAGGTTTTTGTTTTCTTCCTTTTCTTGAAGAGCTCTCGTATTTCCTGTGAGGAATTTTTTTTTTTTTTTTTTTTTTTTTGCTGAATGCTGTGAGGTTCAAACTTTATTGGGTGAAAAAAATCAATTACATATATCAATATCAATAAATAAGTCATGGGAAAAGTCAAACCTAAGATAAACACCTACACGATGCAATCTCAAGAACTGAGTTACATTCCTTCAATAATTTACCTTAGGTTCCCAATTAAAAAGTTCAAAAAATATATGTGGTGTGTTGTCACAGGCAACCAAAAATAAAACCTATACTCCTAAAAATATATGTAGTTGTGCGAGTAAGGATCATTTCCATGAAGAGTATCTAGCCTATTTTTATGCTACGTGAACAAGGATTGGAGGGGGGGAGGGGTTTGAGTATAATGAAAACAATTTTAAGAAAAACAACTAAGGAATAATTCAAATTAAAGTATCGAAATCAATCAAGAGAACAAACCTTGGTCTAAGTCAACATCCACCATCGGAATTTTACAACTGATCATCAATGTAAGTATATATCAATTCACACTTTGAATATTCACCGTCGGAACAATTTTTCTATCTCTCCTTAGTCGCAATTAATTAGAAAACAAGCGATCTAATTAACCCTAACTACTAAACAACCCAAGACAAGCGCTAAAGGTTTAATCTAGTAGCAGCCTTAAAAACTAAAGAGATCGATGAAGCTAGCTAAACAACACAAACACAAGCGGTTGCATTTAATTTAGTCAAGCGTTCTTCCTAAGATCTAATAATTTCTGACGCAACAAATCATTAAATCTTGGTTGCTTCATAAATTAGAGAGATCAAACAATTATGGATTTGATATCTAACCTAGCAATAGATTGCAACGAATAATAAACTAATAGGCCTCCTAGTAATTAAACGAGACAATCATGAAAATAGGCACAAAAAACATCCGATATTCAAAGCATAAATTGAACAATAAAAACAAATTAGATCTCACAGTTTTATTGATTCCAAGGCTTCAGTTTCCTTCAACCAAGTATAAAAGTTTTAGCCACGCAGGGCCATGATGAAAACTCAAAGGAGAAAATTAGAGAAGAGAGGAGAGAAAGGTGTGTGTGTCCAATTCTGATTTCTCCTCCCCCTTTTACACGTTAATTCCCCATTTCCCAGGCCTACAAAATCTCCTAAAAATATTCTAAATAATAATATCCAAATCTGACTAATTAAGGAAAAATATTAAAAATAAAACAAAGTCCTAATATAACTAGGAAAGTGGTGTTTTTCAGCTAGAAATTTCGTGCACCAGATCTGAAAACTTCTGAAAATAAACTGCATTAGATCCATGTATTAGAATTGCAAGCTAAGGAATGTTCCAGAACGTCAACAGTGCAGGTGCAGCAACTTCAAGCCCGATTTCGACCTTGATGCAGCCCGTATCTCTCAAAACTCAAAACATGAAAGTTGTAGAGCTTTGTCTTGGAGTTCCATAGCATCTTGAATCATCTCAATCGGAGCTTGGGTGAGAGAGTTATTCCCAGATTACAAAACAATGTCAAAGTTGTCCAGAATCACCCAATTAACTACATTTTGCACTTAATGCCTCCATTTGCATCCTAAATCAAAATATAATAATAATGAGTACATTTAGGCACCAAATAAGTATAAAAGACTAAACATTAAGAGAGAAAAAATATGACATTTTGCATTCTCATCAATATGATTGTATTAATCTATGAAACGGCAAACAATATTTTTTTTTTTTAAAGTGACTTAGCCATGTGATAGGAAATTCTATATATTTTCTTAAAGTGTTTTTTGTAATATTACTGTAGGGTTTGCAGAAATTTTGTATGCAAAGTAGGTACCTTGAAATGATTTTCGTGTTTCCAACTTAACTTCCATCATTTTCAGCAAAAAAAAAATCGATCTTCAAATTTTCTGAATATCCAGAACTACTGGGGAAAAACTGGCATAATCAAGTTGCTGATAATTCTCTAGATAATATGATTAGACGTATGAATTGATTTATGAGAACAAAACAAGAATGAAGATAACAAAGCAATCATCAAATTATAATTGACATGCAACCAACACGTCTCAAATTTGACTATGAAACAAACCTAGCTATTATGACGTTAGTCAATCCACGTCAATTTTAAATACCTAATCACATAGACATGTCAATTTTGAAATAAAGAAAAATCACATGTGAATTTTTATTTTCTAATCATGTCAATTGACAACAAGCAACTCATCTAGTGATTAGGCATTAATAAAGTGATTAACATTATCAAGGCTAGTGTTATTGCATCTACGTGTTCAATGGTTACAAGTGAAAAATGTACGTGCTTAAATTTGCTTGCAAAAGTCTATATTTCTATCATAAATACATAATCCCATTTCCTTCCCAAAAAACAATGGAGAGGAGCTTAGACATGAAGAACCTAGTTTTCGATAGGACAGACTTTTGGATACAACTTTATGACCTCCTTATTGGCAGTGTGAATGTGAGAGTGGCCAGGGATGTAGGTTCGATTGCGGGGTTGGTTGTAGGGACGGATGCTAGTAGTGATAAGTGTGAAGAAAGCTATTTTATGAGAGTAAGGGTGGGTATCGACATCACAAAACCTTTTTGCAAAGGTAGGAATATTGTGCTGCGAAGTGGTGAGAAGAATTGGATCAATTTCAAGCATGAGCGACTGCCTAATGTTTGTTATTAGTGTTGTTGTCTCACCCACCATGACAAGGATTATCATGATGGTTTGAGAAGAAACGGGGCAGCGAAGATAGCTGACCAACAGTTTGGTTCATGGCTGCGAGCAAACATCCCAAACTTGGAGAAAAAATTTGTGGTTAGGGTGACTGGGTACGAGGAAGAGATTAAGGAAGATACTGCGACTTGTCGAAGCCCGGACAGGGATGATGTGGATGAGGGTGACAAGCAGGTGCTGTGAGGTTTTGGGGTTGATTCAAGGATGTCTATGGCGGATAGTGGGGTTGGGGATGAGTAGTTTGATTAAGTTGAGGGGGGCAATGAGCTGATTACTGTGGACCAACCCGACCAGGTGATGGCAAGCTCACAAGAACGAGAAGGTGATGGACTTGAATCAAGGGACCTGTGCTTTCATAAGGGTGGGATTAGTGAGCCAACACAGGTGTTCTTAGACCAAGAGTTTCAGGCACAATTGGTGGATATCGACAAAGAACTGACAAAGTTCAATGGCAAGGGCAAAGAGGGGGAGGAAAGTGTTGTTGAGAGGCCATGTATAACAAATTCCAAGGTATTGAAGTCAGCAATCTATCAGAAGAATTTGTTTACCCAAACTAATCCGAAGAGACAGCCCCCCTTGAATAAGAAATTCACTCAGGTTGTCAAAAAAATAAATGGTGTAGAAGGGTTTTCGAAAAGGAGGGAGCAGGTGCTTGCAAAACGTACTAGAAGGATTCCGATGGGTGCTTGAAGAGAAGGGCGCCAACAATGATGGGTTCAACGGTGGTGGTTGATGATCATCCCTGCCAACAGCAATGAAACTCTTAGCATGGAACTGCAGAAGGCTTAGGAACCGCTGTGTAGTTCAAGAGCTTGTTAATATTGTGCAAGCACAAGATCCCATGATTGTGGTTTTTTAAGAAACATGGTCAGATATAGAGCATATGAGATGGATTAAAGACAGAATTGGTTTTGATGGATGTCTCACTATACTGACTACTGGGCGAGGTGGTGGATTGGCTCTCCTTTGGAGAGCTAATGCGAATGTTTGGGTGGATAATTTTTCAACCTACCATATTGACTCTATTATTACTGGATGCTCGGAGAATGCGTGGAGACTGACTGGGTTTTATGGGAAACCAGATACAGGTAAACGGGATGATGGATGGAATATGTTACGTATGTTAAGCTCAAAACCAAAACTACCTTGGTGTTGCTTTGGAGACTTTAATGAGTTACTCAAGGTGAAGTATAAAAAGGGTGGCGTACCTAGGGCACATAATCTGATGCAAAGCTTTCGTGATTTCTTAGTCCAATGTGGTTTTGTGGACTTAGGATTTACAAGGCCAGATTACACATGGTATGGGAGACGGTGGGGGGAGTTGATATGGGAAAGATTGGATAAAAGAGTGGCAAACTACGAGTGGTTAGCTAGATTCCCCATTGATAAGGTGAAGCAGTTGAACTATTTTACCTCAGATCACCGACCAATTCTTTTGTCTCTTGCTGCTAATGGTGAACAACAACGATGGAGATGGAAGCCGTTTCAGTTCGAAGTTATGTGGACTTCGAATCTGACCTGTAGAGAGGTTATTTCTAGGGTTTGGGATTGTACTACTGAGGGTACACCTATGTTTAAAGCAACTAGGAAACTACAGAGATACAAGAAAAGTTTAAAAGACTGGAATCGAGATCATTTTGGCAATGTGCAGAGAAACATAAAGCAAGTAAAAGACGGGTTGTGGAGAGCAGAGGAGGTTTCGACTAGGTCAGGGGATTATGGAGAGGTGGTTAAGCTAAAATCTGAGTTAAATGCATTGTATGATAAGGAAGAACAGATGTGGAAAAAAGGTATCGGATTCAATGGTTGAAACATGGTGATCAGAATACAAAATTTTTCCATGGATCAGCTACTCAAAGAAAAACAAGAAATTTTATTAGGAGACTGTGGGATGAGAATAGAGTATGGCAAGAGGATGAGGAGGTGGTTTCGGGCTTGCTGAATAATTTTTACACACAGCTATTTTCCTCTTCAAACCCACAAGAATTTGAGCATGTGCTGGATGGTGTTCAAGTCATGGTTAGTGATGAAATGAGGGATGCTCTAGCTCAACCATATACTAGTAAGGAGGTGGGAGCAGCAATCATAGAGATGGCCCCACTTAAAGCGCCAAGCCCTGATGGTTTGCCCCTTTTTTTTTATCAGTCTTATTGGTCTGATGTAGGTATGGATATTACTCAAGCTGTGTTGTCTAGTTTAAATTCAGGCTCTATACTTAAATCTATAAATCATACATTCAATACTTTGATTCCAAAAGTTCAAAATCCAGAAAGGGTGATGGAGTTCAGACCTATTAGCCTCGGTAATGTGATCTATAAAATTGTTAGCAAGGTGATTGCTAATTAATTACTAATAATGTAATCTATACTTTGCTTTTATTAATTACTAATAATATCTTGATAGCTTTTTAGTCTTTGCATCATATGAAGACTAACAGCACAGGCAAGAATGGTTTTATGGCGTTGAAACTAGATATAAGCAAAACTTATGATAAAGTGAAGTGGGCTTTTCTTGAAAAAATCCTTCTGAAGATGGGCTTTGAAGAGTCATGGGTGGCTTTAATAATGGACTGCATTACCACAGTAACGTATTCTATCTTGATGAATGGTGAACCGAATGGCCTGATTACATCTTCAAGGGTTTACGACAAAGGGATCCTCTATCCCCTTATTTGTTTCTGTTTTATGTGGAAGGGTTAAATGCCTTACTCAGTAATGCAGCAACGAGGGGAGAGATAAGGGGTTTTTCACTCTGTAGAAATGGGCCTAAACTAACTCATCTATTTTCTGCAGATGATTGTCTATTGTTTTGCAAATCTACCCTGAAGGAGTGCAACAAAATTCAAGAGTTGTTAGCTTATTATGAGACCACTTCAGGCCAAATGTTCAACAAGGAGAAAACAACACTCTTCTTTAGCAAAAACACGAGTGAGCAAACAAATAAGGCAATCAAAGTGGCTCTAAATGTCCTAGCAATACAACATTATGAGAAATACTTGGGATTACCATCTTTTGTTGGGAGGAATAAGTCAGTTTGCTTTACTCAAATGAAAGAAAGAATTTGGTTAAGAATGTAAGGATGGAAGGAGAAGCTTTTATCGTAAACGGGCAAAGAAGTTATGGTTAAAGCAGTGGTCCAATCTATCTCAACCTACTCGATGAGTGTTTTTAAGCTTCCGATTGGTCTATGTAAGGATATTGAAGCTATGATTCAAAAGCTCTTGTGAGGTAATGGAGACTCCAAGAAAATTCATTGGATTAATTGGTGTGTTCATCTAAATCCATTGGAGGCATGGGATTCCGTGATTTTCAAAAGTTTAATCATGCTTTGCTGGCTAAGCAGGTTTGGCGATTCATAGCTCACAAGGACACTCTTTTATATAGAGTTTTTAGTGCTAAGTATTTCCCAACTGGTAGTATTCTTAAAGGAGTATATTGCAAGCTAGGGGAGTTATTGAGAAAGGGGCTATTTGGAGGGTTGGTGATGGTCGAAAAGTTAATGTGTGGTTGCACCGCTAACTGCCTAATCTCACTCATAGCAAAATTTGTGCTCCTAGAGCTGATTTGAGGGTAGAAAGGGTGTGTGACTTGTTCCACACAAACAGGGGTGGAGCCACATAGTGGCTTGGGGGGGCCGTGGCCCCTGCAAAAAAAAAAAAAAAAATTCCCATTAGACTATGAAGAAAAAATAATTGGGCCCCCCCAACATGAGACAGCTGGCCCCCCTACCCATTTCTCACCCATTCTCCCAGCCCTCAATCAAAAATTAGGAACACCCTCAAATTTTATTAAAATATATATATATATATATATATATATATATATATATATATATATATATATATATATATATATATATATATATATATATATATATATATATATATCTGTTCTACTTTCAAGCCAAAAAAAAAAAAATTTTTTGAACTAAAATCTAAAAAAAAAAAAAAAAAATTGTAACAAAGCCAAGCCCACTGCCCACGGCAAGCCCAACAGTAGCAAACCCATGGATTCTCACTCATAAAAAAAAAATAAATAAATAAAAACCAGTACAGAGCAAATCAGAAATCAAACCACGGTCACATCGTTGCAGAGAAAACCAATTCCCAATACAGCCTATACAGAGCAAAATCAAACCAAACCCCATTACTCAATACTGCAATACAGAGGTGTTTATCAAAAAAAAAAACCCAATACAGAGCAAACCAAACCCCAGAGCAAACCAAACCCAGTTACCCACGGTGAGACGGTCATGTCGGCCATCGCTCGCAGGTGCAGCTTGCTCCGTCGCTCGCAGGTGCAGCTTGCTCCGTCACTCGTCGTCCTCATCTAGTCATTGCTCGTCGCTTGCCCCTCGTGACCTCGTCGCAGATCGTAGATCGCAGCTCGCAGATCGGTCTCGTCTTGCCGTCTCAACTGCTCCGATGCTCAACGTCAAGGTATTTCTCTCTCTTTTTCTCTCTGACTCTCTCTCAATCTCTCTCTCTCTCTGAGATGAAAAATATGAAATGAAAATGAATGTTTGATGTCTCTCTCTTTTTATTCTGGTCTTAGTTATCTAACTCAGTATCTCTCTCCCTTTTGAACCGTAAGACTCTGATTGGCCGCCGAATCTTTAGTTTCTTTACTCTTTTTTTTTTTTTTTTTAGAGCCAATCTTTATAGCTTTACTCTTTAAATTTATTTTACTTTTTGCCTTTGTCTTATCCGTTGCTGACTTGCTGTTGGTCAGTGTGTGTTGGTGTAGGTGATATTGATTGTCTTTTAGTGTAAATGTGTAATGTGTAATGTGTACTGTGATTGTGAAATTTTCTGATTGGCAGGTTGTAATTGAGGGACGGCTTGTGCTTGACTGTTGAGTGGGGTGGGGGTAGATGGGCTAATGGGCACATGGGCCAGGTAGTAAATAATAATTAAAGCTGTGTTGCACATCACACTGCTTTAATTATTATGTTGAACATAGGATGTACAATGTTTGGCTATTTTAGTGTAATGTGTACAAGGAACTAAATAATATAACAAATTAAAGCAATATAATTAATGACAAACAAATTAAAGCAATATAGTTTATTATCATGCTAAACAACAATAATTAAAGCTATATAATTAAATTAACCAATACATTATAAAAGACAAATTAATTAAATTATTTTTGTTTTTGTTTGAGGAGTTATTATTAATTAAAGTTGTATTAAAAATGGGTTGACTATTTAAATTATAGTGGAAATTTTGTTTTTTTCTTGAGAATGAATAACATTCAAATAACTAAGTAAAAATTTCTAATTAAAATTTTATTTTTTAAAATTCTTTTTAGGTTAATTTCTGAGTCATATTCTTAAAGCTAAAAGAATTATGAGCAGACGAAAAACAATTGATGCATTCTTTTAGAAAAAAGATGTTAACAATTCAGAAATTAGGACACCTGTGGGAGGAAAAGGAAGTTAGACCAACACTGACAATTGATAGCATGCGTGATGTGTTGCGTGTTTTCATTAATGGCAAGCTTATAGGTAATTAGGCGTTGTCTCACAATATTACTTCCTCTTATCTCAGTCTCCTTTTCTCCGTTGAATTCTTCCTCACCATTCATTTGCGTATTGGATTATATTTTTGTGCTACTTTTTTTTTTAGATATCTCTGACTTAATTGAGTATTGAGAAATGATGAAATTAATATGTTTGTTGAATGTTGACAATGTCATAATTAGCCAAATGCAGAATTAGTATCCAAGAAGAAAAAAAGACTCAAACTGCTTAGGTTATATATCAAAACTACTCTCTCTCTCTCTCTCTCTCTCTCTCTCTCTCTCTCTCTCTCTCGTCACCTATTTCTAATCTTCCACACTTTACAACTCAACTCCAACTTGGCATCAAAGACTTCCAATCCAACCCTAGAAGCCGTTAAAGAAACCTAGCAGTCATTTGAGTCAAGGTGTGTAGTAGGAGGGAGATAGACAAGAAAATAGGGTTGGGATTAAGTTATTGAAAAATGCAAGAACCACAAAAACTTTCACAATTTTTGCCACAACTCACCATGCGGCGAGTTGTGAGTGGTGAGGAAAAAGTGGTGGGCCTATGTAGGTCAATACCTCTATGCACAAGTGGTCGCCCCCCCCCCCCCCCCCCCAATGTACAAATTCCTGACTACGCCCCTACACACAAATACAAGAACTTAGGATCCCGGTAAGCTTGAGAGTTACTTTCTGCCTTGGGAAACCGAGATGGTTAGTAGGATCCAGGTGAGTGAGGTTGGGGTGAGGACAAGTTGATTTGGCCCTACACGGTGGATGGAGAGTATAATGTGCGAAGCGCATACCGTCAGTTGGTTGCTGATGATACTTACAGCATGCCGAGCTCTTCTTCTCTAGGTAATTCTCAGAAGTTTTGGAAAAATATTTGGAACAACAAAGTGCCTCATTTTCTATGGCGTGCTGTCAAGGATTCCCTCCTAACGAAGCAGAATTTGAAAGCGCAACATGTACCTGTGGATGACACTTACGACCACTGCAATGATTTTCTAGAGACTATCCTACATGCCTTTAGTTATGTGATAAGGCTCGGTCTATTTGGTTATGCGATAATTCTTGATCCAGAAACGTTGTCAGTCTTTTTACTATCTCGTGGAGGCTTTGTTCAATGAAGGTTCAAATTATCGGATTGCTCTGTTTGCTACAATTTCCTAGGGGCTATGGCAGAAACGCAATCGTATGAGAGTTCATCTGCCCGCTTTGCAACTTCATGGAATCGGTGATCGAGCAAAAGAGTTAGTTCAGGAATTCCTCGAGGTGCATAAACTGGACTTGCCTGTGATGTGTCGTCGACCTCGAGCTCGCTGGCACCCTCCACCATTAGGCTGCTACAAAGCCAATGTGGATGTTACTCTATTTGAAGGTTTGGACTATATAGGGATCGGAGTGGTGTTTCGGGATTATGAAGGGTATATTATTGCTGCTCTGAGTTAGCGGGTTTTCCTGCCCCAGTCAATAGAAATGGCAGAGGCCTTGGCAGCGAGAAAGGTAGTGGTCTTTGCTAAGGAGCTTAGTCTGTCTGATGTGATCATTGAAGGAGACTGTCTTCGGGTTGCTCAAGCTCTGGCTACCTCAGGTCAATGTAATACATTATTTGGTCAGGTGATCGAGAAGACTATACAGATTGGGGCATCATTGCAGCAGTGCCAGTTTCTGCATGTTAGACAGGAAGGTAATGGGATGGCTCATGCCTTACCCAGGAGAGCAATTTCAATTGCAAACACAGATGTATGGGTAGAACAACTGTCTAGGATTTGGATACTATATTCTAATCCGATTTTCCTTAATTTCTAAATAATATTATGCTTACCTTTTTATCAAGAAAAAAATGGATAAAGAAAGTAAGCATAACAATGACAATGGATGACAGCACACAGCGGGTGCCACTTTGTTATGATTCAAACAACAGCATATGCGTGTAACTGGAGTTGGACTCTCGGCCCAAAGTATTTACATCAGTACGTAAAAATTCCATCTATTTTAATTTTTAGTATAAAAACCTACTTTATATATATATATATATATATATATATATATATATATATATATATATATATATATATATATTGTGGGCCAATTGTCCGAAAAATTAACGGAATCCATAGAAGGTGGGCTTGAGGCCCAATGGCCCTGTCCGAGGACACTCATCCGTCCGAGGATGAGATCTATTCCTCAAACTAGCTTGCAAAGTGGATGTAACTATCTTAGTTATCAAGGAGCTTCGCTGAGTTACATGCAAACTAAACTAATGAATATCGATCAAAGAAAGAACCGGAAAAGGTAACAAATATCTCCTAAAAGCTGCTGCCTCCACATTAAATGCTTCTCACCTAACTCTCTGGCCACATTAATGTGGAGGTGATACCTAAACAGTAACCAAGTAGCCTTATAACCACTAGGCGGACGATCCGGGAAGTAGGAGATGGGACAGAAGGAAATTCTGAGAATGGGACTTACACGTGTACGGTGAAAGCAAGACGGGGGAGGTAGTATATAAAGTGAAATCGAAATACAGTAGAGGGACTTTTTGGAAGGGCCAGGAAAAAGAGAAAATGAGGAGAGAGAAGAATAGAGAGAGATATACACTTGAAACCTAGCCGAGGAAAAGGAAAAGGAAAAGAGAGTATTTTCTTTCACTTACCTTGAAATTCTTTCTGCTGCGCCAGAACGATGTCTTTTTCTACTTACCGGAGCTAGTTCTTACATCCACACTCTATAAATTTTATTGTCCAGGGTCCAAGACATTTTGAGTCCCTACAATTGGCACCGTCTGTGGGAAGAACTTGATCCAATCGTAGGAAAAGACAAGTGCAACAGCTGATGGCAGAAGGAGCACCACCATAGGTGGATACTAGTCCACACCAAGCAGAGTCTAGGGGACCCCAACATGGTACCCGGTTGGTGATCCGTGAAAGAAGGGGAGATCGCAAGAGAAGTGTGCGAACAACCCACACGGAGAAAAGTCAGTCTCAGGGAAAGAGCCATGTCTCCTATGCGAAGGACGATAGGGACATGCAGCGTGAGATTAATATGTTAAAAAGGGAATTACGTTATGAACGATGAAAGCGAATGACTCAGGACTCGAAGCAACCCTCTGATGAGTCAGACGATACAAGCTACAAGCGATGGTCTAGAACTCCGCCCAGTGAGCTTTTTTCCCATGATAAAGAGCATTACAGTCAGCGGACGTATAAGAGTCCACCTCAGCAAGGCTTAGGGAACGAGGCTTTGAATAAAGCGCTGAATCAAGTTTCCAAGTCGCCGTTCACGCGACGCATAGAGGACGCAAGCCTTCCTCGGAGGTTCCATCAACCTACGTTCACCATTTATAATGGTCAAACGGACCCGGTGGAGGATGTTAGCCATTATAATCAGAGAATGGCCATTCACTCTAGGGACGAGGCCTTGATGTGTAAGGTTTTTCCCTCAAGCCTAGGCCCGGTGGCGATGAGGTGGTTCAACGGTTTGGGAGAGAATACCATTGACTCCTTTGAGGGACTTATTCAAGCTTTTGGGGCTTGCTTTATTACTTGCAAAAGGGTTGTCCAGCCCTTAGGGTCGTTATTATCCATGTCTAAGCGAGAGGGAGAAACCCTGAAAGCGTACTCTGACAGATATTGGAAGATGTATAACGAGGTAGATGAAGCCAACGACAGTGTGGCTATTAATACCTTCAAAAAGGGTCTTCCAACCGATCATGATCTGAGGGGTTCCCTAACCGGTAAACCTGTTACCAGCATGCGACAGCTTATGGACAGGATTGACAAGTATAGAAGGATAGAGGAAGATTAGATACATGGTGGAGGAAAGTCTAAGGCGATCCCTCAGGAGAGGAGGGAATTCAGGTCGGATCGGTATAACAACAATCGACCTCGGAGAGACTCTGTAGGGCAGTCAGGATCTACTAATTCCCAGGCAGTTAACGTTGTGTTCCGAGAACCAGTACAGCAGGTTCTAGAGAAGATACAAGACGAGCCTTTCTTCAGATTGCCCAATAGGATGGCAGGGGACCCTGCGAAACGCAACCAGAACCTCTACTGTCAGTACCATCGGGACCATGGGCATACAACTGAGGATTGCAGAAACCTGTGGGACCACTTGGAAGCATGGTTTTCAAACCCGAACCGTTCATTGAACCGTAAAAGGGAGAGGTTCAAGGTTTTTGAGGTCCAACCGAGGTTGAACCGGGGTCGAACCGTGATGATGTCATAATTAATTTAATAATTAATTAAAGCCTAAATATAAATATTAAATTTATAAAACTAGTAAAATTGACTAACATATCTATATATATGAGGGAAATTTAATGATTTTCAAGAATATATTTAATAATTAAATAAGAAAGTTAATAAAATAAAATAATAACCATGAAAACATTAAAATTTATGATTAATTTTTGAAGTAAAGTTAAATATCTTTGAAGGATTTTAGTTATAATTTTTTTATATTCATTGAAAGAGATAGATAATTTAATTAAGTAGAATAGAATTGTGTTAAGTTGTTTTTATAAAAAAAGAAAAAAGAAAAAAAAGAAAAAAAAAATTGCATTAAGTTTACTTTAAGTATTTTTTTTGTTATTGTTGAGCACCAACTTGCAAGCTTGGCTGAGTGGTTAGGCTCCAGCTGTATACCTGACCGTGCATGGGTTCTAATCCTGGTAAGTGTATTTTCAAATTTTTTCTTATTTAAGAGGCATGCTTGAACCGGGGTTGGACCGTACGGTTCATGCCCCCGGTTCTGCATGAACCGGGCGGTCCAACCCCGGTTCAAGGGGTTCACGGAATTACTTAGGATGCCCAGTTCTTGAAGCTTAAAAAACCGGATTCCTATCCGGTTCCCGGTTAACCCAGTCGAACCGCCCGGTCCGGTCCGGGTTTGAAAACTATGCTTGGAAGAACTGGTCCAAGAAGAGAGGTTGACCAACCTTCTGCACCACTCCAGTGCCCGAGGAAGCCAGGCAGGGCCGACGTTGAGAGGAAATGCCTCTTCAGGAGCCCCCCTAGGCACCATAAATGTTATATTTGCGGCCCCTGGAAGAACAGGGTCTTGTCCCTCCAGAATACTGTCCATATCTCATTGTTCGGAGGGGAGCTCGAATTCAATGCCGAAGAAAGCGAAGTTGAACACCTCACTGGTACTAGGCTTTTCAGAGGAGGACAAGAAAGGAACCATACAGCCGCATGATGATGCTTTGGTGGTTACGCTAAGAATTGGAGGTTATGACGTAAGGAGGGTGATGATTGATGAAGGGAGCGCAGCCGAGGTGATGTATCCCGACCTATACAGAGGGTTGAATTTGACACCCCAGGACCTGACGACCTTTAGCTCCCCGTTGGTAAGCTTCGAGGGCAGATCGGTCATTCCGTTGGGTATGATCAGATTACCTGTGCAGACAGGCTTCGATGTGGTGGAGGTGGATTTCATTGTGGTGGACGTCTTTTCTCCCTATACGGCGATTTTGGGAAGGCCTTGGTTGCATACCCTAGGGGCTGTTTCTTCCACCCTTCATCAGAAGGTGAAGTACCCGTCAGGTGGTCAAGTGTTAGAAATATTGGGAAATCAGGCCATGGCAAGGCAGTGCATGGTAGCGGCTATTCAGCATAAGCTAAAGATAGGTCCATCGGCCAGGGCCGAGGATGAATTATAGCAATTAAAGGACCTAGGAACCCTCTCCAGCACTACCGCCGAGGAAGCTGAGTGTGAGGAATTGAAGAGGGTGACTATTGGTGATGACCCGGATAGGTACTTCCAGGTTGGAGCGCTATTCCTTCGCCGGAGAAGGAGTAATTGGTTGAGGTCCTAAGAAGGAACGTGGATGTGTTTGCATGGAATGCCTATGAAGCCCTAGGGGTTGATCCAGATTTCATCTGTCATCATTTGAATGTCAATCCTTCAGCAATTCTGAAGAAACAGCAACCTCGGCGTCCGTCCAAATTACACGCCGAGGCTATTAAAGACGAGATGTACAAGCTCAAGCAGACAGAGGCTATCAAAGAGGTATTTTACCCTCAATGGTTAGCAAACACCGTTGTAGTGAAGAAGAAAAATGGGAAATGGCGGTATGCGTTGATTTTACGGATCTTAATAGAGCCTGTCCTAAGGATCCTTTCCCTATGCCTCGTATAGATCAGCTGGTTGATGCAACAGTAGGTCATCCTCGAATGAGCTTCCTAGATGCATTTCAGGGCTATCACCAGATCCTACTGGCATTGGGTGATCAAGAGAAGACAGCTTTTCTCACTCCCAATAGAAATTATCACTATAAGGTAATGCCCTTTTGCTTGAAAAACGCGGGGTCAACGTACCAACGGATGATGACGAAGATGTTTAAGCCACAGTTGGGCAACAACATAGAGGTTTATATTGATGACATGGTAGTAAAGAGCAAGGTAGTGTCTGAGCATGTGACGGACCTCATCAGCACGTTCGAAGTTTTAAGGAAGCATAAGTTATGACTGAACGCCTCCAAGTGCTCTTTTGGGGTTAGCTCCGGGAAGTTTTGGGGCTATATGGTGACCCACCGAGGAATTGAAGTGAACCCCGACCAGATTAAGGCCATAAATAGCTTGCAACCACCTCGGAATCCCAAGGAAGTCCAGAGGTTAACTGGGATGACCGCTGCGCTGAACAGATTTATATCCAGATCAGCAGACAGGTGCAGACCCTTTTTCCTTTTACTCCACAAATGGAAAAGGTTTGAGTGGACTGAGGAGTGCGCTTTAGCATTTCAGCAGCTCAAGGAATATCTAACTCGGCCACCTATCCTGTCCAGCCCTGAGGTGGACGAGGTTCTTTTTGCCTACCTGGCGATAGCCACTTATGCTATTAGTTTTGTTATGATACGAGTGGACAATGGCGTATAGCGGCCAGTATACTATGTGAGCAAATCACTTCATAAGGCTGAGGTGCGGTATCTACCATTGGAGAAGGCCATTTTGGCAGTGGTGCACGCTACCAGAAAACTTTCCCATTACTTTCAGGCACACACTATGGTGGTTCTGACTCAGTATCCACTTAGAGCTGTACTTCGAAGTGCTGATTACACTGGCAAGGTTGCTAAATGGGGCACAATTCTTAGGGCTTTCGATATAAAATATATACCTCGTACTTCTGCGAAGGGTCAGGTCCTCGCCGACCTGGTGGCCGAATTCGCTGAAGGCCCTGAGGAAATAGATGCAGGCCCGCACGGCATGGATGAAAAATCGGTTGGCCTTATATCCACGCAGCGTCTCATTCCCTAGAAGGTGTATGTGGACGGAGCAGCAAACCAAAGGGGGTCAGGAGTGGGGCTGGTCCTAATATCTCCTGAAATGGCCATTGTCGAGAAGTCTTTAAAGTTGGGATTCCCGGCCACCAACAATGAGGCAGAGTATGAAGCTTTGTTAGCAGGGATGGCGATGGTCAAAAAGCTTGGTGGAAAAACAGTGGCGATGTTCTCGGATTCAAGCCTGATCGTGGGCCAGGTAAGAGGAGAGCTGGAAGCTCGAGACGCTAGAATGCAAAGCTACTTGAGCCGAGTCAAGCGTTTGCAAAAAGATTTTGAATCTTTTGAACTATCCCATGTTCCTAGGGGTGGAAATGCGCATGCAGACTCTCTAGCTACCCTTGCTACCTCCTCGGCCAAGAACTTACCTCGGATTATCGTTGTCAAAGATTTAAGCTCACCCACTCCAGTAACGGAGGATCCTATTCAGGTCAGCCAGATCAGTTCAGCGCCCAGTTGGATGGATCCTATAACGGTATTCCTTGAGAAGGATATACTGCCGACAAGTTGGAAGCTGACAAGATAAGAAAGAAAGCTCCTCGATTCTGGCTGTCTGAGGACAAGAAGTTATACAAACGCTCTTTCTCTGGGCCTTATCTGCTTTGTGTGCACCCTGAAGCATCAGAAGCACTTCTAGAAGAGCTGCACGAGGGGATTTGTGGGAGTCACACAGGAGGAAGGTCTTTGTCTCATCGAGCAATCACTCAAGGGTATTGGTGGCCAGGCATGCAAAAGGAAACGCAGGAGTATGTTAAAAAATGTGATCAATGTCAGAGGTTTGCTCCAAATATCCATCAGCCTGGGGGAGTCCTTAACCCTCTTCTAGTCCTTGGCCTTTCGCGTAATGGGGCTTAGATATTGTTAGTCCTTTCCCTAAGGCAATTGGGAATAAGAAATACCTACTAGTTGGCACGGACTATTTCACGAAGTGGGTAGAAGCTGAGCCCCTGGCTAATATCAGGGATGTGGATGTCAAGAGGTTTGTTTGGAAGAACATCGTCACCCGATTTAGGGTTCCTCAGGCTCTTGTCTCGGACAATGGTCTTTAATTTGACAGCAAGGCCTTCAGGGGATACTGTTCCGACCTGGGAATAAAGAACAGATATTCCACTCCAGCTTATCCACAGGGAAATGGGCAAGCCGAGGCCGTCAATAAAGTCATTGTGAGTGGGCTCAAGAAGAGGCTAGACGATGCGAAGGGAAAATGGGTGGGGGAGCTGCCGCACGTTCTGTGGACTTACCGAACAACACCCCGGCGGTCAACAGGAGAAACCCCATTCTCAATGACGTACAGGGCGGAGGCCGTGATTCCACTAGAAATGGGTTTTCCCACGTTAAGGACCAGTACTTTCACCTGAAAGAGTCTAGACCTGATAGACGAACGACGAGAAAGAGCGATGGTTCAGTTGGCCTATTACCAACATAAGCTGAAACAAGGCTATGATGCGAATGTAAGGCTAAGGCCACTAGCTCCAGGGGACCTAGTGTTGAGAAAAGTCTTGGGGAATACCAAAAATCCAGCTTGGGGAAAATTAGGGCCCAATTGGGAAGGACCATATTGTATCACATCTGTAGCAGGAGTAGGTGCTTATTACTTAAAAGATCTAGACGAGAAAATCGTACACCATCCCTGGAATGTAAGTAACTTAAAGAGGTATTACTATTAGTACGAATAGTTCTGTCATATGCTTCTTTTTTAACTTAATTGGAATTCTATTATATGTGTTCCTTAGGTCTATTGAAGTATTAAACAGAAACTAAGTCATGTCAGGTTCTCGGATCACATCTTAGTGGAAATTAATACAACACTTAAAATGAGAAAACTAAGTACTGGACAGAACCAAGGCATAGCATGGTCCTCGGACCCAAGCCTCTGGGAAAACCAGATACTTCAGATGAAAAAACTAAGTGTTAGACAGAACCTAGGCATTATATGGTCCTCGGACACCAGCCTCGAGGGAAACTAATCACTTAAAATGAGAAAACTAGGTACTGGACAGAACCAAGGCATTGCATGGTCCTTAGACCCGAGCCTCTAGGGATACCAGATACTTCAGATGAGAAAACTAGGTACTGGACAGAACCAAGGCATAGCATGATCCTCGGACCCAAGCCTCTGGGAAAACCAAATACTTCAGATAAGAAAACTAGGTACTGGACAGAATCAAGGCATAGCATGGTCCTCGGACCCAAGCCTCTGAGAAAACCAGATACTTCAGATGAAAAAACTAAGTGTTAGACAGAACCTAGGCATTGTATGGTCCTCGGACACCAGCCTCGGGAGAAACTAACCACTTAAAATGAGAAAACTAGGTATTGGACAGAACCAAGGCATTGCATGGTCCTCGGACCCGAGCCTCTGGGGAAACCAAATACTTCAGATGAGAAAACTAGGTACTGGACAGAACCAAGGCATTGCATGGTCCTTGGACCCGAACCTCTGGGGAAACCAGATACTTCAGATGAGAAAACTAGGTACTAGACAGAACCAAGGTATTACATGGTCCTCGGACCCGAGCCTCTAGGGAAACCAGATACTTCAGATGAGAAAACTAGGTACTGGACAGAACCAAGGCATTGCATGGTCCTCGGACCTGAGCCTCTGGGGAAACCAGATACTTTAGATGAGAAAACTAGGTACTGGACAGAACCAAGGCATTGCATGATCCTCGGACTCAAGCCTCTGGGGAAACTAGATACTTCAGATGAGAGAACTGGATACTGGACAGAACCAAGGCATTGCATGGTCCTCGGACTCAAGCCTCTGGGGAAACCAGATACTTCAGAGGATAAAACTGACTGTTAAACAGAAACTAAGTCACGTAAGGTCCTCGGACCACAACTTGGTTGAAATTGATACACTCATTTTTATTGAAGCATTAAGCAGAACTCAAATCATGGAAATTAATGCACACCATGAAAGTTAGCACTTCTTAAACGAGATCTATGTGATCATCTTTATATAGCAAGACAAATTCCATGAGCATCACTTAAAAGCATTTTAAGGTATTCAATACCTCCAAGGACAAATCATTCGGAATGCTATCTCCAGTTTGGTTTGACTTTCAATTGGCATATGTAAGACTAAATTTTCTCTCGTAGTGTCAAATCTTGCTTTTCTATAGCTTGAGATAATATAACAGTAAAAGAATATTCGTGTAGGAAATTATACAAGAAATAGATAAACCCATAATATCTTATATAAATTTGAAAAGGGAACTTTGTCCTACATACATCAACTATTTGTTTAATTTTATTTGCATCTTGGGTGGTGGGACGTTGGCTGTTTCTTGAGGAGGAATATCCTTCTCCTTCTCCTTTGAAGCCTCCCCAGCAAGCAAAATGGTAGAAGCTAAGTCCTTTTTAAAGTTTTGAAAAGTTTGCCCATCCTTAGGGTCCTCTGCAACTTTGGCTGAGGAGGTCCCTTTTTCCACTTCGGACACTTCAGCCTGTTTCTGCTAATTGGTTGGGAGAGGATTCTGACTCTGAGCCTCTTCAGCTGAGCCAACAGCAGTAGAGGAAACCTCTTGCTGCTGAGGAGAAGGACTTGAGGCTCGGATGGCTGAAAGGAAAAAAGTGTTCTCAGGTCTTCTCAGCTCTGATGAAGGCTCGATCTCAGCACGGTTGAGGGCTTCTTCCCAAGTTTGTGCACAGTACGTTCAGCACACAATTGGGACCTCAGTTGTGAACCTATCCTCGGTCTCGGCTACGCCTTCGTCATATCCCCGCTATTCGGCCTCATCCTTTGCCCTCTCAGCCTCGGCTCTTGCTTTTTCAGCCCCATCCCTCTCCTTTTCAGCCCGACCCCTAAGCCTTTGAGCTTCTTCCAGTTGTTTCATCAGCGTTGATACTTCCTCCTTAGAAGCTGTCAGTTGGTCATTGGCATCCTGGAGTTTTTTCCTTTGATCTTCAGCTTGCTTTTGAAAGCTGGACAGGGCCGAATCAGCACTTTTTCGAGCGGATTCTTCATCCGCCAACCTTTTCTTCAGCTCTTCTACGTTTTGCTCACTGGTAGTAAGTTCCTTGGAAGCTTCACTTCTTAACTCCTCTCCTTGTCCCACTGGAGATAAAAGCTGTTGGTCATCTCCTCTAGCCTGAAAGTGGTTTGAACAGCCTGTATATATATAAAAATAAATAAATAAATAAAAAAGATAGTCAGAAATAAAATAAACTAAAAGGAACGGGTAAAGCTGTAAGGACACTATACTATGCCCAAGTGCTTATGTTCATGAAGATTTCATTTTTCTTCATCTTTTTGAGCTCGGCCATATCCCAAGGAAGAAGGAGGGTTTCTTCTAGAGCGGAGGCGACATGGCATCCAATCCCACCATTATAGTCTCTGATGGATGCGTCTGCCCTCAAGGGCTCACCACCGAGCATGGGAGTAAGGAGCCAGGCTTCGGGCTCCGAGGGCTGAACAGTTTGCTTGGCACCCATTCTAGAAGTCCCACGAGTTGTCTTTTGCTGTTTTAGAGGCTGCTGATCCTCACTTTCCTGGACTGGACGAGGTCTCCCAGTCTCCACCACATCTTTACCTTTTTGCTCTCTCCTCCTCTTAGGATCAGAAAGTTTGGCCCCCCGAGGTTGGGGAGGTTTAGGAGAAGGAGGAGAAGGGAGAACGATCTGAGAAGACCTCCCTGGTGCCTCTTTTCCAGATTTGCCTTCAATAACATCCAACAAACTTCTTTGGCTTTTTCTTTGGATGCCCATGTCACCAGAAACCGTCTCGGGAGATTGGGGTTGATTGAACACCTCAAATCCGTCCGCTGAATCCGGAGCTTCTTCCTCTTCTCCCTCTTCTTCTTCCTCCACTTCCTGAATAGCAGGGCGAGACGAGGAAGCCCTTACGAAAATAGCCGTTGCAGGTAATGGTTGTGTGAAGGGGGTAACTTCAGGGATTGGAACACCCTCAGGAACTATGAACCCAGAATCTTCGAAGGCTACGCTGATTCGGTGCAGCCGACGATCCTTAGCCTTTATCACACACTTGGGCGCTTGAAAGGATGTGAAAATGGGCTTATACTGAAGGATAATATGCGCTGCCCTTAACTAACCGTCAGACGGATTCACGTATATCTCGGATCTTAGAATTTTATCTAAGCTCTCCCTGTTAACTAGACTGAATTGAGGCTTGGTGACGCGTCTATCTGCAAAATCAGTAAGACATCAAAGAAATTTCCGTTAGGAATAAACTTAATTTAAATCAAGGGACACAAACTAAGGTGCAAAGGCTTTTAGCCTAAGAACCCCACCTGGCTTGCCCTCTTGGGTCGGACAGGGTAAACCGTTATGCCATTCGCCAGAAAAAATGAGAAAGTCGTCTTTCAACCCCTTGTTCGATATAGGGAGACACTGGATTAGCCTTACTTCGGGGAACCTGGACCTAAGGTAGTACCCCTGATCCTTCAAGTGCTGTAGGTTGTACACCCAGTTCACATCGTGACGGGTAAGGCCCAGGTTCAGCCTCGCGTTAAAGGATTCCAGGCTCCCTAACACCCTGAACATATTTGAGGCGTATTGTGTGGGGGACAGTCTAAGAACCTAAGGTAACTACTAGTGAGCCTGCCTATCAGAATAGTCATCTCTCCCTCTATGAAAGCAATCATGGGGATGACTACTTCCCCTCTTTGCCTTTCATCGTACCACTCTTCCGTGGAAGCGTACCTCATACCCACCGTTGGGGGAATCTTATACTTGGCCCTAAATTTCTCTATTTGCTCTTCGAAATCGACTAAATACTTAAACCTACCCATTCCTTAGGAATCGTGAAGAAAAATTAGAGAAGATAATGGAAAACTGAGGAGGGTTAAAGAAACTTACAGGTGTGAAAAATGAGCTCCTCGGACAAACTTCAAGTATTTATGAGATCGTTGAGAAGAAAGAAAGAGGGACAAGTTCAGTGAATACTCGATAAGATTGTGAGATTTTTTGTAACTAAAAAGAAGTTTGATTTGAAAAACTCTTTATAGGGGCACAGAAATCGTAAGCGGGAAAAATCCCGCTCATAAGTTTCGGAGACCCCCCACCGTTAGATCCGCATCCTACCGAAACGTGGAGGGCTGAGAAACTGCCATCATTTAATGATGGCGTGCTCCTGACGCCGAAACGCTAAGGACGTGTCTTGGGCAGGTGAAAAGGCGTTCTGAAATTTAGAAAAGCCCAACGAAGGAGTTAAGGACGTGATATCAAAATCCCCATTTTTCCAAAGTGACAAAAAGTGAGATTTTGAAGGGCTATTGTGGGGCCAATTGTCCGAAAAATTAACGGAATCCATAGAAGGTGGGCTTGAGGCCCAACGGCCCTGTCCGAGGACACTCATCCGTCCAAGGATACTCCTCTGTCCGAGGATGAGATCTATTCCTCAAACCAACTTGCAAAGTGGATGTAACTATCTTAGTTATCAAGGAGCTTCGCTGAGTTACATGCAAACTAAACTAATGAATATCGATCAAAGAAGAAACCGGAAAAGGTAACAAATATCTCCTAAAAGCTACTGCCTCCACATTAAATGCTTCCCACCTAACTCTCTGGCCGCATTAATGTGGAGGTGATACCTGAACAGTAACCAAGCAGCCTTATAACCACTAGGCGGACGATCCGGGAAGTAAGAGATGGGACAGAAGGAAATTCTGAGAATGGGACTTACACGTGTACGGTGAAAGTAGGACGGGGGAGGTAATATATAAAGTGAAATCGAAATACAGTAGAGGGACTTTTTGGAAGGGCCAGGAAAAAGAGAAAAGGAGGAGGGAGAAGAATAGAGAGAGATATACACTTGAAACCTAGCCGAGGAAAAGGAAAAGAGAGTATTTTCTTTCACTTACCTTGAAATTCTTTCTACTGCGCCAGAACGACGTCTTTTTCTACTTACCGGAGCTAGTTCTTACATCCACACTCTATAAATTTTATTGTCCAGGGTCCAAGACATTTTGAGTCCCTACATATATATATATATATATATATATTAATTTTCCAAACACTCGACATCAGATTATCTATTTTACATTATATTATATTAAAATATCAAAAAAAAATTTAATTGTTTATTTTTCTTCACACACAATAACCACCATTCGCTCTCTTCCTTTAGCCTCAGGAAACGTAAAAAAAGAATAAAAAACTACATACAAGTGGATAGTGTTAATGTAAATTTACACAATTTTTTTAGCAACTTTGCAAATTTACACAATTTTAGCTTGACTGATATGAGTGATTTTGGGATTGAATATGTAAAATTTGATACATTTTTCTATTTTGCATTGATTGATGCAAATGCTCTTACACAACCATTGTTGCAGGCTTGCAGCAATGACTTTGGATAAGAATAAATAAGTTGAAGTTTGAATTAAAGATTATGAATGATACATGAATTAGGAGTTGTTTAGTAAGTCATCCCTATAATGTAGGAGGCGATAAGTGTAGATTGCTTGTTGTCAAAAATAAAATTTTGAACACTCTGAGTCTCTGACCCTATTTTTTTAAAAGCACAATTGAAATAACCTTGAATATTATCCTATTACCAATATATTGGCATTTTTAAACAAAGAAAAATGCCCAACAACAAACCAATTTGATCTAAAACCTTTAAAATAAAAATTAATGGATGAATTTGAATGTGCTTTTAATTTGTTATTTGTTGAGTAGAGACTAGAGCGTGAGATAGGCCAAGAGTGATTGAGTGAAAACAAAAGCAAATGTTAATACAACAAAAAATCTCTTACTGTCCAACCTTTCTGAGTTTTTGCTAATACTAAAAGTACAGTAAATAAGGTAAAAGCTAAAAAAAATAAGAAATGGCTCAAATGGGACCTGCAAATAGTAGGAAAAAACAAAGTAACAAGCTAGTTCATAATCAAGACTCAAATGCACACTTAATTCAATTACAAAGAACAATAATTGTCAAAGTTGAGTTGAGAGTAAAGACAAACTAATAGATAAAAGAATTCTAATCAATAATAATTAAAGTTCACTTAACAACAATAATAATGAATATGTTAATTGTATTTAGAAACAATAGATGATTTCTAAGATTTCATCTCAATAAGAATAATTAGTATGTTCATTATATTATGAAACAATATTCCAAATGAACTAATAGTTTATTCATAAACTATTAGTTTATCTTTTATTCATAAACCACAAATTTGTAATAAGAAAACTTTATAGATCACAAGATTCTTCTCCTATCCAAGATTCATCTTTTTATTGACCCCCTTAAAAAAATATCTAACCATCATATATTTTATTTTAAAAGGCATAACATATTAATGAAAGTTTAAGCGGAAATTTATCCTAAATTCTCTTTTTCATTCCTCATTCAAGAGAGATCCTAAGTTCTCTTTTTCATTCCTCGTTCAAGAGAATGCTCATCTCAAATACAACTAACAACCCTTCGTTTAATTCTATAAACAGTAGGTTCTATCAACTTTCTTCTTCCTAATTTCTTGAGTATAAATGAGTAACACACACTCTTGCCCATAACCGTAAACACAAGCAAATTTCGAGTTTGTACGGTTGTGTGCAAAAGTGTGTGTAACAACAATTACCCAAATAAGTAAATATACTGCTTTCTTCATCAAAATGATGTAATGGGTCATCTCATAACTGTGCCCGTATGTGAAACTTTTGCAGCATACACTAGAATGTTTGAGAGTGCTGGGACATGTTAAAAACTTTTTTAACACATTTTCCTGCGCTTCGGCTGAGATCAGGCCACCAAATTTATTGCTGGTTTTTTCTCACCTATGTAGAATATTAAACCAATTATGTTATGCCACTTTAATAGGGTGAAACGAAAGGAAAAAATGAGTTAACATGGACAAGAAAATGTTCATTTTCCGATCATTTAGAAACAAACAAATAAATGATTCACTTGTCTACTCTTACCAACATAAGAGCATTCGCATCAGTCCCTCTAAAACCATATAAAATCATGTAAAACACAGTTTTTACACATTTTTGCTCAAAAATGCTCTCCATCAGTTCTTCTAAACCCGTGTAAAAACGTGTATATCTTTACACGAGCTACAGTAACCGTGTAAATACACACAGCTACTGTAGCTCGTGTAAAGATTATTTTACTAATTTCCGTTCGCTCGTTTTTTTCTCTCTCTTCTCCGACTCAACAAACTCAGTAAACTAACTTCTCATCTTCTTCTTTTTCCTAAGATGCACACAATCACATCCACATAGACAAATCAACACAGAGATGCTTAAAAAAAAAAAAAACACACAGAGATACACAAACCCAAACGAACAAACAACAAAGAGACAGATCGGCGCTTATCGAAACAATCGGTGCTTGACTGGAACGATCGTGGGTCTCTCTTGATCGGAGCTCGTGGGTATGAGTCTTGCCTGATCGGAGCTGTGGATCGGAGCGTGTGGGAGCTTGGATCGGAGCGGTGGTTCGGAGCTGTGGCGTTTGGTGGCGTAGATTAGCTGGGAGATTGGATCGGAGTGTGGATCGGAGCGGTGCTCAGAGATCGGTTTCAGCGTGGTGGATCGGAGCTCGGAGATCGGCTGAGATTTAGTGGTGGATCGGATGCAGATGGGTTTTGTGATTTGGAAGAGGAAGGCCAAAGAGATGGGTTTAGAGAGAGAGAGAGAGACCAAGAAATCAAAAAAATGGGTAGGAAGAGAGAGAGAGAGAGAGCGCGTATTAAAGAGAGGTAGTTGAGAGAAATAATAAAAAAAAATGGAGTATAATGAATATTTTATTGAAATATCTTGTAAAATAGATGAATTGATATGGGTGTTTTGTAAAAGTGAAGGTGTAAAATAGAAAAAGTAAGTTTTTAGTGTAAAAATAGATGTGTAAAATACACATACTGATGCGAATGCTCTAATGATATAGTCTTGTAGAAGAGCTTGGCCAGAAGCTTTTTAACTCTTCTAATTAGCAACACAAATAACACTTGGTTATATACAAGAAATACAAAGCATATTACAGTATAAACTAGCAGCAACCAAGCAATAGATGCCATTTTCGAAAAAGAAATTTTAATTTTTTTTTATGAGGTAAAATATACATAAAGCTTTCACAAAAGTAATAAAGTTAAGAGCATCATACCCCAGCTAGCCTTTTTGGCCCTACTACTTGTCTATGTTTTGAAAGGTTACTTTTCATTCTCCTCTGAAATAAAAAGCAAAGAAACCCTACAATAATGATCAAAATAAAACAAACTTCCAAATGGCCCCCCAAAAGAAAATCAACAAATTCGAGCCTGATTGTATTGCCACAGTCACATTCACAGCCACTTCGTAGAAGATTCCCCTTCAGTGTGACTTCTGCGTCAAGAACAAAATCTAATGTCATTGCAGCTTCATCCAACCAGATACACGTACTTCTCAATTTGTATCCTGGCATGGCCGCCATAACTGCAGTCAAAGTCATATCAAGATCAGAAACCAGATACCTATCTTAAAACAAAAGCAACATAAGACAAGTGCTGTAGAGAAAGGTGGCCACAAATTGTTTTTCCAATGAATGTTTTAGGTGTATTACATTTTTTAAAAATGGCCTTTGGAGTTAAGATGTGTATCTCAGTCCCTCATACATGATGCCATTTTTTTACAACTTCTCTTGGCAGATAGTTTTTGAAGGAGATAACAAGACCATAACATGCTTGAACACACAAAATTCATCAAAAGTTAGCAATTTTCCATTTTTCTAATGGACTTCAATATTTTAAAGTTTCCATCTGGATTGTAAGCTCTATTTTAAAAAAAATAGCTCATTTCATTATGAATCCTACAAAATGTATTAGTGAGGCGTATATAGTGCGGCTTGAGTAATAAAGTTTTGTGCTATGAATGCATGAGTGGGTAAAGAGTACATATGTTGAGCTATTTCCTAAATTACCAATATGCATCCCTAATAAAGGAACTTTAAAGCATGCTAATCAAAGGAAAAATACCTTCATACCGCCCTCTTGGGGCAAGCAAGCGATGGTAATCAGCAAAAGTTTTGCCTGATTTGACCTGTCAATAAAGTTTAGAAGACACCAAAGCACATGTTATGAAAGAGAAGAAGAACTCAACCACCACTTTCTCAAGTAATGCCTAAAAGTTTAGAATTACGTAATGATCAAGCAACAAGAAGCCAATATTATTTTTATTGTATTTAATTTATTTTTATGTGTCAGTGGGAATTAGGTAATTTTCTAGTTTCTGGACATCCATTGGCCATTGGATCTTATTTTGGGATTTGATTATATTACTGGGGAGTTTAGTTATTAAGTTTGGGTTTAGTTATCAAAGCCCAAGGAGCCCAAGTCCTATCAGGGTTATGTTCTGACCTGCGAAGTTTGACTGAATAATGGAGAGGATCAAGCTAAGGATTGTATGGAGAAACTAAGTACTAGTTTATTTCAGATGCATTTGTTATTATCATTTCAGATCATTAGAGCCATATTTAAGCAAGAGAATGAATAATAAAAAAAGACAGCAGAAATATAACCCAAAACCCAGGAGGCTGGTCACCTAGAATGAGACGAAATATATATCTCACATTGAATATAACCCAGTTGATAATATGTATTCTAAATTTTAATTTGCTATGAAACTTTGTTTGAAGTTTGTGTGATGCAACCTTGTCTGAGGTGTGATGCTAAGGAAAGCCTAGGTGTGAAACTTAGGAAATCTGAGTGTGATGCCTAGAGAGTTCATCTTTCGTTCTTCTTTGTCCTTAAACTTCCAGTAAGAAACCCAATGCCTATAAGAAACTATATGCACAAATGAATTTCAATGCATGAACTTATAAACTAAAAAAACAGCAACAAGATTGAACAAAAAAGAATCAATTATGAGTATGCATGGTTGTAAACATACCGACTGATTCATTCCCTTCACTGTAATAAAACCAGGCAGTGGCCGTCCCCCATCTGATGAAAAGATTCTTCCATGTACTCCTGTCTAAAGAGTACAACTCATATTGATTTCATGCACCATGTGAAATCAACACAAATATATAAATATATATATATATATATATATATAAGTTTCTAATGGTTATCCTAAATGTGTCACATAAGAGTATAAGATCCAGGACTAAGACAAAAGATTTTGACAAGTAAAAACATATCTGCTTATGAATTAGATTCACATATATAATGGAATGTGCACCATGATCATTATTGTGCCAGATAGTCTACTATAGAAACTGCAAGATGATATGAGAAAAAGTTAGCAGTCAAACAAACCATAACATACCTTCACAAGGCTCGCAACAAGATTAAGCATGCTCATTTTGTTGTATTCCCAAATTGTAGGAAGCTGCATATTAACATAAGGCAATGAAGAAAACACAATTAACAATTAAATAATAGCAAGACATCAAAAAGAAAGTGAAAGGTAAAAGTTAGAGGAAAGTTCATTTTTTACCCTGAAAGTTTGGAGTTGTTTTCATTTTGGCCTTTACATTTCAAATTTTTTTTATTTTGACTGTGTAGGTTTGATTCCATTTCTGTATTGACCTTGTATCCATTTTTGTTAGTATTCTGACTATTAAGTTCCCTTAATGCTTAACTATTCCATGAAATACTATTACTAAAATGTTGTGGAATGCAGGAATTTCATTGTTGTAGGCAGAAAACATATTATGGACAGTTAGATTACTAACAAAAATTAAACCATATAATAGTTGATAGGGGCCTCCATTGATAAGTTACAACTTTAAAGATCACTTTATCATACATACAGTAACAGGACTACCAAGTTCTAATCATATACTACTCCAATTCCTCCTCTCCCAAAGGAAAAAAAGACTTTTAGGAGTTAAAAGAATCATCAATAGTACCATGCAAGTTTTATACTAGTAAGAATGAAGATATAGACACTTAAACTGAGATCTAACCTCAGTAGCAGAAGGCCATTTGTTATCACTTATCTCCAAGGTCAATTCAAAACAACCATAATGTATATAATTCCAGTCTTGCATGCCACCATATATAGGGTACCTGCAACAAATATCTTGTGAAACAACTGTGAAAAATATATTATAAGAAAAAAAGACCAGCATTTCTGAAAAGTTCTCAGATGACTACAAAAGCAGAAATGAAGAATGCCTTGAACAATTGTGATGCAAATGTACTTCTTTAGTTAAAAACTTTCATCAGCATCACTTTTATGCTGCATACCAAGATGCTCCATTCGTAATTCCTCCTCGAAATTCCTTGCTCAGAGACATGTTATAGTGAGACTGACTATATATACTTGCCATGAACCGGAATGTTTCATCATCAGGACATCCAAAGTAATTTGTCCTGAAATTGATTCAAATCAAAAGACAAAGCTAAGTTTGAAAGGAAAATCTAAATTGACAAAAATCTTCAGCAATGAACAAACAGAATGTGTCCTGTGATAAAATTACAAACTCCATTTTTCTGGACATCCTTTTATTTAGTTCTTAAAGCTAAGAGATGCTAACAGTGATTCATACAAGAAAATACCAATGCTCTGACACCTAGAGTTTAGGTTGTCATGACATGTTGGACACTAGAACAAGCATCAATTAAGCCAAAATCACAGTGTTGAGGATATGAGACTTGAAATTTCCTTTGCCATCATATGGAAAAATTAGGTGAGAGCAACAAAACTAACCATACAATAAACTTAGACTGAACCCAAATGACAGCCATGATATAACAGAACACTGAGAAACCAGATGATGATGAAATACCTAAACTATGAATATAAAATTATGCAAGTTTGCATATCCATAGATAACTTTTGGTTGAAGTACACCTTTTGTCCTGAAATTTGGTCTATGTTTGATTTTCATTCCCAAAATTTTAAAGGTAATCATCTCATTCCTGAAAATTGTAAATGATATTTGATCCTTCAGGCCATCTGTGGTTAAATTTATGTCAGGCTTAGCTTTATAGCGTGTTTAGTCAGAACTTAATCTGACACGTACATAATTTCTTTAACAGCAAATGGATAAGTAGACAAAATTGATACCTTTTAAATTTTTCAGAAACAATGCTGTAACTTCTTAAATTTGGGGGACAAAAATCAAACTAGGACCAAATTTCGACAAAAAATATATTTCAGCCATAATAATTTAAAGGAAATCAAAAGATATTTATGAAACTAATTTCAAAATAAGCTGAATGGGTTTGACAAAGTAATGACTACACTTGGTAGCACATTCCATATAGTGATAAGATTATGACCTTACATACTTGGTAGACTCACCCTAATTAAAAGTACATTATCTAACTTGCCTACCTATTTCCTCTCTTTATTCCCTATTCCTGTTGATGTGGCTAATCGGATTGAACAGCTTCAGCAAAATTTCTTATTGGACGGGTTGGGGGATGAGCCTAAATTTCATCTGGTGAATTGGGCTAAAGTTTGTGATCCTCTTCCCTCTGGTGGTTTGGCTATTAGGAGTTTGAGGCGTTTTAATGAAGCACTACTAGGGAAGTGGCTGTGGAGGCTTGGGCTTGAGAGGGATGCATTATGGAGGAGAGTGAAAGACGTGAAATATGGTTGTGAATGGGGCGGGGTGGGGGTTGTTCTAACTCTGTGTCTGATCCTTATAGGGTGAGTTTGTGGAAGTACATTAGACGTGGCTATCTACTTTGTCAAGTTATCTTTAGTTTGAGTTCAGGTATGGATCAAGAGTAACGTTTTGGCAGGATCAATGGTGAGGGGATGATTCTCTTGTCATGTATTTTCCTGAGTTATTCAGAATTTGCCATGAGGAGGTTAGTGTGCTAGATCTTGTGCAATTCACTAATGGGCCATTGGGAGGTCAATTTCATAAGAGCTGTGCAGGGTCAGGAGTTGAAGTCTTTGTCAAATTTCATGGATGTAATTTATGGTGCATCAGTAAAAGGAAGGAGGAGGATAAACTGTGCTGGAAACCAGATAAGAACACGGGATTTACAGTGAGAAGTTATTACAGGGTTCTAATTGGTAATGGTGATCTTCGAAGTGCATATGGAAATCACAGATTCTTTCTAGGGTAGCTTTCTTTGTCTAGACTACAGCTTTGGGGAAAATCTTGACAATTGACAGTTTACAGAAAAAGAATGTGTGGCTTTTGGATTTGTATTATATGTGAAAATGCAATGGGTAATCAGTAGATCATCTCTTACTTCACTGTCCTATTGTTATAGATTTGTGCACTATGGTGTTGGGTTGGCTTTATTTGGAGTTTGTTGGGTGATGCCAAAGACTGTTGTTGAGTTGTTTGGCCAAGTCATTTTCAGTGTCATCGAAATGGTCATTTGTAGATGGCTGTAACGCATTGCTTGATGTTGTGTTTATGGAGGGAGAGGAACAACCAGAGATTCAAGGACACAGAGAGAACTATGTTTGATATCAAATTATTTTTCTTTAGAACTTTGTTGAATTGGATGTCAGTTTTGCATAGTCATAGTCAGTCTTTATGGTTTGTTAGTGATTTGATAGATTTATATTATCTGCGTGATTGATTGTGTTATGGATTAATATATATGTCGGGCATATTTGTAATAGGATACCTTATATATATATATATATATATATATATATACACAAATATGATAGTTTGTGTTAGGGGGTTGACTTAAGTTACCCAAAACACTGGTTTTATTCACAACATGGTATCAGAGCGCTGCCATTAACCCCCACGACCACAACCCACCACGCCACTGCTGCCAGTGACCATATTTGTCAACAACCATCACCGATCTAAATTCTGACAACCGCTACCACTTGAGTTTCCCTTCCTGGAGGTGTCGCCTAGCTCCGGCGACTGAGTCTGTGGTCTCGTGACACTGTATCATCGTCGCCTGACCGCAATTCAGTCACGGTTCTAGTCGTCCTCCTCCGGCGACACAAGGTGGCCATCAGCCATAGCTCTTACCCTTGTGCCGCTGCTGTTGGGATTTTAATCCATATATCTCTCGTCTATTATGATTTTATAAGTATTGGGTTGGATTGTTGTGCTGGAACTTCTTTGTTAGGTGGATGTTTAGTGCTGGGCTGGTGTCTATTATGTTGTTGCTGCTATGGGATTTTGCTTGACTGGTGTTTATTAGTGTTACAGGTGCCCTGCATGATGTTGGTATTTGATTTGTTTAAATTGTAGAAGTTGACTTCTTTCCCAGGTCCACTTTTATTAGTTTACTGTTAGTTTTTTCTTCAACCCAACAATTATTTTTTTGTCTCCAGACATGTTATCTATTACTTCTATCCGTCATAATGGAAGTAATTATGCTCAGTGGGCCCAAGCTGTTGATTGTTGAAGTTTATTTTCTTGGTAGGAAGAAGTTTAATTACGTTAGGAAGAAGTTTAATTATGTGACAGAGGACCCGCCTGCATCCACTGACTCTAAGTATGCTGATTGGAGGGCTGAGTGATGTAGGACAAATTAGAGATTTGTCTACGTTTAGTTGTGGTGGGTTTAAGGTCAGGAAAGAAAAAGAATTAGAGAGAAGTTATTTCTGTTTAGGGGCTGTGTAAACAGTAACCTTAGAAAGAAAGAAAGAGGAGAGAGAGAAGAGAGAAGGAGAAAGAAACAACAAAGGCCAACATGCCTATGGCTCAAAACACTCAATTTTATTAATCAACCCATTCTACTTTTAGTAAATTGAGCGCAATATATATATATATATATATATATAAAGACTCTTACTTGTACTAGAAGATTCTAGACTCAAGAAAATTACCAAAATACCCTTTCAGATTTGCTCCTGAATATAAAATTGACCATAACTAATCAAATAAAAAACCCAAATTAAAAACTGTTTTAACCATAAAAGACTCATACTTAGACCATTAAAAGGGCACGACTTTCACTTCAATTGGACTTCACACAAGGACCAAATAAAATAATTCTTGAATAGGCGAATTTGCAAAGTAATAGCATATTAAAATTCCATGACTCCATCACAAAGGATGCACAAATTAGGAGTTGTTTGTAGAATAGCATGGAATCTAAGATCAATTGTAGTTTGGTTTTCTTACCAACTGCTAAACTTGTTTGGGAACAAGCAAAGGAGTTGTACTCTGGTGTCAACAATTTGAAGCGAATATATGATCTTCACCAAGCTTATTTCTACTTGACTCTCAATGATGTGTCTTTGGAAGACTATTATAACAAGTTTAAGGGTATGTGTGAAGAACTCAATATTTACCAACCCATCTCCTCTAATTTTAAAACTATGAAGAAACAATGAGATGATATGCATGTTGCTCGCTTCCTCTTTGGTTTACCTCCAACCTTTAAATCAGTGAAATCACAACTTTTTGGCTAGTAAAGACATCCCTTCATTGAGTCAAGTTTTTGGTAGGCTTAGACAAGCTACATTATCTGATTCTAGTACTACTACTCCTACTGTATCTTCTGGTGATACATCTGCTTTTGCCACCTCCATGGGGAGTGGTAGAGGTGGCCGTGGAGGCCGAGGCCGTTGGAGTAGAGGTCATGAGCAAGGGAGAGGGGGTCGTGGTAGAGGGTGTGCCCCTCGTAAATGCACTTATTGTCATGGAGAGAATCATACAGTGGACTTCTATTGGGAATTATATGTTGGGAATTATATGGTAAATCCTCAGCTCATCAAGCTAGTCTTCAAGTTGAAGAACTGACTTCACAGTCACTTCCACCAACATCAAGCGTAGTCTACATCCTTGAGGAAGAGTATAATCGCCTTGTGTCTATGCATTCTAATTCTGTTAGTTCCAACTCTACTACTACTTTGGCTCAACAAGGTACTTTCGCTACCTATCTTGCCGCTAAAGAACCTTAGGTCATTGACTCAAGTGCTACTGATCATATGACAGGTACCTCAAGTTCACTTTTTGACCTTGCACACTCTAGTAGTCTTTCCAATGTTACTTTGGCAAATGGCTTGGCCACTACAGTTTCTGGTTTGGGCACTACTAAATTAGTAAACTTACTAAACTTCTAAATTGTGCAGCAATTTTTTTATCCTCTCATTGTATCTTTCAGGATCTCAAGATGAGGAAGATTATTGGTGGAGGGCATGAAGTTGGTGGACTTTACTACCTGGATTGGTGTGGTTCTTCAAGTTTAGTGGCTTCTCTTTTTTTTGATAGGTAATAAGAGATATATTAAACCCAAAGAAAAACATAATAAAGCAAATACAAGGTGTTCATGATGGTGAACACAAGGAAATGCAACCAACAATTACAACAAAAAACTTAAAGAGCAATACTAAGAGAAGAAATAAACTCCAAAATAGTAGCACAATCCGAGAAGCACCAACACCTAGACCAATCAAATAAAGTCTTCAGGCATAGAGCTTGTAATTGAGCCAAGGATTTCTCGGTATCCTCAAAAGAGCGCCTATTTCTTTCCGTCCAAACAATCCACATCAAACAGTCAGGAACCATATTCCAAATGTCAGAATTAAATTTATCCAGCCAATAGCTCCAACAAAACACCAAGCTTTCCACAGAGCCTGGCATGACCCAATGGGTCCCAAAGACCTGAAGCATATAAACCCACAGAGAGTGAGCTACAGGACAATGGAGGAGCAGATGATCCACAGTTTCCTCATTCTGATGACACATACAACACCAATTCACCAAAGTGCGCCCCCTAAGCATGAGATTATCCAATGTAAGGATTTGCCCATGAACTGCTGTCCACACAAAAAATGCCACCCTCTTAGGGATCTTAGCTTTCCAAACACCCTTCCATGGAAAATTGGAGGCAGCTGCACCCCTCATGTTATGGTAATAGGACCGGGTATCAAACTTGTCATTCCCGTTAAGACACCAATGAGAAGTGTCACTTCCACCACCCCTAGGGATCCGAGATTGAATGAACTCAAGGAAAGAGAAAGCAGCCTCTAATTCCCTTTCATGAAAATCCCTATGAAATCTCAAATTCCAAATTCTAACGTTTCCACCCTCCTGGAAGCATAATACATCAGAAATGCAAGCTTCCTTGTCATTAGAACATGCATACAACTGAGGATAAAGCCTTTTAAGTGAGTTATCTCCCACCCACTAATCATGCCAAAAAAGAATACAAGTGCCATCACCCACCACTAGGGCCATATGTTTGAAGAAAATCTCCCAACCATCATGAATACCACGCCACAGACTACATCCATGGGCCCTTCTACAAATTTTAGTAGTCCACCCCCCCTTGATCCTCTCCATATTTAGATGCAATAACCCTCCTCCAAAGATGAGTGCCTTCTCGCCCAAACCTCCACAACCATTTCCCTAACAAGGCTTTATTAAAAAGCACTAACTTCCTGATCCCCAAACCCCCCAAATCTCTCGGTAAACACACCTTCTCCCAAGCCACCAAAGGATATTTGAAGCACTCCTTTGAAGATCCCCATAAAAAATTTCTCTGAATACACTCCAATCTATCAGCCACAGCTACAGGGATGACAAATAATGATAGATAGTACGTAGGAAGGCTAGAAAGAGTACTCTTCAACAGGGTAAGTCTACCCCCCTTAGATAAATAAAGACGTTTCCAACCTGAGAGCTTCTTCTCCATCCTTTCCAATATAGGATTCCACACAAAAACAGTTTTGTATAGAGTGCCCAACGGCATTCCCAAGTATTTCATAGGCAAACTACCCACCCTACATCGAAGTATGGAAGCCAATGCATCTATATTTCCAACCTCCCCAACCGGAACAATCTCACTCTTCCCCACATTAACTTTCAAACTAGTAAAAGCTTGGAAGCAAGTCAAAGCCAGCCTAATGGACATCACTTGATCTCTAGAATCATCACAAAACAAAATGGTATCATCTGCAAACAGCAAATGAGAAATGCGGACCCTTATAGAGTTAGTTAGCCCCACATGAAAGCCTCGAAACAGACCACAATCCTCAGTTTTCTTCAAAATCCTACTAAGAACTTCCATAATTAAAAGGAAAAGAAGAGGAGACAATGGATCACCTTGTCTCAACCCACGAGAGCTACCAAAAAAGCCAACCGGAGAACCATTCACAATAATAGAGAAGCGAACAGTGGTTATACAAGCCTTAATCCACCCCCTCCACTTCCCCCCAAAACCCATCCTATCCAACAAATAGAACAATGCATCCCAATTCACATGGTCATAAGCTTTCTCAATGTCCAGTTTACAAACCACCTCGGGAACCCGACTTTTCAATCTGCTATCTAGGCACTCATTAGCAATAAGCACTGAATCCAAAATTTGTCTCTCACCAACAAAAGCATTTTGGGACTCAGAGATGAGACTATTTAGCACAACCCTCAGTCTATTTGCCAATACCTTAGACAGCAGCTTGTACACACTCCCTACCAAACTAATAGGCCGAAAATCCTTAACATCAATTGCATTATTTTTCTTGGGAATTAGAGAGAGAAACGAGGCATTTAAAGACCGTTCAAACACAGAATACCTGTGAAAGTGCTCAAAAACAGCCATGACATCCACCTCCACCACACTCCAACATTTTTGAAAAAAAGCCATGGTGAAGCCATCAGGCCCAAGTGCTTTATCCCCCTCCATCTCCGACAAAACCTAGGTAACCTCTTCTTTAGAGAACTCCCTCTCCAAGGACAACCTCTCATCCTCTCTAATGCAAGCAAAATCCAACATGATGGGACGCCACAAATTCAGCATCCTCTCTAATGCAAGCAAAATCCAGCCCATCCACAGTTGGACAATCCAGCTTCAAATTCAGCATCATTGTCATCTTGGTCATCCCTCTCTCAAGAATTTGAAGTTGTTAGTCCCATCATGTTGTCAAGTTGACTCCTTACAATGTGAAGCTTGTAAATTGAGTAAGCACCATAGGGTGCCTTTTGTCTCTAGGCATGAGAGTCGTCTCAGTAGTGCTTTTCATTTAGTTCATTATGATATTTGGGGTCCAATAAACTCTCCTTCATTGTTGGGATTTACGTATTTTGTCATTTTTGTGAATGATTATTCTATGAAAGAAAGGTTTGAATTGTTCTCAATTTTCAAATCATTTTTTATGGAAATAAAGACTCAATTTAATGCTTCACTTCATATTTTTTGATCTAATAATGCTCGTGAATATTTTCATACATCTTTGTCTCAAATTTTTTATGATCATGGTATAATTCAACAATCTTCCTATGCTCATACTCCACAACAAAATGGATTTGTTGAACGCAAATTGTGCCATTTGTTAGAGGTTACCGCTTACCGGTGCTCTTTTGTTTCAAATGAGTGTTCCCAAATCATATTGCGGAGATGTTGTGATCAGATCCCCTATAATGTACTATCTCCTAATGCACCTTCATTTTCCTTACCTCCTAAAATTTTTGGATGTTTGCTATGTTCGTCTTAGGTCTAGGGGGTGATAAACTTGATCCTCGATCAATTAAATATGTTTTTCTTGGGTATTCTTGTACTCAAAAGGGATACCATTGTTATTCGCCTACTCTTCGTCATTGTTTCATTAGTGCTGATGTCACCTTTCACTAGTCTCTAACCATATTTTTCTCCACCTGGTGATGCCAGTATTCTCCATTTTCTTCCTCGCTTGCCCCTAGTGTCTCTTGCTCCTGCTATTTCTCCTCCTTAAAAACTGCTCCAAGTGTATCGTCATCGGCAACAATGTCCGGTTGAGACTTCTTCCCTACCTAGTGATTCACCTCCTAATCTTGACTCTCTTCCCATTTCTTTGCAAAGGTAAGTGTACTTGTACCTCTCATCCTACTTCCCAGTTTGTCTCTTATAGCCACTTATCTCTAGCACTCCGTGATTTTACCTCGTCTCTGTCCTTTGTTGTTGTTCCTAAGTCTGTACAAGAGACCCTATCCATTTCTAGTTGGAAGGCTGCTATGGATGAAAAAATGTCTGCCTTGTCTCAAAATGCCACTTGGTTTTTAGTTCCTTCGCCTCTAGGGAAAACTACTGTTGGTTGTCATTGGGTGTTTACTATGAAGTACTTACCTGATTTTTCTATTGAGCGCTTGAAGGCTCGCTTGGTTGCTAAAGGGTATACCTAGACATTTGGTGTTGATTATGCAAATACATTCTCTCCTATTGCTAAAATATCTTTAGTCTGGATTTTAATCTCCTTAGCTACTAATCTGAGTTGACCACTGTTTCAGTTAGATGTTAAGAATGCATTTTTAAATGGTGATATGAAGGAAGAGGTGTATATGGAGCAACCACCCGGGTTTGTTACTCAGGGGTAAATTTAGCGCAGCAGTGTTAAAGTTTAGCTTGCAACATTGCCAATTTGATTACTCTATGTTCTCTCATTCCTCGAAAAGCAGAAAGATTCGATTAATAGTGTATGTTGGTGATATCTTAATCACTAGTGATGACAAGAAGGTCGTTGATGATTTGAAGACATACCTTCAAACTTCCTTTCAAACTAAGGATCTGGGCAAACTTCCTTACTTCTTAGGTATTGAGGTAGCATGATCTAAAGAATGTATCAATTTATCACAAAGAAAGTATGTGTTGGATATTCTGGAAGAAATTGGCTTGTTAGGATCTAAACCAGTAGAGACCCCTATGGATCATAATGTCAAATTGTATAAAGATTAGGGGGAGCAATTATCTAATCCTGAGAGATATTGTCATCTAGTTGGTGAGCTAAATTATCTCACTATTACTCGCCTAGCTATATCATTTGCACTTAGTGTTTTGAGCCAGTACATGAAAGCTTCTTGTCTTCCACATTGGGAGGCAACTATTCAGATTGTGAGGTACCTTAAAGCACATCCAGGTCGTGGTCTCTTGTATAAAGCTAATGGTCACCTACTAGTAGAAGCTTTTATAGATGTAGATTGGGCAAGATCACCTTCAGACAGAAAATCCACTACTGGATATTGCACTTTTCTAGGAGGAAACATTATTACTTGGAAAAGTAAGAAACAAAGTGTTGTAGTCTAGTGCAGAGGTTGAGTATAGAGCCATGGCACACACATGTTGTGAGCTTTATATGGATTAAGCATTTACTTGAGGAATTAAAGTTTGATGTGAAGCTGCCTATGACTATGCATTGTGATAATCAAGCAACAATTCACATAACCTCCAATCCTATGTTCCATGAGCGAAATAAGCATATTGAAGTAGATTGTCACATTACTCGTGAGAAAGTAGAGGATGGTTTAATTGCTACTCCATATGTTTCTAAGAGGGTCTAAATTGCTGATATGTTTACCAACTCGTTTGGATTTATTATGCAACAAGCTGAGATTGTATGATATATACTCTCTAGTTTGAAGGGGGGTGTTATGGGTTAATATATATGTCAGGGGCATATTTGTAATATATATATATATATAATAGTTTCTGTTAGGGGGCTGACTTAAGTTACCCTAAACGCTTGTTTTATTCACAACAGATTGTATGGTCCCCAACTGTATACTCCCTGTACAGTTGGGCAACTCTTTTTTTTTTTTTTTTTTATAGCAATAGAAATCGTATTACTTGTAAAAAATTAAATTTTAAAAATAAAAATAAAAAGAGACTATGACCTTATATGGAAAAAAGAGCAACAATGAACTGGAAGGACAGAACAGTAGAACATGACAGCAGAGAGCAATTTCAAGTTACAAAGTACATATAATGCATTGGGCAATTGATCCAGGATGTAAAATCATCACCTTTTATCCTGAGTGCCATCCCACGGATAATTTGCAACAAGTGCACCCTGTGAACAGAAGAAGACGCCCTTAAAAACTCACTTTTGTGTATTCTATCTAAATACTCGTTAACTAAGAAAGAAAACACATCCTGTTTTGAACCAACGCCCATGAGACAACTTTATATCTTTGGAATCAGTATAATTGAATGAGTCAACCAGGTAATAGATGACAAAAATAAGTGGATTTTGATACAGGGAAAAAAATGAATTTTCTATATTCAGTGATGTCATGAGAGTATGAGACCTTATCTTTTCTTTTCTGAAAGTCATTAAGATATCTTTCATTTTAACGAGAGAGAAGAAAAATATAAAAAGAAGTCAAAGAACTGACCGAACATTTCTGACAGTGGGGAGTATTATGCTGTGAATTTATACAGAAGAAGCTAGTTTCAGTCTTCAGTGAAGTACTGTTTCCACCCATTTTCAACTGGCTAAATCTATTATACTCTATGAGAAAGTCTTTGCTCATGTCTAAAAAATAAATAGAATTCAAACAAATAAAAATAAAAAGGAGCTGAAGGACGCTGGGGGAAAGGTTGTTCGTTGATAATAGAGATTCTGCTCAGCTTTCCAGAAAAGAAAAAACAAAACAAAAATATATTAAACAATGAAGGTGTAACACTGGCCAAAATTTTCAGTAAACACTTTTTGCTGCTAGGAAATTGAACATTAACACTCACCATAAAATCAACTTTGAGAAAGTATCCATATCAAATGGAAATAGTATGGATATGGTTTTTTGCAGTTAGTAACATGAGAAAAAAAGAAGTATTACCCCATGCAAACTGGCAGATGCTGTAAATTGTACATCCCTCAACCAATTCATAATTGCTCTGGTTTCAGGTTGCCGCATATGCACGTCCTCATTCATAGGAAAGAACTGTGATTGCATGCAAATCAATGTCTTCCATTATTAAAACATCACCAAAATAGAAATGAAGAGTAACAGCATTATTTTCACATTATAATATTAAAAATATGCTTCTGAACATCCCCTCCTTTTAGTGATTTCAACCTTAAGATCTAAATTGAATTGGACCAAAATATTTTGTTTCCAAGTTTTAAGCCGTCGATTACATTAGGTAATATTTAACAATAGAATACGCACCCCAGTTGTCAATTATGACAACAAAAATGCATGTGAAAAGTACTAGTCTTAAATTTCAATATCAAGATATCAACTCTTGATCTGAAAAACTCCTTTTCTTGCTTGAGTGCAGTTCATGGTACTGTTAGCAACACCAGACAGCACCCTCTGCTTTGTTTCAGTTTCAAACTAGCCTCTGTTAACTAAGATTCCTAAAATCTAAAGCAGTTTAGCTATCCTATCTTTATCCAAAGAACCTTAAATTTCAACGTATGGGGCTGTCCTACATCCAATAGCTTTATTAATAACTACATACTGGTAGTCAAATGGACTGAAATCAGATAGATAATAATCTAACAAAATTTTTGCATCTTATTTATCATTGAATGAATTTTCCCTTTCAATAATGTTATAGAAAACTACAATTCTACAAGTGAGGATTTGAATTCCAAATTAGAGAAGTCCCAATAACATACAACTTTATTGCAGTCCTGGATGATTTCTATGAAAACTACAATATATCCTACAGTCTAGGACATAGTATCACGATTAAAATGGTGCTAACTCGCGATTTTTAGATCCAGATTAAACAAGTGTGTTATATAAAAATACGATTTAACAAAAATTATACCTGATCAGGAAAATCTCGATTTAGATCAACATTGTTTGCATTACCACGCCTCCTAAGTGAAAAACCATCAGGATTCATGGTTGGTAGTATATGAAGGTGAACATTCTCTACAATCAATGTAGCCTGACCAAACCAATGGAATGTAAGAAAATGTTTTATCATTGAATTACATAAAAATCAATATCCAAATTACAAATCATGCAAGATTGTGTATGTCACAACTTGAGGATAGTGCTAGCAAACATATGCACTATACCCAAAAGGACCAAGCCCCAGTTAGGGCTCCTCATAATCGATTATATCAACCTTATAAATACTCAATGTGGGACTCAGTTACGACTGATACGAGACTCGGTACACGCCCACAGAACACCTTCACAATCCAAGTCGACACATAAATCCATACAATTCGAGGTAAAATTTCCACCACATTATGCTGCAATATTTCAAGCTACATGGTGTTTCCAAGTTGATTTTAATTTCACATCACCAAGAAAGCACACTAGCTACTTCTGCACTACACCCCAAGAAAACTAGTCAAGTTGGAGGTCCCTCATGATCGCTTATATGACCCAAATCGATCTAGTACAAGTGATGTGGAACTCAACACACGCTCACACAATGCTATTAGTACAAATGCAATTCAATATCACAAATGACGTCCTCATCAAAGCCTGCATTATGTTGCAGTGCCTCTAAGCAACATGGTGTTACCAGGTTGACTATAATGTCATTGATCACAATTCAAGGAAAGCACTAGCCACATCCATGGTATGCCACAAAATGAATAGTAAAGTTACAATTAGGGTTTCTTTTAATTGCTTATATAGCCTAGTTTGACCAAGTAAACACTCGAAGTGAGACTCAGCACACACCTACGCAACCCTGACACCAAATCCATACAATCCAAGGTATTACAATGTAATTGGTGTATACATAAACATAGAACAAGTTATGTTGGTTTATAACCAAAGAAGATTTGAGTTTACAAGTATTCTTATTAAAGGATTCCCTATAATCAAAGGAATCAAACTCTTCTTTTTTAAGAGATTAGTTTCAGATCTTAAACTCTTCTTTTTTAAGACTCTGGATTAGGTTGCAGTGTTAGGCTTTCATTCTTCTTTTTTAGTCCATAGCTTCATGGAGTTTTGTACTTTATGCACTTGACTTGCTTTTGTCATCTGAGTGTTATGTTGGTTTATAACCAAAGAAGGTTTGAGTTTACATGTATTCTTCTTAAAGGATTTTCTATAATCAAAGGAATCAAACTCTTATTTTTTAAGAGATCAGTTTCAAAACTTAAATTCCTCTTTTTTAAGACTCTTCTGGATTGGGTTGCAGTGTTAGGCTTTCTTCTTTTTTAGTCCATGGTTTCATGGACTTTTGTACTTGCACTTGACTTGCTTTTGTCCTTGATGTATACTTCCTATATACTCAAGTGACACCTTTCTTCTTCTTTTTTAATATATTTTTACTACTTATCAAAAAAAAATAATCAAAGGAATCAAACAAACAGCGAAAAAAGGTTTTTAAAAAGTAAAACACAAAATACAATCATGAGTAGCATAGAGATATGCGAAGTGGATAGAAATGATCTAATGAATACAAAATTAAATACAATTGAATTTTTAGCAGAATTTCTTCTTTCGGTTAAATATTAACCATGGATAAGGCTCAACCTAGTTAAATGATTAGTTCATGTTTCAAGGGACAAAATAAACTACAAGTTCTAATGCATTTGAGTGAGCAACTTGGGAGGAATTTAAGTCAATTACAAATCTGAAAGCTTCCTCTGTAAATTCCTCTTTTAGGATCAAAAAAAAAATTTTGAATCACTATAATAATTTCTAAGAGTTGAATTATTTACTTTCAATTGTGTATTTTTGGAATTCACAAATTTGGCAACTTCAAATTGAAAAGTCTGTCTCCTTTCAATTCATCAAGCCTACCCATCATAAACTACTCACAAAGCAAGTATAAAGAGAGTGCTAAAAAAGCATGTAAACTGTAAAGTAACTACTGAAATGAAAAGCAGCCAGCAACTGGAAAATTAACCTAATCATATTTTTCACAAACTATGCACAAAGGTGACAGGTCGTGGGTTTGAGTTTAGGAATCAACCTCTCCAAAAAAAAAATGTGGGGGTAAGACTGCCTACCATGATCTCTCCCAAATCCTACAAAAGTGAGAGCTTTGTACATAGGATACAACCTTTATGCACAAAGCTAGTGCAAAAAGAACGGAGGAAAAAGAAGAAGGAAGCCAAAGAAACCCAAAGAATCATATACAACAACAAGCCTTGATCCCAAATTTTTGGAGTCGGCTATGAATCCTCAACATATTAGTTAGGATTGGCCACATGTATTCTTTTCATCTATTCTATTCTATTTGAAGTCACATTCTCTATTACATTAAAATTGTAAAATGTTGGTTTAATAAAATTTGTCACATTAAACAACCAAAGGGAGCAAGCAATAAATCTGCAATGTCACAGAAAAAAAGGGGCAAAAAGTACCAAGGGATCCTTTAGATGATTATCACATATCCAATTTGCAAGAAACAATAGAAGCTCACGGCCCACAGGTTCATCCCCGTGCACATTTCCAATGTACTGCAATATCAAATAAAATGGTCACCATGTTTCTCATACTATTATAGGTTCAAAAGTTTTATTAAAAAACAAAAGGTCATACTCAATGCATAAAGCTTCCACTTTTTGCGGGGTGTAGAAGAGTTAAATGCATTCAAAGGGAACAGTAATGAAATGCTTTCAAGTATGATATAAGAATCTCTCTCTCTCTCTCTCTTGGATTTTTTTTCAGTTGTGGCATCCTACAGACATGAATATCCGCATCCCTATCACACAGCTCACTAATTAATCATAGTCTTATTCATCCAAAAAAGAAGAAGAAGAATTATAGATTTAACTCAACTATATCCACTATTATTTGTTGGGCCAGCATTCAAGGAACCAAAAATTTCTTATTTTTGCATCCTTATAATTTCCTGACAAATCAAGTAAATCAATTTGATATACTTTCTTTTCCTTTTCAGTATATTGTGTCATTGCTATTCTAAAATTCAACCAAAAGCAGTGACTGAGACCTTCTCTTTACACCCAAACAGGTTCAAAAACACTTAGCTGTATGTGAAAAGCATAAGAAATCGAATATATGGCTGAAAGTTACAGCCTCAAAGATTATCCCAATAGATCAATATTTAGTAAAGATAAGAATTGAGTCTGTTCATGTCCCTGCAGAAAAAACAGATGACTCACCTTAAATGCAGGTTCAGCCTCTTCCTCTCCAGGCTTGTCAGAAATTTCTATCACCCACTACAGTCAACAGAACAGACGAGTCCCACCAAATACGGCAGTCATTCACAACCCAACAGAGGTTATTTAGAATTAAAATCCAAAATAAAGACAATACAGAAAGAAATGGAATTAAGTTAAGTGAAATGATTACCAGGGGAACTCCCTTGACACTCTTCCCTATACTGATAACCCATTCCAAGAATCCCTCAAAGAGAGAAACAAATAACAAGTCAGCATTAGCACTAAAACAAACATTGTGTTATTTATTATACTAACTGTCTAAATTTAACAACAACAAAACAAAAGGTGATACAAAATCACCTGTATATCCTAGAAATGTGACTACATCGTTGCGCAAACGCCTTGAGGGCCTTCTCTAGTTGAGAATTAGTCATGTAACCTCGAGCAATGTCAAGACTATGACATGACACAAATCCAACATTCAATTATTATTTTCTTAGGAAAACAAACTATATAATATCCAAATAAGGAAAGTGTTACAAAATAAACAAACTACCTTAAATGTAACCGGTTCTCCTCAAACAAGTGCCGGGCAGTAGAACCCGAATTATAACTACTATTTTCAAAAAAGCCTGTTAAAATCAAAGGTACAATAATTACAGTTATAAACTAATTAGTAATACAATTCTTATTCACCAAAACAAAACAAAGATTATTATTCTAACTTGACATAGGAACCAAAGAAAAGAGCTTGCGATTCGTAAAGGTGAAGTGAAAAAGGAAAGTTGTTTTTTTTTAAGGAAAACAAGTTGAGATTCTTAATTTTTGGAAAGTCAAAATTAACGAGGAATCTGAGATTCTCAGATGACATTCCATTTCCTTTCCTACAGTTTCTCAGCAACCAAACAAAAGATTAGAGAGAGAGAGAGAGAGACCTGAAGAGAGAGAAGAGCGTTGTTGTTGACCGCCTCTGGCGAAGGTAGGGTGAAGAAAAGAGGAAAAGGTGAGAGAGAGGAAGACAAGAGAAAAGAGAAGTTCCATTTTTCTGTAGTGATGATGATTGATTTTGATCTTCTTCACATTTGATGTGTTTGTTTATTTTTATATTCAGGTAGGTTTTTCTGTTTATATATTTATGAGTTATGATTAGAGTTTGAGAGAAAATGAGAGTTGAGAGGAGACAGGAAGAGTGAGTCAGCGAACCGAGGAAGACGCCCACTGCATCTGATCCCACGTGAGAACGACGCCGCCCTAATATAACAACAAAGTTTAAAAATCAAATATAAAATATTAGACTCGGTGCGTGTAATAATGTTTTTTTTTTTTTTTTTAGTTATTTGGCATTGTAGGGGCTAGGGCCAGTGGCCTACTATTTATATGTACATGATAGGTCTGAGGCCCAGGCCCAGGACCAAAGGCGCTCAAAGGGTGTAAATCATAATTTTAAAAACCAGAACGGTGACGGAACCGGATAAGTAGTGATTTTTGGTTTTTTTGTCCAACTAGGGTCGAACCGATGGACAAACCGATAATGTCATAAATAATTTAATTAATTATTTTAAAATTATAAAATAAATAACAACTCATCAAATATATCCAAAAAAATATAAAAAAAAAATTATAAAATGAGTTTCATATCTTATATTAGACGGTAAAGGGAAAAAAAGTATAAATAATCAAAATTAACATTACAAAAATAATAGCAATGTTATATCTTTTTTTGTTTTATTTATCATTTTTTTTTACAACGGTATTAAGAATAAGTAATTTAATTGTACTTTAAAGATCTATTCCAAATAAAAGGGTGTTTAATTAGATGATAGTAGCCTAAATGTTAAAATACAAATCATTTTTTTATTGTTTAAAAACTATGTTTGTATTTGTATTCCTTTATTAATCAAAATTAAGTTATTAACACAGTTATTCAGCAAAAAAAGAAATAACACAACCGAACAGTACACACTAAAAACAAAAAATAAAACACTTGGCTAACATACGTGGTTGTACATCTCCCAAAGTACCCAACCCAATTCCCAAATGCCAACTGCCAAGCATTAATACTTTAATAGATGGCCTTTTATGCCTTTCATTTATACATGGCTTTTGAGTTTTTTCAAGAGTTCTATGGGTTGGTTTTTCACTAGTGCGAGTACAGTACCAGACCCAAGTATTCACAGCCTTCTTTTTCTTCCCTCAAAACTTCATTTTTTTTTTCTCTGTATCTCTCAACTTGAAAGTTGAAACTTGAAAGCTTTGCACAAATATCCCTCAATCAAAGACATTAGATCCGAGTTCCAATTTGCTCATTTTTCTTGAGGTGGTCGGCGATGCTAGCTTGGTATTTTTTTTTTTTTTTTAAAGCAGTTTTGTAGCTAAGTTAGAGAACCATTGGGAAACGGTTTGACCGTTTCGGTTCTTGGGTTTCCTAGTTGAACCACGGTTTTATAGGTTTTTCTGGTTTTTTTTCATATTTTCGGTTTTTTATGATAACTGAACCAGTATATATACCGGTTCACGGGCGGACCGGTTGAACCGGCCGGTCCGATCCGGTTTTTAAAACTATGGGGTAAATGCTGTTAACAAGGTTTATGCTGAAAAAGGGAGAAGTTAGTTTTGATCATTACAGCCCAAGAAGTGGTGTCGAGGATAATATCCTCCTCGACCAACCTAAGCCAAGATCCATAGAGGTGGTCTGCCATTCGAATGAGTGTCACAGAAGCACTCATTTGGTATGGATAAGCACAGTGAGAGTTCAAAACAGAGAAGTGTCCTAAAATATCTAAAGAGAAAGCTGCTACCTCTGCATTAAATGCACTGCACCTAACTCCCTGGCCGCATTAATGTGGAGGTAATACCTGAACAATGTATTTTAGCCTTACAGCTACTACATGAGGACTTGTAGAAATGGTTGATGGGACAAGTATCAACACCAACCATCTAGCATGCACGTGGAATGTGGGGATAAAAGGAAGAAACAGTATAAAAGGAAGGGAGGACAATGAGACAGGGGATCGAAAATTCAAGAGAAAAACACTGTTGACTTCTAAAACCAAACTTGTAAACAAATTGGGGAATAATATATAAAAACAGCTCTCCTCGGACTTTGCCGATGACGATTTTTCTTTAATATAACCCTTTTCTTTTCATTCTCTTATCATCTGAATTATTCCTAGTGTTTGTTTGATTAGCTCTAACCTAGTTTTCCAACCCATTCTCTATAAATTAATTGTTTTGGACTTTTTGGGCCTAAGTCCATCAACGTAGTGGCCTAGGAATTCAAATATGGTCCTTACAATTGGCATCGTCTATGGGGATTACTAGTGTTATAACGAATCCATTACAGAACAATGGTAGGTTCAGGTCCACATTAGGCAGAGTCTATGGGGTCTCAGTGTCAAGATCATTTCCGTAAACTCGAACGACAAAGAGACTAGGAAGGGAGTGTACATACTACTCATACCAGTAACAGCCAAGCTCGAGGTAAAAGTCACGTCTCTCGTGAGGAGAACGCTATAAACATGTAGAAGGAAATTGATCACTTGAAGAGGAGCTTGCATCATGAACGGCAAAAGCGAGCTCCATCCAATTCTGACCTCTCTTCTGATGGTGAGGAAGATGGTAGCTATCAGCAAAGATCGAGGACTCCACCTAGTGAGTCTTTCTCGTATGAAGAAGACTATCATCACGAGCGCAAACAGAGGAATTCATCCTCAGTTGGCCTGGGAAACGATGCTATAAGTAAAGCGCTCAACCAAATTTCTAGGTCACCTTTCACGCGTTGGATTGAGAGAGGGAGACTTCCTCGGTGATTTTCACATCCCACATCACCATATACAATGGTAGAACGGACCCTGTGGAGCACGTTAGCCACTTTAATCAAAGGATGGTCGTACACTCTGTTGAGGTTCAAAAAAAAAAGAATTAAACAGCCCACAAATAGGCCCAAAGAGATAGAAAAGATATTGGGCCCATTTCACACAAAAAGGGAGAAAATAAATAAAGGGTGGGCTCTTACAATAAAGAAAAGAAAGAAAGAAAAGGCCCAGAGGGCTGGGATCCAGAGAAAAGGCCCAACCAACGAACCAAACCAAACCAAGAAGAAAAAAAAAACTAGGCCGGAATCCCAGAAAGCCTCCCAGAGGTAGAGGATCCTTGGGCGCGCAAAGGAGGATCATAACAGAAAAATTAAAGAAAGATAAGAGACAAAGGGCACGCGGACCTTGTGACCCAGACACGCAGTGGAGGTACAGAGCAAAAAACGCAGGAACCTGGTTTCAACCGTTTGGAGATAAAGACAAGGAAGAGTACAACTGGGAAAGGCTGGGGCACTGAGAAGAAAAGCCAAAAAAGGGCCTCAGGCCAGCCAACGGGAAATCTGGAAATAGAAAAGAGTTAAGGGACTTTCATCTGGTCGGAACAAAAAGCAAGGAACCATGAAGAAAAGGGAAACGACATGATCCTGAAGCAACCAGGCACGGTACAAGCTTCAAAGGGCAAAACAGGGAAATCGTTAGTTCACCAGGAAGGCCAAAGTTGTGCTATAAAAGGAGGAAGGGATCCATGCTACAGAGGCAAGAGAGGCATTCACTCATTTTCAGAACAATCAGACCATCTTAAGCATTCACCATTGTTTTCCTAAAGTCCTAGAGAGTTGCAGAAAATACTCTGTAATTTGAGGGGAAAACAGAGGAACCATCCCCAGTATCCCAGGACAACCACTACTAGACATGCTCGGATTCAAGAAGTTCAAATTTTGCAAGTCTTTGAAGCTTGAATAGCTATCAAAGTCTGTAACTTATGAGCTCAGTTGAACCTTGCACCACGTCTTAGTGAGCATTGTAATCATAACTTAATGAAATCAATGAAATATATCTCACATAATTAGAGGACCCCTAGCTTGTTTTTATGTTATATTTCCATTTGTCATTTGCATTTTTCCTTTACAGCATAAATGTCATTCAATGCAAATATTCTTGCTTTCTTTTTTGTTAGCTATTTGTATTATAGGAAGTATGTTTTGTGCACCAATTGATTCTTAAAACAGCCATTTAGCTGCGGAGAATCAATCCCAGTCCACCAAGAACATCTCACACGGCCCAGAATTCTTGGGCCATAGTGCTGAAGAAAAAAGGCACTCTCACACACTCCAAAAACGAGCCTTTGATGTGCAAGGTGTTCTCGTAGCTTGGGCCCTGTGGCGATGAGGTGGTTTAATAGCTTGAGAGCAGGCTCTATTGATTCCTTTAAGGAACTCACTCAAGCGTTTGGGTCTCGCTTTATCACGTGTAGCAGGGTCTCTCGGCCTTTGGCCTCCTTATTGTCTTTTTCAATGAGGGAAGGGGAAACCTTGAAGACATATTCAAACAAGATACTGGGAGATATTTAACGAGATAGATAGTGATTTTGATGATATTGCCATTAGCACTTTTAAGCTCGGCCTACCTTCTGATTATGGTTTGAGGAAGTCTTTGACGGGAAAACCTGTTACCAGCATACGCCAACTCATGGTCAGATTGACAAGTACAAGAGGGTCGAAGAGGACCAACAACAAGACAAGGGAAATGGCAAGGTTATCCCTCAAGAGAAGAGGGATTTCAAGTCGGACCGTTACAACAATAACAGACCCCGAAGAGATTTTGCTAGACAGTCTGAGTTTGCAGCTCCTCAAGTAATAAACAATGTGTTCAGAGATCCGGTGCACTAAGTTTTGGAGAAAATCAAGAACGAGTCGTATTTCAAATGGCCAAACAAGATGAGTGAAGATCCTTTGAGGTGCAACCAAAGTCTATATTACTAATACCACCAAGAGCGGGGACATACCATCGAGGACTGCCAGACATTGTGAAATCATTTGGAATAACTAGTCAATGAGGAAAAATTACAACATCTCTTATGTCGCCCTAACGGACAAGGTGACCAGTTAAGGTCAGGGACTCAAGGGAATACTTCTTCAAGGCCCCCAATAGGTACAATTAATGTTATCTTTGCTACTCCTGGGAGGACTGGATCACAGCCCTCCAGAGTGATGTCTGTAGCTCGGCTACCTGCCAAGGACACTAATTCTGGGCTAAAGAGAGTTAGACTGGAAATTCGACCGACGTTGATCTTTTCAGAGAAAGATAAGGCAGGAACCATCCAGCCACATGATGATGCCTTGGTGGTAACCCTCAGAATAGAAGGATATGATGTGAAGAGGGTAATGGTGGATCAAGGCAACGATGCAAAGATTATGTATCCTGATTTATACAAGGGGCTGAACTTAAAGCCTAAGAATTTGACAGTCTACGATTCACCCTTAGTGAGTTTTGATGGGAAGGTTGTTATCCCGAAGGGGTAGATTAGGTTATCCATGTAGGCAGGCTCAGAAGTGGTTGAGGTAGACTTCATTGTGATTGATGCCTTCTTTTCCTACACAGCCATAGTCACCAGGCCCTGGCTTCACGCCCTAGGAGCTGTTTCTTCAATTCTGCATCAGAAGGTGAAGTATCCATCAGGAGACCGAATTGAGGAGCTGGTAAGGAACCAATCCATGGCCAGGCAGTGTCTTGTGTCGGCCATTTTACATCAGCCAACAGCTAAGTCCTCAGCCACGATTAAGGAAGGTTTATAGCAATCAAAGTCTATGGAATTACCTGCTAAGGGATTAGCCGAGGAGTCTAAATGTGAGAACCTTGAGAAATTTACCGTAGGTGATGATCCGGAGAAGTTTTTTCAAATCGAAGCTCAGCTACCACCTCAGGAAAAAGGAGAGTTAGTGGAATTTCTTAAGAAGAACGTTGATGTATTTGCCTGGAACGCCTACGAGATTTTGAGGGCGGATCCGACCTTCATCTACCATCATCTGAAGGTCAATCCATCTGTCACTGCCAAGAAACAACCACCTCAACATTCATCCAAGGAACATTCTGATGCCGTCAAGGAAGAGGTGATGAAACTTAAGCAGGCTGTGGCTATGAAGGAGGTTTTCTACCCTGAATGGCTGGCTAATACAGTGATGGTAAAAAAGGAAAATGGGAAATGGCGTATATGTATAGATTTTATGGACTTGAACAAAGCCTGCCCAAAGGACCCTTTCCCCATGCCTCGGATTGACCAGCTGGTAGACGCGACAGTGAGCCATCCTCATATGAGTTTTTTGGATGCCTTTTGAGGGTATCATCAGATGCCTTTGGCTTTGGTCGACCAAGAGAAGACAGCTTTCGTCACTCCTACTGAAAATTATCATTATAAGGTAATACCTTTTGGTTTGAAGAATGCAGAAACTACCTATCAGAGGATGATGACCAGGATGTTTGAGCCTCAATTAAGGAAAAATATTGAAATTTGTATTGACGATATGGTGGTGAAGAGCAAAGTAGAGTTCGATCATGTTAATTACCTTGGAAATATTTTTGATATCTTGAGGAGGTACAAGCTATGGCTTAATGCTTCCAAGTGTTCTTTTGGTGTCGGATCAGGGAAGTTCTTGGGCTACATGGTCACACACCGTGGAATTGAGGTCAACCCTGACCAAATTAAGGCAATCAACAATCTGTAACCACCTCGGAATTCTAAGGAAGTTCAGAGGCTTACAGGGATGACCGCTGCTTTAAATCGATTCATCTCTCGATCAGCAGACAGATGCAGGCCTTTCTTTCAGTTATTAAATAAGTGGAATGGATTTGAATAGACCGAGGAGTGTGTCAAAGATTTCCAACAGTTGAAAGAGTATTTGTCTCGGCCACCCATCATGTCTAGACCCGAGGTGGATGAGGTGTTATTTACCTATATTGCAGTGGCTTCCCACACAGTCAGCTTGGTGCTAATACGGGATGATAATGGCTTACAGAGGCCAGTTTATTATGTGTGCAAATCCCTACATGAAGCCGAGGTTCGTTACTTACTGTTGGAGAGGGTCATTCTGGCCGTGGTACATGCTACGCGTAAGCTTCCCCACTATTTTCAGTCACACACAGTAGTTGTCCTAACCCAAATCCCACTCAGATTTCTACTTCGGAGTGCTGATTACACGGGTAAGATTGCAAAGTGGGGTACGATTCTAGGGGCTTTTGATATCAAATACATGCCTCGTACCTCTGTAAAGGGTCAGGTCCTCGCCGACCTAGTAGCGGAGTTTACTGAAATCCCAATGGAAGAAAGGGTAGAGGAGCAAAACATGGATGAAAAATCTGTTGTAGTAATCTCCATTCAAGAGCCTTTATCTTGGAAGGTCTACGTTGATGGAACAGTGAATCACAGGAGATCTGACGTGGGGCTAGTCCTGATATCTCTAGAAAGTATCACGATTGAGAAATCCTTAAGATTGGGCTTCTCGACTACAAACAATAAAGCCGAGTATGAAGCTCTACTGGTTGGGATGACCATGGTTCAAAAAATAGGGGGAAAAGCAGTAGAGGTATTCTCTGATTCAAGGCTGGTGGTGGGCCAAGCCCAAGAAGAGCTAGAAGCCAGAGACCCCAAAATACAGGAATATTTAAGCCAGGTTAGACATTTACATTCCAAGTTTGAGTCTTTTAATTTATCACAAGTCCCTAAAAGTAAAAATATGCATGCAGACTCTCTTGCCACATTAGCAACCTCTTCGGCACAAAGTTTACCTTGGGTAATCCTCATAGAGGACTTATGTAAGCCTACCAAGGCGAAAAGAACAATATTTCATGTTCATCAAATAAGGGCGAGTCCTAGCTGGATGGACTCTATCGTATTGTTCCTCAAGGAAGATGTTTTACTAGAAGATAAGTCCGAGACTGATAAAGCGTGGAGGAAGGCTCCACGGTTTTGACTATCCGAGGACCAGAAGTTATATAAAAGATCTTTTTCTGGCCCGTATCTACTATGTGTACACCCTGAAGCAGTTGAACTAATCCTGGAGGAATTGTATGAAGGAATTTGTGGTAGCCACATAGGAGGCAGATCCCTACCACACAGAGCTCTTACACAAGGCTACTGGTGGCCAAACATGCAGAAAGAAGCTCAAGACTATGCAAAGAAGTGTGATCAGTGTCAGAGGTTTGCCCCAAACATTCACCAACCTGGGGGGGTCCTTAATCCTTTGTCCAGTTCTTGGCCTTTCGCTCAATGGGGCTTGGATATTGTCATCCATTTCCCTAAGGCAACCGAAAATAAAAGGTATTTGTTAGTCGGCACGGATTATTTTACTAAATGGGTTGAAGCTGAACCACTGGCAAATATCAGGGACGTGGATGCCAAATGATTTATTTGGAAAAACATTGTCACCAGGTTTAGGGTCCCTCATACCCTCATCTCGGATAATGGTTTGCAATTTGATAGGAAGGCTTGTAGGAGATATTGCTGTGACCTGGGCATCACAAATAGATATTCCACCCCGGCATATCCACAAGGAAATGGACAGGCTGAAGTTGTCAATAAGGTCATGGTAAGTGGACTCAAAAAGAGGCTAGATGATGCGAAAGGGAAGTGGGTAGAAGAGCTGTCACATGTTTTATGGACTTACCGGACTACAGCTCGTAGGTCCACGGGAGAGACGCCCTTTTCCATGACTTATGTGGCCGAGGTGGTTATCCCGTTAGAAACCGGATTTCCTATACTTAGAACAAGTTCCTTCACTCCAAGCAGTAACAATGAACTATTAGAGAAGAGTTTAAACTTAATTGAAGAACGAAGAGAAAGTGCCATGGTACAATTAGCCTATTATCAACACAAGCTCAAGTAGGGATATGATGCCAACGTAAAACTAAGACCACTGGCAATTAAAGACTTGGTCCTAAGAAAAGTTCTAGAAATGGCAAAGAACCCAGAATGGGGGAAATTGGAACCCAACTGGGAAGGACCATATCGCATCACATCGGTGATCGGAATAGTGCGTATTATCTGGAAGATCTAGAGAAAAGAGTTGTACCACGTCCCTGGAATGTAAATAACCTGAAGATGTATTATTATTAATAAAGACTTCCTTCATCCAGTTTGGGTTTGTTATATTATGTATTATATGTTTTTCACTATATATTCTAAGTGGTAAACAGAACCTTAGCTATGCCTGGTTCTTCAGACCATTTGTTTTGGGAAAATTAACACATTATGGCATCAATCTAAATATCAAATAGAACGTTGGTCATGCCTAGATCCTCGGACCACATAACTTTGGAAAATTGATATCTTTCAATTATTTTTCTAAGTGTGAAACAGAACATTAGCTATGCCTGGCTCCTCGAACCATCTGCTTTGAGAAAATTAACACATTATGATATCAATCTAAGTATCAAACAGAATTTTGGTCATGTCTGGATCCTTGGACCATATACCTTGGGAAATTTGATATCTTTCAATTATTTTTCAAAGTATTAAACAGAACCTTAACTATGTCTGGTTCCTCGGACCATCTGCTTTGGGAAAATTAACACATTATGATAATTCTCTAAGTATCAAGCAGAACCTAAACTTTGTTCAGGCTCTTCGGACTACGTACTTTAGGTATATTAACATGTTCCCTCAAATTGTTGTGGACTTGGTGCAATACATGTTTAAGGTAAACTAGTATCCTTTATTAAATACTTCGAAATCAAGTATAATTGATCCAAACAACGATGATTTTTTATTACAATTGTCTCAATTAAATGCTCATGAGCATCACTTAAAGCATTTATGAACATGCCCATTTTTGTCTGAAAACGGTTTGTCCCTTTGCTCTTATGAAACTGTTGTTAAGTGGGGCAAAAATTAACTTTAAAACCTTTGTACATGTCACAGTGCTGTGCAGGTCCTTAGAATTAGAATTATGCTTTGCCGAAGTGATACACTTAGTAGTTTTTCATTTGTTTTCATATTAACCATTTTATGCGGGGAATTCATCACAGTTTCTCTCAAAGTGTTGAAGCAAGTAAAGGATAAATTAGAAACAACATTAACACTCAGATCATAAAGAAGAAATTTGCAAGTCTCATTAATATTGAGCCTCTAACAGAGGCAAATGGATTACAAAAGCTTAATGCAAGTACAGAGGTGGGAGGCTAAAGCAAAAATAATAATAATAATAATAATAATAATAATAATAATAATAAATAAAGGAAAGATAATCTATTTCTTCATTTTTATTGCAATTTTGTCTTTTAGGTCCTTGGGAGGCTGTGTATTTGCAGTGGCAGTAGGCACTCCGACCTTGTCCTTAGGGTCCTCTTTCGGGGGTATGGTGAGGGTGGCCAGTACCAGCTCCATACTCTGGGAAATTTCTTTTTCTTTGGAGGGGTCCTTGGGAACAAAAGGAGGGAGGTCAGAACCTTGGGTTATTTCTTTGTTGACCTCCCCTGTCTTGGAGGCGTCCTCCGCCTGCTATTCCCCTCTGTAGAAGGGTTGACTGTAGGAGGAGTTTTAGGTGAACTGCCTTGACCTTCACCTGCCTCCGAGGACTCTGAAGCAGCCTTAGAGTCAGAAGAGCTTGGAGGGCGTATAGCTACGAGGTAGTAGATGTTTTCTGCCTTCCTAAGCAGAGAAGAAGCCTCAACCCCAACTTGGTTGGGGGCTTCCTCCCATACCTGGGCATAGTAAATTCTACAAACCCCTGGGACCTCGACCCTAAGGGTGTCCTCGGTCTCGGCTACGCCAATATCATATCCCTGCTGCTTTACCATGTCTCTGGCCTTTTCGGCCTCTTCCTTAGCCTTCTCAGCTTGGGCCTTGGCCGTCTGGACCTCCTCCAATTTCTTCTTTAAGGCAGCCATCTGCTCCTTAGAGGCGGCCAGTTAGTCCTCGGCACTACAGAAAAGCAACCGCTGGTTTTCGGCCTGCTTCTCAACGTTCTTTAGGGCGGAAGCGGTGAATTTTCTTTCTTTCTCCTCCTCAACCAGCTTGGCTTTGAGGTCTTTGTTGCTTTTCTCCGCCACGTGGAAGGCCTCCACAGCTGCTATCCGATTCCCCTTCTCCTCCTTCATCTTACGATGGGAGTAGTTCACCATCTCTTTGGCCCTGAAAGTAATTTGGATGGCCTAAAAAAGGAAGGGATGTTTAAAGAAAATAATAGCAATAAATAAATAAATAAATAAAATTAAAAAAAAAAAAAAAACAAGAGAAGAAGAAAAACTTACCATTGCTAAGTCCCTCTTTAGTCCGAGGAAGACTTCATAGTGCCTCATTGATCTAAGGTCAGCCATATCCTTAGGAAGTAGCAGGGACTGTTCCACCACATCTGCCACGTACCCAGCTACGATCTGAGGAGTGTCTTGGATGGAAGCATCCTCAAGTAGAGGAGCACCATCCACCTCCATTCGCTGAGCCCAAACGAGGGCTGCGATGTGGTGGTTAGCCCTTCTTTCTCCTTCAACGGCTGACCTTGTCTGCATTGTACAGGGCTGCTTGGCCGCCTTTTGATGCTCGGTCTCTCAGGGAGGCTGGTTCTTCCCACCCTCTATCACCTCTTTCCCTTTTTCCTCCCTCTTCCTTTTTTGGTTAGCTGGATCATCTCGAAGGGATTGCGTGGGAGGAGGACTGGGGAGTCTGGTCTGAAGAGCCTTATTAGGAGCATCCTTCCCCAGCTGAGACTCCAATAACTTTTGGAGAGTTAACTTCGGCTTCTTTTGGATGCCCATCTCGTCCACCAAAATTGGGACTACTTCGGAATGACTAGGTTGAGGCGGGGAAAATGGGCTGAGGTTACCAGTTGACGTCTCAGGTGATAAAGGCTGGTCAAAAAACTCGTAGAGGTCGTCTGAATCTGAGACGTCCACCACCTCTTTTTGCCTTTCTTCTTCCTTGTCTCCCTTCTGGCTAGATGGTTGAGAGGAGGTAGCCTCACCAGGTGTGTGTTGGAGGGGAAAAATCTCTTTGGGCACGCCTTCAGGGATGTTTTGGTTGGTGGAGATGCTATCTGTGATCGGTTAAGTGATGAGAGTGCCTTCCAAAACAGGTGTACCTTCTGGGAGAAGAAAACCAGGGACAGCTACACTTATGCGGTGTAGACGTGGGTCCTTGGCTTTGATCACACACTTGGGTGCCTGGAAGCTAGACGAGATCGGCTTGTATCCAAGGATCAGGTGAGCTGCTTGTAATTGACCATCCGAATTCACGAACACCTCAGCTTTAAGGATTGTATCCAAGCTATCCTTGTTAACTAAACCAAAGTTAAGCTCAGCAGTGCGTCTGTCGGCAAAACCATCAAAGAAATGAAGGGCTGTGAGAAACAAAAACAACACAAATTACAAGAAATAAGTTATTAAAAACAGTTTTCCTAAGCCTAAAGCCCTACCTGGTTGTCCCTCCCTCGTCGGGCAAGGGAGGCCATTGTGCCTGGAAAAAATCAGAAAGTCTTTTTTCAACCCCTTATTGGATTTGGGAAGACACTAGATAAGCCTAACCTCAGGGTATCTCGATTTCAAGTAATACCCATGTCCCTTTAAATGATGAAGATTATAAACCCAATTAACATCGTGGTGAGTCAAACCTAAACTCATTTTTTCGTTAAGGACCTCTATGGAACCTAATATCCTAAACATATTAGGGGCACACTAGGTGGGAGCCAATCTGTAAGCCATAAGGTAATCTCTAGTGACCCCGCCCATGGGGATTTTCATCCCTCCTTTTATGAAGGCAATCATTGGGATCACTACTTCCCCCTCCTGCCTATCCTCGTGCCACTGACCCTCTTTACAATACTTAACACCTACCCTTGGAGGGATCCTATACAAAGTTTTAAAGTTTTGGATTCCCTCCTCAGAGTCTACCAAGCTTTTGAATCGACCCATTTCTAAAAGATTTTGGAGGTACCTAGGGTGATTGAGAGGATAAAAATAGAGCCAAGGAAGGGAGGAATGCTAAGAACAGAAAAATGTATGGAGAAATAAAGTGCAAAGATTTATAAAGACTTACAGGTATAAAGAACGTGTCCTCAGACGGGCTTTTAGTATTTGTAGAAGCACAGATGAGGTCAGAGAGTTGACAGATTCAGTGTATGTGCGCTAAAGACTAAGTGGGTGCTAAATTAAGGAGTTTGTTTGATTTGATTGGTATTATATCAAAGAGAGTGCTACATAGCGGGAAAATTCCAGCCAAAAACCCAGCAAAATTCTCAACCGTTGGATTCGTATCGCACCGTAGAACGTGGGGAACACAAAGCCATAAAAATTAATGAGGGGCGCGTCTCATAAGTCGAAGCATCAGGATCGTCTTTTGGGCAGTTGAAAAAACGTCTTTAGGAGCAGAAGTGGGACAAAATGACTAAGGAGCAAGCGTCGTGAAGTCGAAATTCTCCTTTCTTCCCGAAGAGCCAGAAAGAAGAATTTCGAGGGGCTATTGCAAGGGCCTAAGGCCTTGTAGCCCACTATTTATATGTACATGATGGGTCTGAGGCCCAGGCCAAGGACCAAAGGCATCCAAAGGGGGTAAACGCTGTTAACAAGGCCCATGTTGAAAAAGGGAAAAGTTAGTTTTGATCATAACACCCCAAGAAGTGGTGCCAAGGATAATATCCTCATTGGCCAACCTAAGCCGAGATCCATAGAGGTGGTCTGTCGTCCGAAAGAGTGTCACAGAAGCACTCATTTGGTATGAATAAGCACGGTGAGAGCTCTGAACAGAGAAGTATCCCAAAATATCTAAGAAGAAAGCTGCTACTTCCGCATTAAATACACTGCAGCTAACTCCCTGACCACATTAATGTGGAGGTGATACCTAAACAGTGTATTTCAGCCTTATAGCTACTACATGAGGACTTGTGGAAGGGGCTGATGAGACAAGTATCAACACCAACCATCTGGTATACACATGGAATGTGGGGATGAAAGGAAGAAACAGTATAAAAGGAAGGGAGAACAATAAGACAGGGGATCAAAAATTCAAGAGAAAAATACTGTAGACTTCCAAACCAAACTTGTAAACAAATTGGGGAATAATATATAAGAACAGCTCTCCTCGGACTTTGCCGAAGATGATTTTTCTTCAATATAACCCTTTTCTTTTCATTCTCTTTGATGATGCGTTAAATCAGTTGGTTGAACACTTCGGCTTCGGTGGCTACGGCGGTAGCGAAGGCCTGCAAAGAAAACAGTGAGAGGATGACCGGGGTGGACCGGCCAAATATCCTCCGATGATAAAGTTAGTTTTTAACAAAGAATAACTGTATTTCCAACTTTTCGGGAGTAATTTCTCAGAATTTTCTCATACCTTTGCCTGTTTCAGACCGGTCCTTTATGTAGGGGATTTTGGGACGGTTACTTGGTTTAGTAACCTCCCCAAGATTTGTGGAATAACTGGTTTTACGGAGATAACTTCCCCAACGGCTATAGAAGCAATAACCGCTGATGGAAGTTACATACTTAGAAGAAATTGTTGGCGATGAACACAAGTTGGTTACCTGCTCAAGAATTTGTTAAGTGTTGTAGGGTCGTCCATGTACAATGTCTACGGACGACCCTTTGTCATGCCGTTGTTTGGTCGTCCATCTGCTTCGCATATGGACGACTCTTTCGCCTTGATTACGAGGTTTATTCAATTGGGTCAACTTCTCATGGACGAGATCTCTGGACGAATAAGAGATTTGGCTAACCATTGGTGATGGACGACCCATCTGGACGAGCCATAGACGTAATTTTTTGGTTATCCCATCAGTTGCCCCCTTGTCCAGGGTGTCGTCCAGGGACATTATAGGGATTTATCCCGTTCATACAGCCATGTGTCGTGGTTTAATACGTTGAGCAGTTAAATCGATTTGCATTTCCCTATGCAATTGCCACGTGTCATTTTCTTAGTGGAGGATGTCGCTTCGCTGACCCTACTCCTGGGCCCTATAAATAAGCACATTCTCTTTCTTGCCCTTCACCTCATCATAAACTTCCTTTTGCTCTCTCGTCCAAGACCTTCGTCTAGCATTCGTCCTAGTTCTCAGGTACTTACTCTTCTCTTTAGGTTTTCGTTTTCATCTTTCCTTTAGTTATGTCTTCGTCTAGTAGTATAGAGAGAGAAATAGACGAGTATCAGGACGTCTCATCTGGGAGTTATGAGAGTGATGAGGGTAGTACTAGTTTTAGTAGTAGTTCCTCGGAGAAAAATTTCAAGAAATGCAACGTAGGATGGCCTCCGGAACTGGGGCTAGCTCATCTAGAGCGCCACCCAGCCCTTCTCTGGACGAGGAGGAGGAAGAAGAAAACATTATATATAGCTGTGCGCCTGAGGTTGCATCCACCTTAGACGCTCCTAAGTTAAAAACTTTAGTAGATAGATACCAAATTCCTGCTGAGCTTGAACCTCGTCTACCCAGGGAAGGAGAGTGGTGTTGTTCGCCTTCCTCTGGTTTAGGAGTATATTCATCTTACCTTTTAGCTGGCCTTAGGTTCCCTTTGAATTCCTTTTGTAGAGGTCTTCTTTATAGGTTAGGTATTGGTCCTAACCAACTTAATCCCAATGGTTGGAGGACGATAGTTGCCATGCAAGTTTTATGGCGTGAGGCATTAGAAGGGAACCGTCCTTTAACGGTGGACGAGTTCCTTTACTGTTATAAGCCCTCAGAGATTAAAAAATCTGCTGGTTTTTACCAGTTCTCGTCCAGAGGCTCCCATTACAGTTTAATAACGGGCCGTAGCTCGTCTGATAGGCTCTGGAAACAAGAATTTTTTATTATTTCTGGAAACTGGGCTGGGGACCCAACGGAAGTTAGTAATGCCCCCTTCCCTCCTTTTACCAGCCCCATAGGTCGTCTTCGTCCTGAGGGTATGTTTTCTTTCTATGTCATTTCTTTTATTCCTTGCATTTTTTCTATCTTTCAGTCGTCTAACCACCTTTCTTTTGTTGGTGCAGCTATTACTCGTCCACGCTTGGACAGGTTTTACTTGGATCAAATAGATAAAGTTCGTGCCTTCCCTAGAAGGTCTTTCCACGAGCTAGTGACCTTCAGCAGCTTAGCTACTTGGGGACTTGGTCCAGAACCCACTACTGAGAACCTAAGTCACGAGGAAACCACTAGACGAAGTAAGTGTCGTCCATCCCTTTTTATTTCTTTCTGTTCTTCCTTTTCTCTCTTTTTTTTTAACTGATTTTCCTCGTCACAGGAATAATCACAATGAGAGAGAATAGGGACAAGACAATACTTAGTGAGGACGAGGGAGCTTCTGTGCCTCCAGTCGTCCAGAAAGGAGCCGTCCAAACTGGGAAGAGGAAATCTAAGAAGATTTCAAGTGCTGTGGACCTGGACGACCTTCCTAGTCGTCGAGGTCCTAAGAAGCCAAAGACTACTCAAACCTCCCTTCCCAAAGTTCCCAAGTTCACTCCGACGGTGAACCTGGACGAGTCTCCTGCCATTGTGGAGCCCGTCCAAATAGTCCATCCTGTTTAGACTGACCCTACTCCCCCTTCAACTAAGACTCCAAGGAAGCCTCACTCGTCAGAGCCGTCCGATCGTCCTTCCAACTTGGTGCTGGACGAGGGTTATGCATGGAGGACGTTCAAAGGGATCGTCACTGACAACGAAGTTAATGAGTGCTACAACATGTCAGTGAAAGAATTTGAACGCTCTGGTATTCATGACCTCTTCAAGGTATGTAACTCATTCGTCTTTGAATGCTTTTAAGAAGTTTTTCAAGAGAGTAGAATTTTCTAACTTTCCTTCGTCCATGTACAGGCTATGTCAAAGTTTTACACAGCGACATGCCAAGCGAAGGAACTTGCTGAGAAGGCTAAGACGGCAAAGGAGAAGACTGAGGAGCTGAATAAGGAAATCCTGCTGAAGAAGGGGGAAGGGATCAGGTTGATGGACGAGGTTAACCGTTTGCTGGGGGTTGAGACAAAGCTGAAAGACGAAGTTGAGGAACTCAAGGCGGATGCTATTGAAAAAGATACCCGCATCACATATTTGGAAGGACAAGTCTCAGGGCTTACTTCGTCTTTGGAGAAGGCACATGAAGAAGCCATATCAGCTTTCAAGAAGTTTGACGAGTACAAGAATCGTCTAGACAGTCATTATGCTGCTGGATATGAGGACTTCCGTGCTGATGCCAAGGAAGCCTTCCCTGATCTTAACTTCGATTCTTTCAAACTTCCCCTTGCAACGGAGAGCTCAGTGTTAGGGACGAGTTCTGAGGACGTCAATGTGGTGGACGACGCCAATAACGAAGTGACACAAGACGATCCAAAGAATGCTCCCAGTGATCAATCAAAATGATAACTTTTTCTGAAAAGCTTTGTATTTTATGTAGTGGTGCCCAATGTCTTGGGTTTTTACCTATTTTCTCTTTTTTTTTTTTTTTTTTTTTTTTGAAATTTATTTGAGTACAATTTCCTCGTCCAAGTTTATGGACGAGTTTTATGAACAAGCAATATACTAAGGGTTTTTGGACGGTGGTCGTCTACCCTTTAAATTTTATGAATGTATGAATGCTTTTCTTTTCATTACTCATTGCGTTTGAATATTGTTTAAGCTTTTGTGATCAAGCTTCATCCATGTCGTCCATACCATTTTTATGGTTGTGGGATTTTCCCTTAATATTAAGGCTTTTGCCTCGTCTTGAACATATGGACGAGACCCTTCGTGTATAACATCATGAGATGTTTATTCTTTGTAAAGTTCGTCCACGAATGTCGTCCTTTCACAAGATTTAATTGTTGAACAAATTTTTGGACGACTGTTTACTCGTCCTTAATAAAAATTTCCCAACAAATGCTCGTCCATGGGCTGGATTGTTGGTTAAATTTGTCAATGGGGCTGTGGTGTTTTTACACACACATTGCTCGTCCATGGGCTGGATGATTTAACTTCAGGCTTGTCTCGTCTTGAGCTTAGACGAACATACCTTTATTTTTCTTGCTTTATCCTTATCTAAAGGAAAGCTTTTGGACGAACTTCCTTGCGTCCAAGGATTTTACTCGTCCTTGGCTTTTTCGCCTTCCGTGGATCATTTTGAATCATAGAAAATGAAGGATTCCCATATAATTATACATATTTAGAACACACCATATGTATATTTAGAAATCCATACTATGTAATCATTCGTCCACAATCCTGACACATGCTTAAGAGCTTGTGCTTTTTAGGGAATTAAAAACACATAATACAACATAACTTCGTCCATGAGTAGCATAAAATACTTATACACTTAAAACACAATAGTAATAAGCAAATATTGGAAAATAGTATTAAGCATTACTTCAAACGTCCAAAGGTCTCGTCCATGCTGCAACTCGTCCATGATCACTCTTCACTGATAGTATCTCCTCAGGTGTTCAACATTCCACGGGTGCTCTAACTTTCGTCCGTCCAGGGCTTCCAAATAGTAGGATCCTTGTCTCTTGGAGTTGATAACTCTGTAAGGTCCTTCCCAGTTTGGTCCCAGCTTCCCATGGGCCGGGTTTTTGGTTGCCAAAGAGACCCTTTTAAGGATGAGATCTCCAATGCTGAAGCGCCTGGGTTTCACCATGGCATCGTGTTGCCTTGCCATGAGATTTTTGTACCTTGCAGTTCTTTGCTCCGCGTCCATCCTTACCTCGTCTATAAGATCAAGGTTAAGACGAAGCTGCTCGTTGTTTTCCTCATCTTGGTACTTCATCACCCTATGGCTGGCCATATGTACCTCTGCTGGTATGACCGCTTCACTCCCATAAGCCAGTTTGAAAGGAGTCTCTCCTGTGGGAGTCCTTGCTGTTGTTCTGTAAGCCCACAAAACACCTGGTAATTCATCTGGCCATATTCCCTTTGCCCCTTCAAGCCGAGTCTTGATGATTTTCAACAAGGATCGGTTTGCTACTTCTGCTTGTCCGTTAGCTTGTGGGTGGGAGGGTGAGGAATAGTGATTCTTGATTCCGAGCTGATCACAAAATTCTCTGAAGGGGGTGTTGTCAAACTGTCATCCATTGTCAGATACTAGTACTCTTGGTACCCCAAATCTGCATATAACGTCCTTCCAGACGAAGTTTTTGACATTTTGTTGTGTAATTTTCACTAAGGGTTCAGCTTCCACCCATTTAGTGAAATAGTCTATGCCAACTACTAAGAACTTCATCTGTCTGGTTCCAGTTGGAAAGGGGCCTAAAATATCCAAACCCCACTGTGCAAAAGGCCAAGGGGCCATCATTGGGGTGAGGTATTCTGAAGGCTGTCTAGGGATGTTACTGAAACGCTGACATTGGTCACATACCTTAACATATGCTTTAGCATCAGCTTGGACGGTCGGCCAGTAGTACCCTGCACGAATGACCTTGTGGACGAGTGATCTAGCTCCTGAGTGGTTTCCACACGCTCCTTCATGAACTTCTCTCAGCATGTAATTTGCCTCGTCTGGAGCTAAACATCTCAGGTACGGCTGTGAAAAACCTCTTTTGTACAACACTTCGTCCATAAGGATGTATCTGGCTGATTTGACTCTTAGCTTCCTAGCTTCGTCCTTCCCTTCTGGAAGCCTTCCGTGCTTCAGGTATGAGACTATCGGGGTCATCCAATTTTCCTCTCCTTCTATTTGCAACATTTCTGGAAGGTCTATGCTGGGCATGTATCGTATTTCATCTAACTCGTTCATGGCTTCATTGGTGGAGGCTTCCTTCGCTAGAGTGTCCGCTTCCGTGTTCTCTTCCCTCGGGATTTGAACAAAATTAGCTTCCTTGAATTTCTTCACAAGGCGTAACACCTTCCTCAAATATTTCTTCATTCTATCTTCCTTTGCTTCACATGTTCCATTTACTTGGCCTATGACCAACTGTGAGTCTCCCAGGACGAGTACTGAGCTTGCTTCTACAGATCTGGCCAACTCTAACCCTTTAAGAAGGGCTTCATACTCCACTTCATTGTTAGTTGTCTTATACTGCAGGCGAGCTTTGTACTTCAATTTATCTCCTTCTGGTGACTGCAAAACAACTCCTATACCTCCTGTATACAGTGTAGATGACCCGTCTACATGGACAACCCATTTCTTACTGTCTTCTTTCTCATCTAAGTCCTCATAACTTAGAGTGAATTCTGCAATGAAATCTGTCAGGGCTTGTGCTTTTATTACATTCCTCGGTTGGTACCGAATATCAAATTCACTGAGCTCAACTGCCCATTGGATCAATCGTCCTGCAGCTTCAAGTTTGTTCATTGCCTTCTTAAGTGGATGATCAGTCATGACTATGACGACATGACCTTGGAAGTAGTGTCTTAACTTCCTGGAAGCTGTTATTAGCGCGAAGGCTAACTTCTCTATCAATGGGTACCTTCCTTCCGCTCCTCTCAATGCCCGGTTAGTATAATACACAGGCTTTTGCACCTTTTCTTCCTCCCTGATCAACGCTGAGCTTACGGCATGCGGGGACACTGCCAAGTACAGATATAATTCTTCTCCTAGCACGGACGGACTTAGCAATGGAGCCGTAGTGAGATAGTGCTTTAGGTCCTGGAAGGCCCTTTGGCACTCGTCCGTCCACTCAAACGCCTTCCTGAGAATCTTAAAAAAGGGCAAACACTTATCAATGGCTTTTGAGACAAACCTGTTCAGAGCTGCAACTCGTCCAGTTAGGGATTGGACTTCCTTGATGTTCTTCGGTGGTTCCATGTTCAGTATGGCTTGAATCTTGTCTGGATTTGCCTCAATTCCTCTCTCTGAAACCATGAATCCAAGAAACTTTCCTGACGATACTCCGAATGCGCATTTACTTGGGTTTAGCTTCATCTTGTACCGCCTAAGTGTTTCAAAAGTTTCCTGAAGATCATCTAAGTGGCTTCCCTCATCTAAGCTCTTCACAAGCATGTCATCCACATATACCTCTACATTCCGTCCTATTTGTGGGCGAAACATATGATTCACCAACCTTTGGTAAGTTGCCCCTGCATTCTTTAGACCGAAGGGCATTACCTTGTAACAGAACAAACCTTGACTTGTAATAAAAGATGTCTTTTCTTGATCTGCCTCGTCCATCTTTATCTGATTATATCCAGAGAAGGCGTCCATGAAGCTCAACAGTTGATGGCCAGCCGTAGAATCAACCAGTTGGTCAATACAAGGCAAAGGATAACTATCCTTAGGGCAAGCTTTGTTCAAGTCGGTGAAGTCAACGCACATCCTCCACTTGCCATTTGCTTTTTTCACCATCACTACATTTGCCAACCAATCCGGGTAATAAACTTCCCGGATGAACTGTGCTGTGGTTAGTTTTTGAACCTCTTCCTTGATTGCCTTCTCTCGTTCAGGGGCGAATACCCTCTTCTTTTGGCGGACAGGCTTAGAAGAGGAGGACACATTCAGTCGGTGAGTGATTACACTTGGATCAATGCCCGGCATGTCGTCATGACTCCATGCAAAAACATCGGCATTCTTTTTTAGAAACTGGACGAGGTCTTCTTTCGCCTTTTCCTTCATACTTGCTCCAATTCTAGTGAATTTCTCAGGATCATTTCCTTGCAACAAAACATTCTCTAATACTTCGGTAGGTTCCGCAACAACTATTTTCTCTTCTATATTCATAGTCTGCATCTGCTCGTCCATAGCCAACATGGCTAGATAACACTCTCTGGCTGCCAATTGATCTCCTTGTGCTTGCCCAATCCCATACTCCGTAGGGAATTTAACTGATAGATGGTAGGTGGATGTTACCGCCTTCCAACTGTTCAAAGTTGGTCTTCCAATGATGGCATTGTATGAGGATGAACAATCCACCACAAGGAAATTTATTTCCCTAGTTATCTGCTGTGGGTATGACCCTACCACTACAGGCAAGGTAATGGTACCTACGGGCTGCACTTTCATTCCTCCGAATCCTATCAGTGGCGAGCATACTGGACGAAGCTGATCTCGTCCAAGCCTCATTTGCTGGAAGGCAGGATAATACAGTATATCCGCTGAGCTTCCATTATCCACCAACACCCTTCTGGTTCTGTAATCTGCTATAAGTAGGGTAATGACTATGGCATCGTCATGTGGATGATGAATTCTTTCAGCTTCTTCATCTGTGAAAGAAATGGTTGGCTCGTCCGTCCCCCTCGTCCTTGGGGATCGTCCATAGAGTTGGACATTTTGCACTGCTTTGAGATACGTCTTCTTTGCCTTGGAAGATTGTCCTGTTGATGTCCCACCGATGATAACCCTTATTTCTCCGAGTGGGGGCCGTGATGACTCTTCCATCTTTGCTTTCAACTTTTCATCTTTATGATCCCTTCCAACGAAATGCCTCAACTTTCCTTGTCTGATGAGGTTCTCAATCTGCTGCTTCAAATCGTAACACTCGTCCGTGTCATGGCCATGATCCCTATGGAAGCGACAATATTTATTCTTGTTGCGCTTGTTAGGATCTCCCTTCATCTTTTCTGGCCACTTCAAGGAAGGATCATCCTTGATCTGCATGAGCACTTGATCGAGTGGGGCATTCAAGGGTGTGTAATTCTGACTCCTTGCTGATGAGCCTGCCTTCCTGTTATCCCTGTCTCGATCCTTCTTATCTTCCGTTCGTCCCTTCTTTGGACGAGGCCCTTGATCAGAGTGACGCGGAGGATGGACTTTCATTCTTTCAGCTCTCTTCCTCTTCTTAACTATGATAGCGTCTTCTGCGTTCATAAAGTTCTGGGCTGAATGGACGAGTTCAGCCATGGATTGGGGCTCTTTCTCATATAACTTGTGAATGAATAAGTCCGAGTTAACCCCATTGTGGAAGGCTGCCAATAGTAGTTTGTCGTCCACCTCGTCTACTGTCAGGGCTTCCCTGTTGAAGCGTGTGATGAAGGAACGCAGGCTTTCATTCTCTCCTTGCTCTATGGTCAGCAAACTGGACGAAGAACGTTTGTGTCTTTGTCCTCCAATGAAATTATTGACAAATAATTTACTTAACTCCTCGAATGAACTTACAGAATTCGGGGGTATTTTACTGAACCATACTCGCACTGGTCCCTTGAGGGTGGTAGGGAAGGCTCTGCACATAATCTCGTCTGGAACTCCTTGGAGATGCATGGTAGTCTTGAACGTAGCAATATGATCGAAAGGATCACGCGCTCCATCATATGAATCCAGGGAAGGCATTTTGAACTTTGGCGGCAAAGGATGTCCATTGATGGAAGCCGTGAAAGGGGAATCTGTTCGATGAACCAAATCCTCGACGGGATTTGCCCTTCTCATGTTCTCCTTCATCTCGTCCATAACCTTCCTCATCTGATCCATTTCCTTCTCCAAATGTGGCACCCTTCGCGAAGTGGTGCCTCTTGACTGAGCCTCGGGCTCAGCATTTCCTCCTCTATCTTCTTGACTTTGGGACTGTCTTTCAGCATGTCCTTCACGGCGCTGCCTCTCCATTTCCCTAGTCAATTCTTGATTCTGGCGAGTTAACTCCGCCATTGCGGCCGCCATAGACTGTATGTGTTGGATGGAAGGCGACGGCATGACAGGCGCTGATTGGCGATCGCGAAGGGGGTTGCTTGAAGCGTCTCTGCTTCCCTGGTGGCCTAGGCTTGTAGCCCTTGACCTAGTCCGAACCATTCAACCTTTTGTTGCAGAAAAGCGAATCGTAAAACAACTTACGCTTCCCACAGACGGCGCCAACTGATGATGCGTTAAATCAGTTGGTTGAACACTTCGGCTTCGGTGGCTACGGCGGTAGCGAAGGCCTGCAAAGAAAACAGTGAGAGGATGACCGGGGTGGACCGGCCAAATATCCTCCGATGATAAAGTTAGTTTTTAACAAAGAATAACTGTATTTCCAACTTTTCGGGAGTAATTTCTTAGAATTTTCTCATACCTTTGCCTGTTTCAGACCGGTCCTTTATATAAGGGATCTTAGGACGGTTACTTGGTTTAGTAACCCCCCCAAGATTTGTGGAATAACTGGTTTTACGGAGATAACTTCCCCAACGGCTATAGAAGCAATAACCGCTGATGGAAGTTACATACTTAGAAGAAATTGTTGGCGATGAACACAAGTTGGTTACCTGCTCAAGAATTTGTTAAGTGTTGTAGGGTCGTCCATGTACAATGTCTATGGACGACCCTATGGACGACCCTTTGTCATGCCGTTGTTTGGTCGTCCATCTGCTTCGCATATGGACGACTCTTTCGCCTTGATTACGAGGTTTATTCAATTGGGTCAACTTCTCATGGACGAGATCTCTGGACGAATAAGAGATTTGGCTAACCATTGGACGACCCATCTGGACGAGCCATAGACGTAATTTTTTGGTTATCCCATCACTCTTATCATCTGAACTCTTCCTAGTGTTTGTTTAATTAGCTCTAGCCCAATTTTCCAACTCATTCTCTATAAATTCATTGTTTTAGGCTTTTTGGGTCTAAGTCCATCAACGTAGTGGGCTAGGAATTCAAATCTGGTCCTTACAGGCATCATAAAAAGTTATTTTATCTAATTTACCTACTCATTTTACAAAATATCCAGTATTAGTGGATTTATTTTAGCTTTCAACACAATAAAATAATATAAACATCACAATAAAATAATATATCTACTACAATAAACAACAATCACTACTACCATAACCGCTACCGCTGCCACTACCGCCGCCTCCACCGCCGCCGCCACCTACGTTGCAAGAAGCAAAAACAAAAAGAAAAATAGAAACAAAAAAAATGTAGCCTTCCCTACACACAAAAAATTCTCAAACTAACATTTAAAAACAAAAACATAAACTCCTGCAAACAGAAAATTCCTAATACATTCCAATTCTTTGCAAATTTATCATTAGATTCAACAAATATAAATTCCCTAGAAACAGAAAATTCCCAACTGACATGACAAATTATCATTCCAATTACCCAAATCAAAAATCCCAAGCATTACATGATGAAGAAGATAGAGACAACTCACCTAATCAGCAAGCAAGCTTCAGACTTGATGGGTCAGACAGAAGAGAAGAGAGGCCAACCTAGATTGGAGAGGTCGAGATGGGTTAAAGCATCAGAGAAGGCAAGTCGGGTTGGTGTGGGTTAGCTTCGAACTTGGGGCTTGGGGCTTGGGTCGGCTTAGGACTTGGGCGGCATGGGTCGGAGGTGTGGATCGGCGGTGTGAGCGAAATGGGTTTGTGGCGTGGGTCGATGGCGTGGGTCAACTTTGGACTTGGGGCTTAGGGCTTGGGTCAGCTTAGGACTTGGGCGGCGTGGGTCGACGGTGTGGATGAGATGGGTCTGTGGGGTGGGTCAACAGAGTGGATCAGCGACATGGGCCGGTGATGTTGAGTTTCGAGTGGGCCAACGACGGAGAGACAGAGAGGTGAAAGTTGTGAGAAAGGTGAGAGTTTGAGAGTTAAGAGGTGAGAGTTTGAGAGAGTTGAGTCAGACGGGTTGAAAAAAAAAAAGAACAAACAAATAATATTTTAAACGGAGGGAGAATAAAAAAATAATTTTTTTTTACCTTTCAGCTACAATGCACAGCAATATCTAGTTGTGCACTGTAGCAATATAGGTAAAAAATTTACCTATACTACCATTATTGCAACACTCTTTTTGTATATCTTTTTAGCTTTTTAGCACCACTATTTTGGATGCTCTTATAATGTTTAAAAGTGATATATAAATTACCGTGTATTTTTTTTTTTTTTTAAGAAAGAGGTAAGGTAGCATGGAATAATGTTTAAAAATAAAATAGAGATAATGTCCTAAGTTTTACGCTGAATGGAGAAGGTAAAAAATTTACCTATACTACCACTATTGCAACACTCTTTTTGTATATCTTTTTAGCTTTTTAACACCACTATTTTGGATGCTCTTATAATGTTTAAAAGTGATATATAAATTACCGTGTATTTTTTTTTTTTTTTAAGAAAGAGGTAAGGTAGCATGGAATAATGTTTAAAAATAAAATAGAAATAATGTCCTAAGTTTTACGCTGAGTGGAGAAGATAAAAGGAAAAAACCTAAAACTTAGGAACAGTAAATTACTCTTTTAACCGGTTTCCGTTTTTTAATTTAAAATTATTTAACTAAAAGATAAGGGTATTTTAAAGAATTTAAGAATTTGTATAAGAATATTTTAGTACGCAAAATTTTAAAACCCAAATAGAGAATCCTGATATTAATAATATAGATAGATAAAACTAAATTATCATTACAAAAATAATAGAGAAAAAAATATTAGAGCTTGTAGTCCTTTTTTTTTTTTTTTTTGGATGGGAGAGCTTCTAGTCCTTTCTTATACGAAAATTTTCAAAAATAAAAAGCCCCGAAAATGTATGATTTAATTTAAAATTTTTGGAAAAATAGGTTTTTGCAAATGTTTGGTGGTTATTTTTTTAAAAAAGTGCTACATCCACAACAATTTTACAACTCTTTTATAAATGGTTAGTTGTTATTGGTTATAATTTGAATTTACCACTAAAATAATTTTTTTTACCCCATCAATAAGAACTCATAACAATCTCCCATTTAAGAAAATAAACTATGCATACTCATTTGTCTAAAAGACTAAAACCATTTAAAAATGAATGTGAAATCTATCTTCTTCTTTTTTTGAGAAGGGAATGTGAAATCTATCTTAAGAATGTAGTGTCAAATAGCCTTGATAATATTTGCATTCATCCAGTCTATGAGTATATTTAAAAAAAAAAATTATGCTTATTATTTTTATTTATTTATGCTTTGAATAGTTTTGTTCTGTTTGTTGTTCTTGTTCACATAATTACAAGGGTAAATTAATTGCTTCAATATATCCAACAAAAACTTCAAAAAAATGTAAGGTCCATTTTGAAACTTTTTTTTTTTTAGGAATTTTAAAAGTATCGTTAAACTATGAGATTTAAAATATAATCTATACTTATACTCTTTGAGGATCTAACTATTCTCATAGGTGTATAATCCCCCATCCCCATACTCTAGGAGGAATCTCTTCAATATTAATTAATAAGGTTTGTCCTTTCTTTGGGGGGTAAATTTGAAGAATAATAATTATTTGTAAGACTTCCTTTAAGGTCAATGACACTCTTTCAAGGTTTTTTTTTTTTTTTTTTTTTTTTTTTTTTAACTGCAGTGGCTTCGAGAATAAGGATTAAACAAAGACATCTTTTGGAAGTTAAGCGCTGTTTGGTACATAATTTTAAACACGTGTTTTTTGTTTTTAAACAACATTACACGCATTTTTACACACTTTTTCACCCATACGTATTTCAAAAAAACCTGAAAATATGTGTTTAAACACATACACCAAGCTTTTTTTCTTTTCTTTTTTGAAGAGGGGGGGGGGGGGGGGGAAGAGGCAACCAAGCTAGTGTGGAAAGATATCAACATTGCATCCGAGAATTTTCCTTAATGACATAAACTTCCAATTTAACCAATTATAATTATTGTTGTTGTTGTTATTGTTAGTGTCATTGTTTTGTACATCTCATTGCATGCCCAATGTCATCCACAAATAGGCCCCTTTCCATATCAAAAGGCATAAAAGATATTGACATTTAAATTATCTGAACTCAATCGTATAAAGCTTGTGAGTTGAAAATAAGGAAATATTCTAAATGGGAGATGAAAAAGTGGGATACATAGTGGCTACATAGGATTTGTGTTGAGATAAGCATTAAATTGCCAATGGTTTTTGCATCAAATAGCGACTATACAATTCATTGTCCACAAATCACGCACTTTGAATTGGATTTCTTAGAATAACTTTTTTCTTGATCCAACCGGATCTGGATCCATTCTCCTAACATTAATTGAGGAAATTAAATGATATGTTAATGGGGTGATTTGTTCTTATTTTTGTGTTTTTGTTCCAATTTTGATTTTTATTATGAACTAGTGTATAACCCAAGGATGGCAATCGGGCAGGTGGGTTCGAAGGTTGGGGTCTTCACCCCCGTCCCGCATGGTTTTATCTTACCTCATTCTCAGCCCGCCCTACATGACTGGAAAAATTTTCTTGCCTCATCCCTGCCCCTTGGGGCCTCGCAAAGCCCTGTCCCACTCTGTAAAACTCTACTTTTTGTTAATTTACCCACAACTATTACAATTGTTTTTAATAAAACCTGTTTCATTAATAAAAATATACTTGAAATTATAAATAAATTTATCTCATCAAATCAAACTAATTTTAAGCAAAAATTGAATAATATTATTAAAGTTTTTAACAAGACAATATCACAACAAAAACAAAAATCGCATAATACAAAATCAATAATTCAACAATATATAAATTTGTTTATAATAAAGACAAAAGAAAATGTTAAAATTGGTACCTTATTTTCAACCTTACTAGAGAAAAAAAAAAAAAAAAAAGAGCAGAAAGTCTTGTTGGGTAGAATAAAATAAGCTGATTATATATTTGTTTAAATAGTAGAGTTCTAAAGTATGAAAATTTTACAATTGAACTCTTATCAATGCGAGATGGGGCAGGGATGGGACGGGGCGAGGTGGGTTGGGTCTAAAAAGTCTAAACTCATCCATGCCCCGTGGTGTAGGGCTAAAATCTCGCCCCCATCCTCAACCCACCACCCTTGCGGGGCGGGGAAAAACCCGCGTGGGGCAAAGTGGGGAGGTGTGGGTCAAGCGAAGCGGAGTAAAATTGCCATCCCTAGTATAACCCGTGCATATGCTAGGTGTATGAACCTAATTTGAACTTTTGACCCAAAAGATGTATGGACTTAAGCCCAAGAAGCCCAAAACAATAAATTTGTAGAGAATGAATTGAAAAACTGGGTTTTGATAAATTAAGTAACAAGCAAATAGATCTTGATGACAAGGAAAGAAAGATAACAGACTTTCACTAAAGAAAAACATCCTCGGCCAAGTCCAAGGAGACTGATTCTTCTATATTGCTTTTAACGCTTTATTACATGTCTGGTTCTAAATTGCTACCGGGTTTCTTTCTCGATTTTTCGATCCCCATTCCTTCAGAGGTCTCTTACATTATATATCTCCCTCCTAATGATCTTGGCCTTCCACTTGTTGATCATCCAAGCCACTACTTGAGTGCTTGTCCCATCAGCCACCTTCTTTAGTTTTTTATGAGTTGTAATAGCTAAGGCAGCACTGTTCAAGGGTCTTCTCCACATAAATGCGGCCAGAAAGTTAGCTGCAGGGCATTCAATGTGGTGGCAGCAGCTTTTCTTTGGGTATCTCCTAGCTTCTACTTTCTGGGACACTTGGGAAGCACACCCCTACCACTAGAGCTTCCTAGAAGGTCGCCTTGATCATTAGGATCTACCTCAGATTCGTGTTTAGCTTATCTGAGGAGGTATTCCTCCTTGGACCACCTTCCCATTAATATCATGCTCATGAAGTTATGAGCGTAAACCACTTACTACTATTTAATCGTCCTCGGATTACCCGTATTCTCGACCAAGGCTCAAGGCCCAATACCGGATTTGGGCCTTTACCCCTACACTAGGTACAATTTTAAAAAAAAAATTACAATTATGCACATATATGGATTCAAATTATACTTTCTCTCTCTCTTTTATTTTTTTATTTCTTTTGGATATACATATGAGTTTACTCTTTTTTTTTATTGGATTTTTGTTAATTTGAAGTCATAATTTTTCATTCATTCTAATTTGAAATTTACGTGTTTTCTCATTAATATTACACATTTAGAACTATTAATACAACCAAGAGAGTCATGAGGTTAGCTTCAATAAATGAACAAATATTACACATTTATTTTGTAGCAAAAAAAAAAAAAAAACCTGTGTTTTTATTTTATATATATAATTTTTATTTTGAGAATCTAATTTATAAGTGGATAAATCAATTTGAAAATTGAAAGTGACCCTATTTTTTAGGCAATGTTTTAGTAGGGTATATATATATATATATATATAATTTAGAATCTAATTGGATATAGACTCTTCGGTTTTTGCATCCAATAATTCACTTGCTACAAAAATTAAAAAATTAGATTGGTCACATGGCGCAAAATTGAACTTTAATTAAAATTCAATTTAGAATCTAATTGAATTTAAACTATTTAATTTTTGCACCTAATGATTCACTTGACACACAAATTTAAAAATTATATGAGACATGGCGCAAAATTAGACATGATTTAGAATTTAGTTGGATCTAGGCTCTTTGGTTTTTGCACCAAACAATTCACTTGCCATAAAAATTAAAAAATTGGATAGAACACATGACACAAAATTGAACTTTAATTTAGAATTTAATTAAATTTAGACTCTTTGATTTTTGTACTAATAATTCACTTGATACACAAATTTAAAAATTAGATGAGACACATGGCACAAAATTATACTCTAATTTAGTATTTAATTGTATTTTCTCTCAATTTTGGCTATTAATATATATATATATATATATATATATGAAAATTCGATGTTCTCTTTGGTTTATTTTCAAAAGAAGGGGAATTGACCCACTTTTTGGTTATTTATAGTGGCCAAAATAAGTGAAACCCCATGAAAAAAGAAATATTAAAATGTGAACCGTATCATTTTTTTTTTTTTTTTGCGTTTATTGCATCATTTAGCGTATCAAAAGATACACAAACGCATTATAATTTTTTTTTATGATAGAAATAAATATATGAAATGTGTATTTATTGTAAATTTAGAATATATTCAATTAATGAAAAATTTGATTATCATATACATAGTTTTATTTAACAAAGTTCACTAAATAATTTTTTAAAATTTTAAGAACTTTTAGGCTATTAAATCAACGCAACATAATTAAAATAACATGTTCAATCAAAAAAAAAAATGTCATAAATTTAGTGAACTATTGCAGAAAGTGAGTTTGGCTCGGCGATTTGCTTTGGTTCCTCTTGGACCACCGTTGTTGGCTTACAGAAGCAACTGCAAGGAAATGTTAACTGCTGTTGATGGTGCTGTTCAGCTAGTGGTCGATCGTCCATACAAGGCTGGGGAGTCCATTGTTGTTTGGTGTGGACCACAGCCTAACTCAAAATCGCTTTTGAACTACGGTTTCGTTGATGAAGATAATTCTTAAGATAATAAGATCGTTTGATAGTTGAGGCTGCTTTAAATACTGAGGATCCTCAATACCAGGAGAAAAGAATGGTTGCTCAAAGAAATGGAAAACTATCAGTTCAAGTTTTTCATGTGTATGTGGGGAAGGAAAAAGAAGTTGTTTCAGATATGCTTCCTTATCTGCGTTTGGGTTATGTTTCGGATCCTTCTGAAATGCAGTCTGTCATTTCTTCTCAAGGTCCTATTTGCCCAGTGAGCCATTGTATGGAACGAGCAGTGTTGGACCAACTCGTTGATTACTTTAAGAAACGGCTTGCTGCCTACCCTTACATTAGGCGAGGATGAGTCTTCGTTGGCAGACAGTACTCGTAACCCGAAGAAGCGAGTTGCTACTCAGCTTGTTAAGTTGGAAAAGAAAATACTTCATGCATGCCTACAGGCAGCAGTTGATTTGATAAACAAGTTACCAGATGACACTGTATCTCCATGCCCAGCTCCTTATTCCTCTCTGTTGAAATAAAAGAAAAGAAATGGAAGAAAAGAAAGTAAGAACTGAAGAAATGAAAGAGGTTTGAAATGAAGAAATTATTGAAAGAGAAGGGGCACGCGAGTAGTCAACTACCTGTTCTGACCTAACACAATAAATGCAAAATTCTGAGTTATAGATACCAATATATGAGACCAAACAAGTTTTATTTTGAGTGAATGAAAAAATAGAGTTTGAGTAACGAGTTATGAGTGATGAGTGATGAAAACTAAATGATGGGTGACGAGTAACCATTTTTCTAACCAAACAAGCTCTAAATATCCTTTGTATACTTGCAAACTTTGGGAACTTCTTTGCAGTAGACGGGTATATCAGTTCAAAAGGAAGTTCATAATCCAGGTTTGTATAAGAAACTGTGTACCGTGTAGTGCAACCAATGACTGCAAAATGGTCACCTACTGTAGTGTTCAAGAGAGTGAATCATGCATCTTCAGGAGAGTGCATGTTTTATTGGGTCTCTTGACATATTATTCAACAACCTTCCCTCGTTCTCACAACTTGTTCCTCAAAAGGTGTAACTATGTCTTTCTTTCCTCAAAAGTTGTAACTATGATCCGTTTGGATACCGCTTATTTTGCTGAAAACTGAAAACACTGTAGTAAAATAATTTTTAAATGTGTGAATAGTACCGTGAGACTTATTTTTAGTGAAAGTTTATGTGAAAAAAAAGGTTTGTGGGTTCCGTGAACAGTGCACGGGACCCACTGACAGACACATTTTAGTGTAAAATTTGCTTGTCAAAGAGGTAATGGGTCCTATGCACAGTGCACTAGACCCACTGACAGACAACATCCCACGTGAAAATACTGTTCTCAATTTAAAAAAAATTAAAAAAAAAAAAAAAAGGAAAACGCAAACACTAAAACGCTACCCAAAAACGCAATCCAAACACTACCTATATCGACAAAAACTAGCACATGTGATAAGTTTAAGTTAGCATTTAATGGTCACCTTATCAGCAAGCATGGACATAAAAGCTTGTTTCAAAACACTTCATAATGTTAAGGGTCTAATCCAAAATTTCAAACATTAAGAGTTAAAATCAAAATGATTCCAAATTTTAAGGCTGTAAAATGCAATATAGTCTTCTATTTTCAAGTTCCTTATGGTTTTAAGATATTTTTTTATTATATCATTTTTTTTAGAGAGTTTCAAGTTCAATTTTTTTATTATCAGACCAAGACACCAATCAATTTTTAGTGTAGGTGAGAATTGAATTTCAGATCTCTTATTCAACTATTAGATACTTTACAAGTTGAGGTAACTGAAACTCACATTTTTATTATGTCATTTAGAGATTTTTTTTTTTTTTTTAAAGAAATATTTAGAGATAAATTGATATTTTGATGTATAAGGATTTAAAATTTTTTGGGGTTTTTACAAAAGAGATGTCACGGATTTGAAAGCCCAAAACTTTTATGGGTCATTTAGCCCAAGTAAAATGTGGCTATTCTAACGCAGTGAGGATATGGGTCGTTTAGCCCTAATAAAATTTATACTTTAGATTTTTCCTCACTTGGGCTTTTCTTAATAGACTTTCGGGCTTTCCCAAGAGAATTGTGGTGGGATTTTTTTTGAGCTCTTACGTGCACTGAAACAAATGAAAGTAGGCGGTACTAGCATTATTGAGGTTGTATGATATTGAAACTCAGATATTCAGGTCCTGTTTGGTAGAGCATTTTAGTAACATGTTTTTAATTTTTAAATAATATTACATGTATTTTCATACACTTTTTTACCCACATGTATTTCAAAAAAATACAAACAACATTAATTAAACTCCTCTACCAAACAGGCCCTCAACCTCACGTGTACTAAAAAATGAGGTTGAATATTTGTACAACCTCAATAATGCTAATATCACATACTTTGATTTTTTTTTTTTTTTTTTAACAACTTTTTTTCATGATAAAATGTGAGTGATAGAGAAAAAATAGTAGGTCCATATGATAATAACAAACAATCAATTATTAAGGTTTGTATAGATATTCAACTTCATTTTTTCTGTACACGTGATAGATAATTAATTATAATATACTACATAAAATAGTTGTGACAAAATGTATAAAAGTGGGTGATCGTAATATTATATCTTGTGTGATCATAACATTATATCCTGTGAGACTCACACAAGACAGAGCTTCACTTGGATAATCCCTACCTGGTAAGAAGTTTGCACAAAAATTATGCAAATTCAGACCAGGCCTTTCAAACTTTTTCCTTCAATTGTTTAGGGTTTTTTTTTTTTTTCCTAAAATTTTATTTACATCGTTTAAAATTTGGGGTCAATTTAAGTCGGTCTTAAAAATGAAAACTTGCAACTTATACACTTGAGGCCTTGGGTTTTAAAATAATTGTTAATGTGTTTCTTCTATCAACAGTAGATAGAATCTTGCTGTTAAAAATAATAATAATAAGACATCGTTGTGAACAAGAAAAGGGGGAAAAAGAGTTGTTGAGAGGGTAAATTATAAAATTTGAAAGTGAAAAAGACCAATTTTGAAGTAGGTCCAAATTTGAAGTGTGTATAAAAGGCATTTTTTTTTAGTTTTTTGTTGAAAATTTGTTACTATAATGTGGTTTTTGATAGTTAATGGAAGTTAAGTCAGACAATGCATCGTGCACGTAGCTATCTTAAACCGTCCAAAAACAAAATTCAAATGGGGTCTTTACTATCATTGGCTAAAGAGGGCCGACCATGGTCTCTGGGCCCAGTGAAGGTGGACCACCCTTTCAGTCAATGGACACATGTACGGCTGCTGAGGGTGCCACGCTACCATCTAAACCACTCTAAATCATTTTATATATAATGGTTGATTGCACCCGTTTAAAAAATGTTTAGCCTATCAGATTATCAACATTCTGCACCGACAGGCTGCCACGTTACCCTCTATGTTGTTTATTTTATTTTTATGGCATATGCGTGCGTGCGTGCGTGCGTGTTTACCGTCACAGACTCAGACTCAGACTCAGACTCGCGGTTTTATGACATTCACTCGTTGGAATCGAATATACCGGGTTACGCTGGCCTCTTTCTTTAATTATTTTGTGGTGAATGGAAAAGAACATCATGTTCATGTAAAAGGTTTGTCATGGTGATTCATTATAGATGTTGATGTGAATTTCGGGTCCAGCATTTCGGTTTATTGAAATTGATACTTGTCTATAATTAGTCACTTTTTTCGCATAGTGTTTAATTTGTCCTAATTAACTATTCACTGTGCTCCTAACTTAGTGAACTTTTTATTTTGGGTGAGCTTGTATATCTTTGCACTTTCATGTAGCAGCTAGAAAAAACCAAAAACTGATTTAAGAGGATTGGATGGCATCCTTTTGCAATGGCTATGATTTCATTCACCCATCAAGAATATCAAACAACTAGACTAGTAGGATAAGCGTCACTGATACCACAAGTATATAGTTCTAATTAGTAATTACCAAGTGCATTTGCCTTTTGCACCATAAGCCATGTCTTGGAAATTCAAACAGACCTTGTGTTGTGTCATCTTTCATGTTTTCCACCTACATTAGAGCCTAATTCACACTTTGGTAATTTGATTAACACAGTGTGAAATTTGTTTGATTGATCCATGCATAATATGGGTCATATTGTCTCTAGGGTGGTAATCGCATATGAAATTATAAGTGTGGGGATAGAGAAATTGGAGGAATTAATTCAAATGCATTTAGGGTGAGTTTGGTTCAGCTTTTTAAAAAAGTGCATAATGAAAAAGTGGAGTTTTCAAAAAGTGCATAGTGAAAATGTGCTTTTTCAAAAAGCTGAGTATTTGGTAAAAGCTGTTAAAAAGTGCTTTTTGAAAAAGTTGAGTGTTTGGTTAGCATTTATAAAAGTGGCAGTTTGAAGAAAAATTACCAAAAAGGACAATGCACATATAAGAGAGTTTATTTCATACTTAAATCAATATTGTGAAATTATTTTTTTCTCACCAATATTAGCTAATAATAACCTATCACTTAAGATTTATTGTGAAAGTATTGTGAAAATATTGTAATAAAAATTGATATTGATTTTAATTTTAACGTACTATTAAAATTTTTTTTTCTCTTTCTAAAAAAATTATTTTTTTATACAAATATTAGCTAATAATAACCTACCACTTAAGATTTATTGTGAAAGTATTGTAAAAATATTGTGATAAAAATTGATACTAATTTTAATTTTAACGTACTATTAAAATTATTTTTTTCTCTTTCTAAAAAAATTATTTTTTTCTTACCAATATTAGCTAATACTAACCTACCACTTAAAATTTATTGTGAAAAATTATAAAAAAATTGTGATAACATTTCCTTCTTTTTTTCCCCTCTTTTTTTATCCTCCACACACGGCATTTCTTTCTTTTCTTTTTTTTTCCTTTTTTTTTCCCCTCTTTTTTTTCCTCCACACACGTACCCTTCATCTTTTCTTTTTTATCCTTCTTTTCTCATTTGTTTTCCCTACCATTCCTTCAAACTCCAGAATGTTCCAAGCTCTCCTTCTTCCTCTCTTTTTTTTTTTTCCCCTACCGTCGTTTAAAACGTCCACGAATTTGCTATCCGACGGTCGTTTACGTTTCTTCGCGGCGGTGGTTGTGGAGGTGGCGGTGGCCGTGGTGGAGGAGTCGCAAGTGGTTGTTGGGATTTGGGGGTCTCTGCAGAACCTATAGGGAAGTCCAGAACAAGCTATCCAAGAATCAGTCTTTTGAGAGACGACTGATCTTTTAGAACTATTAAAGCAGGTATCCAAGAAGGTTCCTTCATCCCTTCCTTTTAGTCTTTTGCTTGCCTCTGGAAACTCCAAATGCAAGAGATGGACGGGCATGGGCCTTCTTCATTCACTGATCAACCTGGCTTTTAAATCCTTTGTTTTCAACCTCAGATGGATAATGTTTTTGAACAGCTGCCAAATCAAGATCAGGAGAGAGACCTGAGAAGGATTCTCTTTGCAGGGATTGTTTCGGTGTCGGTCGCTGCGATGATTGCGTTCTCAGCGTGTTCTAAGAGCCACCGGAACTCATCCACTGCAAGATGGGTACAAAACTCCATTTGATCCTAATTTGCAATATTCTGATTTTTTTTTTTGTTTTGCATTTTGAGGAATCCTAATTTGCAAGGGATTAATTTTATTTTTCCTTAGCTGATTTGGGAATTTGTTATAGAATTTTTTTGTGTTTGGATTTGAAAATTTGTTATTGAGAGGGCAAAGGGCAGAGCAGAGAGATGAGACGAATGAGGAATGGTGTGAAAGGGTAACTTGGTAATTGTTTTGTGAGTCCAACGGATAGCTATCAAACATGCACGGGCGTTTTCCAAAATGGAGCTCAGAGCTCCATTTTCATACTACGCATTTTCTTCACAAACCCAAAACGCAACTTTTTCCAAAAAGTTGCGTTTTGGGCTGAACCAAACACACATTTAGGCTTAGCTTTTTTCAAAACGCGCTTTTTAGGCTCAAAACGTGGAAACAAACGGGCACTTATTCATTTTATTTATAGAACAATACTTAACTCGTGCAATATGAAATTCTTAGAGTATCCACACCACTTTGTTTATAATAGAAAAACAGGTGAAATTTACATATTTAACTAATTTAAGTCCCAAAACTACCTACATCAATCCATCTATATCATTGAAGATTTAAATATTTGTATCTTAATATTTTATTAATTTATAATTATTTTATCTCTCTCCCTCTTCCTCTCTTCTTCATTTCACTGTTTTATTGTGTCTCTTAGCTAAAACCAACCACCACCACCACCATAAGTCACAACTCATTACAAATTTGATCATCTCATCACAAAACCCAATCAACTGGAAAACTCAAATCAAACCCAACAAAGATCCAAAATCAAACCCATCACCACCCATCTACCACCGCAACCCAACGAAGCAGCAAAGAACAACCCATAAACCCAACCGAGATCCAGAAAAAAACCCATCACTGTCCACCCACCACCATAACCTAGAACCAAAAAGAAGAAGAGAACTAGTGAAGAAGAAGAAGCAACAAAGAATTGAGAGGCAAGAGAGAGTTTTCTTTTTTTTTTTTTTTTTTTTTTTTTTGCGAGAGAGAGAGAGAGAGAGAGAGAGAGAGAGAGAGAGAGAGAGAGAGATTTTATGTCGAAGGTTAATTTAATAATAAAAAAAAGAACAAAAATGATTATTTAAACAAAATAGAGTGGATAATAGATAAACGGATGTGTGTGTTTTTGTGAAGTGACTTAGTAAAATAGAAAAAGTAGATTTTTATGCTAAAATAGATTCAAAATTTTAGACAGACTAACGCGAATGCCCTTACATGAATTCATTCAACTAAACTCGATTGACTCTCAAAGTTAACGATCTTGCATAAACTTATGGAATTTTAGGTATTGTTTGGAGATGCTATCACGATTCAACGTTAATTAGATATCAAGTACATTTTTTATACCGTTTTTCAAAGACACACTTTGCCACTCTTTTTGCTATAAGTTGACTGCATGCGTGATTATAATTAGTGAACTATTACTTTACCATAGATCAATTATCTTTTCTCTACCATTTCTAGTCAAATGAAAATATTTTACATGTAAAATATTTTATCTCTGCAAATATTTTACATGAAAACAAACAAAGTGTTAGTTTCTAGATAAACTTTGTGTGCAATTTACTGATTTTTTTTATTAATTTTAATTTATAATGACTCTTTGATAGGATAACTTGAAATGTATTTAAACATTTTGGACTTTGACCTAACTTAAGGGAGTCTTACAATAAATTTATTATTTTCCAACTTAAGGGAGTCTTACAAATTTTTAAACTTTACTTGCTTGAATAGGATAAGAGCGAAAAATTATGAACTTTTATTCAGTTATTTGTTTACATAGACATTTTAATATTACAAAAAATTGATAAGTATAGATTTGGTAAGATTAGGACCCAAATAGGGACGGATCCAAGATTTCAAGCTAGAGGGGGTTGGAAGATAAGTAAAAAAAAAAATTACTCTAAATATACATTCATATAGTATTAACAAATTATAAATATACAAAATCATTATTTCTTAACACATTAAGATACAATCATCTACCAAAAAAAAAAAACACACACACACACAAAGTGTGAAATTTCCTTCTAGAGACTTGAATCTCAGCCCTTACCCCCCACACCCTATAAGCATTTATACTTGTGGAGTAAGCACCGTACCAAGGGTGCGCAGTGGTCAAAATAATATTACTTTTCATACTAGGTTGGTTAGGATTTTTTTTTTTTGAAGTTAAAGCATTCACAGTAGTGGTGCTAAAAACTTTAGCTTTTAGCACCTTAAAAAACTACTTTATCTGTTTTACCACCCCACTTTGCAATACACCAAACTTTAAATGTTCTATTTTTTTACCATTTCATTTAAAATAATATAAACAACTTATTAAAATAATAAGGAAGAAAGAGAATTTGAGTTTTTTAATTGAAGGAAGAGAGATAATCTTAATAAAATATTGTATTTTATTTCTAACAACTTGCTAAAATAACACATGGTTTTTTGGTGGTTTTTTTTTTTTTTTTTTTGCAAAAATACAATTACCATGGTGAATGCTTTTATTGTTTTTGTTATTATAATAATTTTGAAAAATGTGGGCTGAGGGCCTAGGTCCCCTTGGGGCTGTCCCTGGATCCAAACCCGCTAACCCATCCAAACCTAGAGAGAGAGAGAGAGAGAGAGAGAGATGTGTGTGTGTGTGTGTGTGTGTTTTTTTTTTTGGGGGGGGGGGGGTGGGGGTTAGAAACCCATTTATATTACCAAAAAGAGCCCAGTTAAGCTTAGCATACCATGGTTAGAAAAAAAATAAAAAAAAGGGACTAAGCTTAGATTTAAGCTTAACTAAATAGAGTCTTATGCTTAAGGAAAATTATTGTATACCCCCGAAGTACCATAAATGTATATTCTCTCATCTCACATGAATAGTAGGTCCTACTAATTAAATTCATGGTGGGATCCACTATTCATATGAGAGGAGAGAGTACACATTTATGATATTCTAGGAGTACCTAATAATTTTCTCATGCTCAAAAAGCTTTGCACGACATCAATTGGTAATTTGGAATCTTCTTTAAAAATCAAAGGGTTAGTTTTTAAGGGCGCAAATTAATGTGCATTTGATGCATTATTAAATAATATTTTTAAATATTTTTTAAAACAAAAAATCATATTGTTCACAAATATCTAAAAAAAATATAGGATTTTTTTAATATAAGATATAAATTATACTCTAACCTAATTTAAGTGTATATGTGTGTGAAACTCCCTCTTGGAAACTTGAACCTCGACTTTGAATTTGGTAAGAATAGGGTGTAAAATCCATGTTTTACACAATTCAATAAGAGATTGTCATATCAGCATTTTACTTAAAATTCAATACATTCTACTACACCTAATAACATTTCAATAAACTCCCAATTTGGTTGAATTTATATATAGGTATTATAATTGATTGAGTGTTGTTATACTTATTTTTAAATATGTGATAAGATGATGTAGTATGTTAGAATTGAAGGGGTTAAACATGGATTTTACACCACATTTTTACAGAATTTAATTAAAAAAATACACATAGTCATAATAAATTTATTCCTACAAATTATATAAATGGTAGACACACGTATAATCATAATTAAACATTTAATTAATTATGGGGAAACCTGTTTCTAATAAGGAAAAAATAATAAGAATGTTATCAGCATAAACTATTTTACAACATTTTTATAAATTGTTGATATAACAAACTTCTTACTAGTTTTTATTTAGGCCCATTATTAACATTACATTTTTATTTATCAATAATCATTTACCATATCAGCCGTTTGTAAAAAAATTTATAAGAAAGATGGTATCTCCAGCATTTCTAAAAAAAAAATTGTTTGCAATAATCACGAGGGTATAATGGTATTTTTGAAAGAAAAAGTAGCTCTCAGTTCCGACAGCCACAGGGGTCAACGAAGCACAGAGAAGGAAATTCAAAAGCAGGCAATCACCTCATAAAAAAATTCAAGCAGCAAATGAGGAGAATGCAAGCAACGTAGTGAGAGACATGATATATGATGATGATGATGGGGTCATTACATATAACTCATGATGGCTCATGCATGCATCACAGTCTAGTTGAGCTCACAGCGCGTTGATGTAATGAAATGAAATTGAATGATGAGGTTTTCTTTTTTTGTAGAGTAGGGTAGGGCCCACATGGGAGGGGAGTCACGAGGCAAGTGGAAGAGAAGCAAAGATCAGGGAGAGAGAGAGAGAGAGATATATTCCTAGCACAGCATTGAGCCACGTAGTGTTAGGCCGAATCAGACTTTGATTTTGTAATAATCAATAATAAAAATAAAAAATAGAAATGTATATATCTAGAGCTACCCTCTCATTGGTCCTAACACTTGGTACAAATCCCCATTGCAATGCTGCTGCGCTGTAAATATCTTCTTCTCTCTTTTTACAAAAAAAAAAAAAAAAAGAAAAGAAAAGAAGATGCCAATGCATGCATCCGCGGCCAGATATTTGTGGCCTGACCCTTTCGAGCTGCCCTTGTGTTCTCAGCCACCAATCTGCCCACGTGTCCACACCATAATGGAACGATGCTCTTCGGGCACGACCTGCCCGGCACCTTTTTTTTCGCCTGCGTTGGATTTGGGCCCACCTTTAAAGAATCGGTTTTTGCACCACTTGCTAACTCGGGGAACTCAGCCGAGATAGTCTCCCATTTTATTTTATTTTATTTTTTTAGGTTAGGAAAATTAGTTACAAATTCAATTTTCTAATTAGATTCAAACACATAACCTCATTTGTATTTAAAAATAATGATACTGTGATGTGATGAAATTTATAAATGTGCTATGTCCATAATATTTTCACAACAAATTATAGGTGATTAGTTGTTATTAGTTTTAATTTGAATTTACTGTTGAAATTACTTTTCTACCCCACCAATAACAATCTGTAACAACTTGTAATATATAATTTGTTGTGAACATATCATTTCTCTGAAATTTATGTGGTTCGATCATGTAAATACGTCTACAAGGCAAGACAAAAGACTAATAATCTACAACATATATACATATATATGTGTGTGTGTGTGAAAATAGGTTTACAACAATGCTTATATAATATATATTCTAATTTGAAGTTATAGCCAAATTTTATTCAAAGAAAAATGTTTTCAGTATATTACATAAATGACAAAATTTGGTTATAAATTTGATTGTATCTAATAACTACAACTCTACTTAATATCTTTTTATAAGATGTAAATTTTGACAAACCAACCATTGGATTTTTTTTTTTTTTTTTTTATATCCTCTATGCTTTCAAAATTTTCTAGAAGATTCAAAAATCAATAACTGTGTTATCAATTTCAAGTTTTTGTAGTTTAAAATTATTCATGAAAAATAAGTTTATGAATCGATTAGTAAATAACATCTGATTGGAAAGAAATTTAACGTGCATGTTAAAAATATAAAGAACATACAATTCAACAATTAGATTTTTAAAATATATAACTATGTTAACTTTTTTAGTAAGAATTGTAATTATAAGCTACTGCTAAGTTTATAGTCAAATTTTTTCAATAATGAAAAAGTCAAATTTTATCAATAATGAAAATTGTGGAGTCTAAGAATTTGGCAACCCCAACCCATTTTATATTAAACCTAAGGCCCACGCCGAGGAGGAAGAAATGTCCGAGGACGAACGAAATGAGTCCTGTGGGGACGAGCCCAACGCTGCGAATTGGGCCTAAGGCCCAATTTGTATACCATTGTTTGTCCGAAGAGGTAAAAGAGGTCAATACTGGACCCGTTTGGTGGAAATACGCGCGGAAGGACACTGGGATACGTCCGAGGGCTACCTTGCCTATCCGAAGAAGTCCCAGCGTCGGATCATCATAGTACTTGATCAATCAAATATGCCGGAGGCGAAAACGACCTTCCCAACTGATTCCACGGAGGAGAGCAAATCCTGGACGTGCCTGGGGATGAGAAAGACATAAAAATATCTTAAAGGAAAAGCTGCTACCACCGCATTTAATGCACTGCAGTAACTTTCCTGGCCGCATTTATGTGGAGAAGACACCTAAACAGTGCAACCTCAACCACTACCACTCACTGCAGGTTAAAGCAAACTTCTGATGTGACTAGTACTCAAATGGACGCTTAGATGAAGAACAAGTGTGCGGTGAAGATGAGGTGAAAAAGTGTATATATAAAGGAAATGGGTCTCACGGTAGGGGGAAAAAATTGTATTCACTAAGATGATAAATGCAAAACTTCTTCGGACCGAAGAAACTTTTATTAAATATTAGTCTGAATGTTTTTTTACCCATGTTTGCTTGCACAAATCGTTGCTAAATCCATAACCAGCCCAGCTGTTTAACCCATTCTCTACAAATTTATTGTTGGGGATTTGTTGGGCTCACAATACGAAAAGTTATTGCCTAATCCATCAAATTTCAACCCTACAAGTCCGAAGTGCTAAGAAGCATCACCGAGGACGATCCTGTCCTTGGCTATTCGAAATCATAGAAGGTAAGAGCCGCACGCCATCAAGGGTAGCCTCCTAAAGCATCCCAAGAAAAGAGACAAGTACAATGAGTCAGCTAAGGGAGCATGGTGGAGGAGCGATTCAAGGAGAAACTGTCACATCTGCATTAAATGCCCACAACTAACGTCCTGACCGCATTGATGAGGAAATGACCCCTGAACAGTGCTACCTCGGTTACCGCAACTCACAGAACGTTAGAGAGAATGTCTGATGGGACAGGCACTCAAATATAGGCTTGGATGATCAACAAGTGGAAGGCCAAGATCGTTTAAAGAGAACTATATAATAGGAGAAACCCACCACAGAGAAGGAGAAGAAATAGTACTGTAACAATATCAAGAACTCCTGTAATCAGAGTCATTCAATATTTCTTAGAATAAAACTCCTCGGATTGTGCCGAGGACTACTTTTCTTAGATAAACTCAGTTCATCTCTATTTGATTGTCATGAACACCATATTAACTGTTGTCCATGCTTTAAAGCCTAGTTCTTAAACCCATTCTCTACAATTGGCGCCGTCTGTGGGGAGAACTTGTGTGATAGCGAGTGCAACGGTTAGTTAAGGTGGGATCAGACCCCCATCAGCAAGAGTCCTTGGGGAAAACCATTATGGTGGCCAGTTTACTATGTGAGTAAGACACTGCATGGATCACAGTTCTAGGGGCTTCTGACATCAGGTACATACCTCGTACCCCTGTCAAGAGTCAGGTCCTTGCGAATCTGGTGGCCGAGTTTGTTGGACCTCCGTTGGAGGAAGTGGCAGCAACACAGAGTGATTCAAGGGGGCTCCGCAGTAGGGCTAGTTCTGGAACGTACATATGGATACCTTCTAATCTATTGAAGTGGTTAAACAGAACCTTAGCTATGACCGGTCCTTAGACCTCCTGCTTTGGGGGAATCAACACACACTAACAATTATCTAAAATATTAAATGAAACCAAGATCTTGCATGGCTCCTCGGACCACAAACCTATAGAGAAACTAATAACTTTTGACAATTATTTAAAGTATTAGACAGAACCAAGGTCTTGCATGGCTCCTCGGACCACAAACCTATGTGGAAACTAATAACTTCTGACAATTATCTAAAGTATTAAACAGAACTAAGGTCTTGCATGGCTCCTCGGACCACAAACCTATGGGGAAACTAATGACTTGCGGCAACCACCTAAGGGTTGAACCGAATTAGGGTGTTGTATGGGTCCTTGGACCACAGCCCTTGAGGGGATTAACTACTTCAAGCATCTATTTTAGTGATGAGCAAAATCTAAAAGGAGTCCGGCTCCTCGGATCGCCTACCCTTTCCCCACTTAACAAAGATGTAAACAAATGCAAGTCCATGAGCATCACTTAAGGTGTCCCAAGTACGTTAAAAAAAAGAAAAAGAAAAAAGGGAGTGGCGAACAGCGTAAATGAGATTACTCCCTTATCAAGTAAAGCATGAGTTGAAATTTGCATTGTGGACTTAACATTTTTTGTTACCCATTCAATAAAAGAAGAGCCTTAGCTATGTCGGGTCCCTCAGACCTCCTGCTAAGAAGAACTTTAGCTATGTCGGATTCCCTCGGATCTCCTGCTAAGCGTTATATAGAGCCTTAGCTATGTCGGGTCCCTCAGACCTCTTGCTAAGAAGAGCCTTAGCTATGTCGGATCCCCTCGGATCTCTTGCTAAGCGTTATACAAAGCCTTAGTTATGTCGGATCCCCTCGGATCTCCTGCTAAGCGTTATACAGAGTCTTAGCTATGTCGGGTCCCCCAGACCTCCTGCTAAGAAGAACCTTAGTTATGTCGGATCCCTTCGGATCTCTTGATAAGCGTTATACAGAACCTTAGCTATGTCGGGTCCCTCAGACCTCCTGCTAAGAAGAGCCTTAGCTATGTTGGGTACCTCAAACCTCCCGCTAAGAAGAGCCTTAGCTATGTCGGATCCCTTCGGATCTCCTGCTAAGCGTTATACAGAGCCTTAGCTATGTTGGATCCCCTCGGATCTCCTGCTAAGCATTATAGAGAACCTTAGTTATGTTGGGTCCCTCAGACCTTCTGCTAAGAAGAGCCTTAGCTATGTCGGGTCCCTCAGACCCCCCGCTAAGAAGAACCTTAGCTATGTCAAGTCCCTCGGATCTCCTGCTAAGTGCTTAAACCGAACCTAGGGCAGGCCTGGGTCCTCGGACTAGGCGCTTGGGGGAAACCAACGCTATGACATCATTATAAACGTCGACCAGAGCCTTAATACACGATGGTCCCTTCGGGTCACTTACTTTAAATTCAACATTCTTTGATAGTTGCACAGTTTGCGGTATAGAGCACCTGGTTATTTTCCTGATTATTCCTATATAGTTAACTTATTTAAAGTTAACAGCCGGGCGCTATCATCGGTTTTGTTAAAGTTGGGGTGATAACTTCTCGTTACCATCGACAGCATCAATTCTAAGTCCCATTGGAGGGAAAAATAGCAACACACCCATTAATGAAATAATTACTATAGAGAAAGGAAAGATTCATAAAGTAAATAGTGCAGCCCTTTTTATTAAATAAAGGAAAGGTACATCATATATAAAGCGGCTTAAGCAGGCTTGTTTTAAAACAACTACACAAAGAGAAAGCCCATAGGAATGGTAGATTCACAATCTTGTTCTAGCAGTAATCGAGCCAGCATGGGTGGTACCGGCAATGAGAAAGAAGAAGAGGTGGAAACACTGGACAGACCCCTTTTCTCCTAACTGCAAGATGTTCTGATATCAAGGCTGATAAACAGGAAACCCGTTTATCTTTGTCCTTGTTGATTTGCTTAATCAACCCGGGGTCGCTTTCACATCTATGCACACATGATATATGTCACCAGGTGAGGCCCAAACTTTGTCGCACCAAAAGTCTGATGCGATTTACACCTGCTTTGGTTCTTGGCTAAAGGAGGAGGGTCTTCTTTCTTGCTCGGTTGAAAGGTAGGAATATCTTTGGCCTCTGCTTTCTTTGCCTCAACTGCGTCATCCAGGATCTGGGCAGCATCCTTGATTTCTGAAGGAAGCTTAGTTTCCTTGCCCTTGCCTTTATCCTCGGCCACCTCATTCCCTAGGCATTGATCACGATCTTGGCAAGGTCCTTGAGAATGCCTAAAGAGTTGAGAACTTGAGATTCTTGCAGAACTCAAGGATCTGTAAATGAGAAAGAACGATTTCCCCAGGGTGCCTTATATAGAAGGCGAGATCTAGTGGAAATTAATTCGCACGCGATTTAAAGAAAGAGTTACAAGCGAAATAAATTCCGCCCAATTTCCAAAGAAATCCTCAACCGTTGGATCTGCGTCACTTCATGAAGATATTAATGAGGGCGCGCCTCGTATACCGAAGCTCCAGGAACGTGCCTTGGACAAGTGAAGAGACTCTAGTACTGACGAAGGACAATACTTGACAAGCCATGACAAAGGCCCGAGGACATCAAAATCCTCATCTCCGTTCGAGGATCCGGACAGCAGGATTTTGAGGGGCTATTGTGGGGCCTAAGAATTTGGCAACCCCAGCCCACTTTATATTAAGGCCAAGGTCAGCGCCGAGGAGGAAGAAATGTCCGAGGACAAACGAAATGAATCCGAAGTGCTAAGAAGCATCGCCGAGGACGATCCTGTCCTCGACTATTTGAAATCATAGAAGGGAAGAGCCGCATGCCATCAAGGGCAGCCTCCCAAAGCATCCCAAGAAAAGGGACAAGTACAATGAGTAAAGCTCTTCGAATTGTGCCGAGGACAACTTTTCTTAGATAAACACAGTCCATCTCTATTTGATTGTCATGAATACCATATTAACTGTTGTCCATACGCTAAAACCTAGTTTTTAAACCCATTCTCTACAAATTCATTGTATTAGGCTAGTTGGGCCTGAGTCTACTCATCCAATAGAGGAAGTGCTCAAACTCAGTCCTTACAATTGACCAAACTAATGGTACTTTTACTCCATTGGTTCAGCCCTTATAAGGTAGAAAGAGGAAGGATATCTTTTCAATGTGGGACAAAAGAATTCAAACCAAAGGCAAGGCAAGACAATCAAGCCAAAAAAGCCAAAGGCAAAGGCAAAGAATTCTTGAATACCTACAAAAATAAAAATAGTTTTAATTGTGTCTGTCTCTGAATCAGGATGAAATAAGCAAGGTTTTCAATTAAGGATGACTCACACAAAGTCCACTCATAAAGAAATCATAATGTTCAAGTTGATAGCGTAATGGAATGTCGCTTTCAAGCATTATAAATTATAAAAGACAAGCAACTAGCCTAACTAAAGTCCTTCTATGTCTTTTTAATCTATCATGGACACACGGAAAGCTAAGCTGCGTGATCAAATAAGTCAAAGTTTTTGTACTAGTTTATTAATTAGTTTGAATCGACAACATTCATCCTTTATATTACGTGGATCGCATAAATTTTTCTTTAATCAAATAAAAGCCACACTGAAATTCTTTCTCTCGCATTGGTTGCCTGCTTGTATTAAAAGGAAGGAAATAAAAAAAATTTACCAAAAAAGCTTTGTACCACTAGATCACATAAATTGTTTGAGATATTTTGATATTCATGAATTTAAAAAAAATTAAGCAACTTATTATACGAGTAATCTTGTACTGGAGCTCCTATAAACACCAATAAGTCTCTTTGAATTAAGAGCTTTCCATGGCTTATTTAGATTGAAGGGAGAAGGGAGAAGGGAGAAGGGAGAAGGGAGAAGGAAGAAGGATGGAGGAGAGTAGAGTAGAGTTGATTAAAAATAAGCTAATTTTAAATTAATTTTTATCTACTCTACTCTGCTCTGACCCCCTCTTTCTTGATCCAAACGAACTATTAAGTAATAGTGTATATGGAATTATCATGTGATGGTTTGAAGGCACCAATTCATCAACTTAATTACTCAATCTTCTCATCTCAATGTCCACTTTCAACAAAGTTAATCATATAAAACTTTTGAAGAAGTTTAGAAAAGTGTATTGTTGAGACTTTATAGAATTAGTCAGAACGTTGACTAGATTTCAAGATCACTAAAATCTCTTTCACAAAGTAAACGTGAAGAGTACTTCTTAAATTTGTTTAAATCATGAGTAGTTTATGTAATATATAGTAACTACTAGTTTCGATTCATATGCTAAAGCTCAATACAAATTCAAAAGACAAAAGAAAAAAGAAATTGTTTCTCTATTCAATTCATATGTTCAATCTCCATAGCTTTGCTTTCCAGTTTCCCCACTTCGAAGTGGTTGACATATAAGTGTCATATCGGTGCCGAAAGTAGTCAACAAGCACCACTATCTGTGGCGGCCTAATAAGTAAATTAGGATGGGTCAACTTATTTTACTAATTTTTGCAACAGCAATGTCAGCAAATCGTTTTTTTTTTTCGTTTTAAAACTTCAAGTCAATCAATGAAAACATTTTTTTGTGCCCTCTCGCAAACCACTTTCTTTTTTCCAAGGAAAGCACTAAAATTTTTTGTGCATAACAGCTCGATTAGTCAACACTAGACCAATTATTTTATTAAAAAAAAGGTCAACTCATCAAGACAAGATCGAGTTAATTATTGCAAAATCAAAGTCAATTCGATATCTCCATTTTAATTCAACAAAATAAAACAAAACCTGGACATCCATATTTTGAGTAATAGTTATTACTTGCCTGTGACCGAAGGTATTCCGCTCCTAAGTCCAAAGCTAAAAGTCGTAGCAAGTTTAAAATGAACTTACATTATAATGAATTATGCTAGTATCACATAATTGGGCACAACTTTGCGCCACAATTTGTCACATGGCGAGTTGTGATGGGCAAAAGTGTATTAGTGGGCCATGTGAGGACACACTTTTGCTAATCACAACTCACCATGTGGTGAGTTGTGGCACAAAATTGTGTGTCCAATTATGTGATATTAGTAAAATTTCAATACAATAGACACATTTTTGCCAATCACAACTCGTCATGTGGCGAGTTGTGGCACAAAAGTGTGCCCAATTATGTGATATTAGCATAATTTCAATACAATACATGCAGTAAAACGGAGATTTTAGGTGTCGAAGTTGGGATTCAGGGAACCAACAAAATACTCGTGCATATTGGGGTTAATGGCAACTAGTGCATTTGCGAGAAAGATATTGGACAATGACCCCTGTCCCTCACGGTGCTGTGTGGGTGCGCTGCTTGCGTTACTTGTGCATGTAGGGCTTCAGGGGTTTGTGTAGAGTCTTTGGAGCACCAACTAAAGATTGAAATTTCTTAAAGGTATGATTGGTCAAGTAAAGTCAAAATTTTGTCAAATCATCTTCTACCAAAGCCTAAATTTTCAAAAACATCTCATAAATTTGACCAAGTTTGATCATAATTAACCTGAATTCAATCAAGATTTTACTGAAAATATGACCATTGTAATAGGGATAATTTCTATCTCCCTTTATAGATAATTGTATTTTCTTTAAAATGATTGTTCACAATCCCAAATTGGATACAAAACAAGCAAGATATTGCGGAGATAATGAAAAGGTGCCAAACACTTAGCCAATTTAAAAAAAAAAATGAGTGTTTCTCAACTTCATTAGAATTTAATCTTAATTAAATTATAATCAAACAACCAACAATTGAACCAAATAAGGAGTCTCTGGAAATACCTTATGATGAATTTCAGTTTGGTATGCTTGGATTGCAAAAATTCCACTTAAATCAAAGTCAATTTACAAAAATATCAAGGTGAGAACTCTTGAATTAAAACTTAGTTTGACATCACTTTCCAAAGTATCTAGCTTACCAAAAATGAAATTGGAACAAAAAATTGGATAGCTTTAGAAAGTAGACATCATGACCTTTCTAGTGACACCTTGTTTGAGCCAAGCAAATGTCAAAAAGGCTAGAAAGCAACATTGTAAAATTAGTATAAATCATGCATAATCCACAAAAACCAATTTTGATACTCCCTTTGCAGCCAAATTCTTAATTGCTCACAAAAATTGAATTTGAAAAGCTAGTACTTTCCCTTTTTAAAACAAGATTTGATCAACTATGCCTTGGAAGAAACGGCTTGCCAAAAGAATATCTGGATTGAGAGACAACCATTTGTCTGGACTACCCCAATTCAGAGGTGAATAACTTTTAGCACACTGCACCAAATTGTGAAAAGTGGGGACCTTCGAAAAATATGCTGCACTGGCTTAATTTACATTGGTAGCATGAACACAAAAATCAGAGTTTGTTTAAGACTCCAACTGAGTATCCAAAGTTACGGCCATAAAATAGAAGAAACTGGGGAAAAAAATGGGTAGAGAAAGGTGTTGTAAATTTCAGATTCGAGGAGAAACTACCTCGCATGGATTTACTTTGCGCGAGATGCCTCTTGCTTGGAGTTAAACCATACGTCGTTGTCTCAAAAAACTCTTTTAATCCACACACACCCCCCCCCCCCCCCCCCCCCCTCATCCATGTAGAGGAAGCAATGCATGTTTTAGAATAGGAATTTGATTTCATTTCACAAATAACATGTTTCAATTTCTATGTGTATATTTGGTGAATTATGAATGTCTCTGGATATCCATGTTTGTTTGGCTAAATTTTGATTGAATTAAAATGGGTATTAGCATGCATAGTGAGATATGACACCATGCTTCACATGTATATGCATATGGACTGTTAGCATCTTTATTTGCTTTGGAATTGATTAACAGCATGCTTGAATCCATAGATTATGATCGAGCTTCATGTCTCTCCTTTGATGTATTGATGATTTGAACATGTTTGTTTGGCTACACATAATTATACAGGCATGTTGAATTGCTATTGTAATTTGTGTGTCCAATTATGATATTATGTTGATTCTTATGAATCTTGTTATTTATTTATTTATTTGCTAGGTAAGTGCGGGGGATTGAACCCCCGAGCAACAGGACATCACGAGACCTGGGTACCAACTCGCCTACATGGGCGGTGGTTTATGAATCTTGTTATTGTTTATATGCCTATGTTCCTTTACATGTATGGGCTTACATGTTAACTTCCCAGCTAACATTGTGAACTTCATTGCACCAAATCAAAATGGCTTGATACAACCATCTTTTAAAGTGTTTTAAAACCCTTTTCAAAATTTTTTTTCCAAAATCATCTTCCAAAGCCTTTCTACAATTTAATTTCAAACTACATTCCTTGTTGTTTTCTTAAAACATGGATTTCCAATCCGTGTGTCTTCATGGGGAATTTTCCACAAAAGTATTTTCCCTAAAACCATGGGATTTTTATGTCTTCAAATACTTTTCCACAAAAACTCATGAAATGCCCTTTGGAAATATTTTCTAAGGAATTCGAAACTCAAAAACCTGGATTTACATTTAAAATGGTTTTTTCCATAAAACTCATGAGATACCCTTTGTGTGATCCCCAAGCCATCAGTAGGATTTGATTATGTTATGGTTAATGATGTGGTCCGTCTATTAAATTAAGGTTGTCAAACCCGGACCGGACTGAGCAATCCGATTGGGTTAACCAGAAACCGGACTGAAATTCAGTTTTTTAAACATAGAAAACTGGATTTATTTGAAATTCCGTGAACCCCTTAAACCACGGTTGGATTGCACGGTTCATGTAAAACTGATGGCATGAACTGCGCGGTCCATGCTTGTTAATTAAGAAAAAATTCGAAAAGTGTGCTTACCTAGTTTAGAACCTTGGCACGATCAAAGTTGGAGCTAGAGTCTAACCACTCAGCTAAGCTTGCAAGTTGATGCTCAACAATTTAAAAAAAATACTTGAAGTAAACTTAACGCAATTTTTTTTATTCATTTATAAAAACAACTTAACACAATTCTATTCTACTGAATTAAATTATCTATTTCTTAAAAGGAATGTAAAAAAAAAAAATTATAATTAAAATCCTTCAAAGAAATTCAACCTTACTTCAAAAAATAATCATAAATTTTAATGTTTTCATGATTATTATTTTATTTTATTAACTTTCTTATTTAATTTGTAAATATATTATTGAAAATCATTAAATTTCCCTCGCATATTTAGATATTAGTAAATTTTGCAAGTTTTATAAATTTAATAAATTTATTTATATTTAAATAATTATTAAATTAATTATGACATCATCACAGTTTAACTTCGGTCCGACCTTGAAAACCTTGAATCTCTCCCTTTAAATGTTCATTGAACGGTCTGGGTTTGAAAACCATAATAATGTGGTTTGAACCCTGAAACCTCATCTCATCAATCATCATATTTTACTATGTATATTATTATTTATGTCTTATAGTGACTAAGATTTTTAAACCTTCATGCATGATGCCATGACCTCCTTCAAATGGCTTGAGTCGCTTGACAATGAATTTAAAGATGAACTTGACTCCTTGAATTGTGTGTGTTGGTGAACACATGGTGTTGTGCAGTGTGTCGTAGCTTGCTTCATGTTGTGACTTGATGAAGAGTTTAATATGCAGAAATGTGAGGCAAGTATAAATGGCTAGAGGAAGTTGAGTAGTGAAATAGTAAGGAGAGTAGTAGATTACCCCGGATGAGTTTAGGAATGCAAACCTAAAACTCACTCATACCTAAACGAAGGAGTTGCCAGGATCAAGGAGAGAGTCAGGACTTGGAATTAGGGGGGTGGTTTTATTCTTGGTTGCGTGCAGCCACTTCGGCTTCTAGCTATGCTGTTTAGCTGTTACAGGGTTTTTTTTTTTTTGAAGTGTCTTTGATGAGTAGTGCTGGGTAAGGACAATTATTTTGTTTAAATTTTTGTAAAGAGCTAGGTTGTTTGTTTTGGGTAAAATTGGTTGATTGAGCTTAATTTGTTTAATTATATTTTTGCTATTGGTAATTTTTGTTGATGAGCTAATTTTTCTGGGCTTGTATATTTTGTTTTAAATTTTAGATCTATAAATTTTTTTATAGCAATTAAAATGAGGAAAATGCTAGAATTACAAATGTTTTTATAAATTGCTGATGTGGTTAGTGGTTATTGTTATGTAAAAAAGTGATGTAAGTGGTGGGTTCAGATGTTAACCAATAAGAATTTACTACCTCAACAGTTTATGAAAATGTTGTAGAAAGGTTTTGTGGTTGTAACATTACTCTCAAAAGAATTAAAGATATTTTTAAGGGAAGCAAAATGTAATTTTATAAAATAAAATTGCTAATTTTAATACCTATATATATACTAATAATTTTTTAGGAAATTTTTTGGGGGGGGGGGGTTTGTGGGGCCATTGCCTCCCATTGTTCAAGGGTGGATCGGTCTTTGGCCAAGATGGTCACCACCTAACCCTATCTGCCACAAAGTTAATATTGACGATGCCAAATTTTCGAATACAAAGAAGGCTAGTGTTGACATTGTAGTACGAGACTATACTGAAACTTTGATACCTGCATTTATCATCAATTTAGTACAAGATATTCAGTTTCAGCTAAACTGCTTCAGAATGGTGAAACTCTCCCATTTGCGCCACCAAGCAAATCAATCAGCTCATACTCATGCTTAGTATGCTAAAGGCATTAATAGTTTTGTAACTTGATTAAAGGAAATTCTAGTATTATTGATTCAGCTCTAATTCAAAACGCATTGTATTTGTCTTATATTAAATAAAAGTTACAAACTTCTCATACAAAGAAAATGAGATAAACTAGTTTTTAGTTTTTGTCACACATTTAATATAAAAGTGATAAAGAAAACTGTATCTTTTGATGAACACTATGTAAATAAGTTATTAGAAATAAACAAAATCCAAACACACTACTATTAATGATGCCATGTTGTCTAAAATTTGACAAGGTCACAAGAAATGTGGGAGTGGTGACACAACTAGTAAGACATAAAGTGGTATTAGAACAATATCAATTTTACATAAGTTTACTATTAATATCATTTTATTATAAACTAATTATAACATATCTTTTTTTTTTTTATATTTAAAGTATATTATTATTTATAACTAAGGAAGAAAGAGAGGGGAGGGCCTAGAACCAATCCGGAAAGAAAGAGATGTTTAAATGGCTATCCAATTACATCATAACAATAGTTATGGAAACAGTTATATCGAAAAAATTATTGAACTTAGACATCATACTTTATTGGATGGAATGTGATTTTAAATTATATGGTATGATGTATATATATATATTTTTAAAATTTGTAATGTTTATTCAGAAAAAAGAAGAGTAAAATAAATGAAAATTTCATGTTGAAAAGAAGGAGTTGATGGAATCTTTGATTTGAGTATTTTAGGGTCAGATGAAAAGAAGTATGCCCAACCCACTGTCTTCTCTTACTTTCTTGTAATTTATTTTTTTATAAAATTATCAAAAACAGTATTCTACTATTCTTCGTGTATCCTTAATCTCGACACTCACACTGCAAAAATCTCGTGACAGCCAAAATGGTCGCAAAAATAATCCAAGAAAATATTAAACCGATGCACACTTCTTCTTCCCATGCCCATCCAAGGGCCATGGGTTCTCTTCTTCTCTATGTCGGATTATGACTTCAATTTAAAATAATCATCATTCAGATGCAAAAAAGTAATGTTTTTTGATTGGCAATCAGACGGTAAAAATAAACAAAGAAGACATACACGTGAGTAATAGATAAAGCCAAACTCCAGCAAAAATATCTAACACCGTCCTCCAGAGACCACTCCAACAACCAAAATATTTTATTCGCCACGTCTCCTACCAAACAATAATTCCAACTTGGAATTTGTAACTTTGAACACGACCCAATACTATATATTATATTCAATTATTCATCATGTTGGGGCCATTTCCGTCATTTCACATTTCCCTCTTTTAACTCTGCTGTTGTCAAAAAAAAAAAAAAAAATTACAGAGTTTAGTTTTTTAAATTTCATTTTTGTCATTTTGGCCATGGAGGTTCGCACTTGTTGTCACTGCTAGTTTTTTCCGTCAAAAAATTTCCTTTTTGGAAAAAAGGTGAAATTACAAATTATATTCTTAAGTTTGGTTAATTGTCATTTTGGTCCAATAAACTTCATTTATTGTTATTTTAGTTCAATAATTTACATTAGTTGTCATCTTTTACATATATATATATATATATATATATATATATATATATATATATATTTTTATACAAGATATAAATTTTACTTTAACATAATCTAAGTGTATATATGTGTGAGGCTCTCTCTTGGAGAAGAGAAATAATTAAGTCCACTTGGATGATTACTGAAGTGGTTCTCCCAACCAATGAGATGATACTATGTATGTATACGTGTGAGTGAGCTTCCTAACCGATATAACAATAAAAAATTACCAAGTGATGTCACATTTGTATAAATAATTGCATTTTATTGGTTAACAGGCCAGGGAGGACCACTTCTGCAGTCCTCTCAGAGGACCTAATAATTTCTCTTTGAAGACAACCTTACCTCTTACACCCCACAAACACTTATATTTATTGTCATGGATAGACTTTCCTCCAATAAGTTTACATTTATTAGTATGATACATTAAGTTTATTGAATAAAATTTTTGACTATTTTAAATTTAATTATTTTTATTTTATTGACCAATGTAACTAAATGTTTGAATTCAAGTATAGAACCGACCTTTTTTTTTTCTTTTTTCTCTCAAAATAAAAAAGAAAAAGTATAAAACCAACCATGAATTCAAGTTTTTAAGAAGGAGATTCACCACACAAGCATTTAAATTAGATTAGAGGATAATTTCTATATTGTATTAATTAAAAAAAAAAAAGTATAGAACCAAATAGTCTAATTAATGTTTACCAAAAAAAAAATAGTCTAATTAATACACTGTCAGCGAAGCAAAAGAGCTTTATAATTATTATAAATAAAATGCATGATGTTGGGGGCATTTGCGTCATTTCACATACCACCTTATATTATTCAGCACTGTATCATTCAATCAGTCCCTCGTGCTTGACGACGAGGTACAAGTTGAAGAAGTTTGGTTTCACTTATGTATGTGAATGTGGTGTATTGTAATGTATGCATGTATGGGGGATGGGGATGGGAATTTAAGAGTAATAGTAATAGATGATGACGTGACATTCAACCTCTAAGGCTCGCGGAAAATATCATTGCCACGTACGCACTCCCCAAATCTTAGGCTTAACAATAACAAGCCTCTCACTCTTCTCCTAAAGATCTTCATTTCTCTCTCTCTCTCTCTCTCTCTCTCACCACCCGGTACTTCCACATCTCTCTCTATTTCTCAGACCAAAAGCAAGGTAGAGAAAAAAAAAAAAAAAGGAAAGAATTTTTTTTTTCTCATTTTACATCATAGTATTTCAGAGTTAAAAATATCTCAAGATTTTTTTCCCTTCATATATCAGCTTCCAGAGAGCTACGTGTAGGTACTTGTAATTATTTTCTCTTTTTTGGTTTTTTTTTTTTTTTTTTTCTATGCATGTTAAAAAAAAAATTTAATTTATGTTTCTTACTTAAATACTTTCGAGTATTCTTTTTCTGATAATTCATGCTGTAATTTTGCCTTAAAAAATAGCATTTTTCTTTAATTTGAGCATTTTTGCCAAATTTATCAACTACCAAAAGCTTAGTTGAACTGGTGGGTACTGGTTGCTTAGTGTTTAGATTATATATATATATATATATATATATATATATTTTTAAATTTGTTGCAAAATTTTCTTTTGTAGTTTCTGAATATAAGTTTTGTTTAAATTTAGGCCGATAAAGTTGATCTTTTTTTTTTCTTTTTTAATTACATAATTCTAATTATTGTTTACTCTGTTAGTCATTGAACTTAGATTTCAATCACAATTAAGCTAACAATTAACAAGGTTTGCAAGTCTGAAGCTTTTTGTTTTTGTTTTTGGTTAAAAAGTTAAAAATTAAATTTGGCGATTTATTTTGCAGAGGGTTTTGAATTTTGTAGTCGGTTTTGGGAGTTGTGGAGCTCAATCCGTGGTTTCTGATCGATCTTATGACCACATGGGGCCGGCCTCCGGGCCCTGATGTTGAATTACAGTGTTTTGATTTGATTATTGATTGTTAGCTAGTTTGATTGTGTATTAAGAGAGCATAAGTCTGTTTAATGGCTGGTTCATGTGAGAGGTGGATTGATGGTCTTCAATTCTCCTCATTGTTCTGGCCTCCCCCGCAAGACGCCCAACAAAGAAAGGTGCCTGCCCATTTCTGATTCTAATTTTTATGATTTCTATTTCTTTTTCTTTTTCTTTTTCTTTTTCATGCTTGATTTTAGTCTTTCTTGTTGAATTTTAGTCTTTTCAGTAGTAGTAGTGAAAAATGAGGTCAGTTAACAAAGGGTATGACTTCGGATAAAGAATAGAATGGAGAAAAAGACTAATCTGTTGAGCATCCATAACCGACCCCCCCAAAAAAAAATATACATGCTTTATGCTTTTGTTTCATGTTTGGTCTATGTGCCTAGGTTCAAGCTGCTGAAATAGTTGATTTTGAATAAGTGAATACTGAATTTTGAGGAATTTATGATATGAGTTATCAGTTGGAAAAAGAATTTGGTTGTTGTTGAGTTTGAAGTTTGGTATTATTTTCCATTTGGCACTGAGGAAATAATATTGTAACTTCTTTCCTTTGTTCATACAAAGTTGTCTACTGAATAGAGTGCATAAGTGCTGTGTTTAGCTATATACTATTAGGAAATTTACAGATGGATGGTACGAAATTCCAATTGAATTGAGTAACTTCAATTGTAATTTGGTTAAATTAAACCCAAATATTATTGTATCCGATCTTCATATACTTGGGCACAATATGAGGATCACACCTTTTCCCCATCTTCCTAACTTAGGGGGAAGGTCACCAGTTTGAATCTCCCCCTTTTCCTAACTTAGGGGCCAAACTCACTCATCCACCAACACAGGAAAAAAGTAGAGAGCAAACTGGAAAAATCTGAAGCAATCACAGTTCCCAGTTAAGGGTGGAGAGTTAGTATCACGTTTTCCCATATGTTTATGAATTATTGAGTGGACATGCTTTTAAAAAAAATTATGTCCATAAATATCACAAGGTTTCTGGAAATAGCCAAGTATCAAACTCAATTCTCCTGTGTCTGTCTATCTATTTGTTTTGTTTGTTTTTATTTATTATTTATTATTATTATTATTATTATTATTAATCATCGTAATCTTAAATTTTCCAATCTAACTTCTTGTTAAGTTTCTAAATATTATCACTATAACATTGAAACAGAATAATATTTATAACTACCTGAGATTTTCATAGAATCATCAATCTTTTTCGGAAAAATATTACGAATAACCACTATTGTAACAATAAGGGGATTTTTTCTGAAACTTGAATGCTTTAAGTTTAGTTGATAAAGCTGGAAAATTTGGTTTGAGTTTGATATCACCAATCAACATATAAATCATTCAGATTAAAAAAAAAAAAAAAAAGAAAGATAAAATTTGATTTCCTTCTAGGTTATGTAAATTGATGATACAGAATATTCGTATAAAATACTCTTTAAGAAAAAGGAAAATGATCAAATCCTCGCTACTGAATCTAAAGGAGTCATGAAGAGCTTTTCACATGCAGTTGCTATAAGCTTTGCAAAGGGCTTTTGTGATAACACACTTTTGAACATTTCCTTAGTAGTGGCAAATTAATTATCGTTAAATAGGACACAAGGTAACCTTGTTAGCTTAGCTTCCCTAATTTTAAAATGGTTCTTAGTGATCAGATTTATCAAAGTAACAAGGACCAAAGTATCCTACGAACAGAAGAATGGCTTTAAATCAGAAGACTTAGATCCCGATCTGCAATCCTCTTCAAAATTCCTAATGACTGACAATCTAAAAATTATCTTCAAATTAGCAATGATATGCTCAACTGCTCAAGTTGTCCTCACAGGAAGTAAGACCAGCTCGTAGGGCTGCTGACTTCAGTATGTCTGGTAGTATGAGAAGCAGTTGATCTCCTAAGAGAAAAGAAAAATGGAAAAAGAGAAGAAATTTCTTCCCTTGGTTGGATACTTGGATGTTAAGTGTTTCATTTTCAGATCATTTTTTTGGTAAGAAAATGGAGATAGAGGGAATACCCAACACCAATTATGCTCAGCAAAGCGTCCCCCTCTCTCCACACTGCCCTGTTTTTCAATAAACTAATGGAGAAAGGTTAAGAACAAGATTTGGAGAAAAACTGGAAGGAACACAACTGACATAATATGTAGATTTATCTCATTATCTAAGTGTTATATTCTTAAAGCATCCGTTAGTTCCTCAATTTATTGTGGTGTAAATTTTATTTCTATTTCCACAGCATCTTGTTTGCTTTGAATGTTAAGGTATTGAGAACTTGCTCTATGTATGCCTATTCCAAAAATAACAACGGGGTTAAAAAAACTACTTGTTTGTAGATTATCTTCTCTGAAAATGATTGTTTGCTTTTGAGTTTTTTTATTTTTATTGATCTTCTCTATATCTTATGTTTTCTACTTGATTTCTTTCTGGTTATTAGATTTTCGCCGCTTTTGAGTCCATTTCTTACAATATTTGAGAAATGTACTTCTTTCTTTTCTTCCCCACCAGGCTCAAATTACTGCTTATGTTGAGTACTTTGGTCAATTTACATCAGAACAATTTCCAGAGGACATTGCTGAGGTATGTTCTTTTCGTTTTTATTTCTGAACTAATTTTTCTCGTCCTGAAAGCTGGAATGAGACATACTCTACTAATTCCATTTATTATTAGAATGAAAGAAATGCTAATTTCATGGAGACTTGAGGTGTCGGATGTTTATAACAGATTTTGCTTACTGAAACATGTTATTTTTGACAGTTGATCCGTAACCGTTATCCATCAAAGGAAAAGCGCCTTTTTGATGATGTTTTGGGTATTAATGCTTTCCTCATGTTAGTTTGAATAATAATTGATTATAAGTTCTCATTTGAAAATATTTTCTCATGCTGTATAATGACTGCTTTGTGTATTTAAATCTACTTCCAGCTACTTTTGTCCTTCATCATCCAGAGCATGGGCATGCTGTTGTTCTTCCAATTATTTCATGTATCATTGATGGTACATTGGTGTATGATAGGACCAGTTCTCCATTTGCTTCTTTCATATCATTGGTCTGCCCAAGCAGTGAGGTATTGCACTAATAAGCAGATAGATCATACTATTTTCATATCTCATTCATTTTGTACTGAAGATTTTCCTTGCTTGATGAACAAAATTTTCTGCCTTCATATTTTGCAAAATTATTTCTTCTTCTTCTTCTTCTTCTTCTTCTTCTTCTTCTTCTTCTTCTCTCTCTCTCTTTTCCTTTTCTGATGGAACCCATAATGTGCTTTACAAGTTGCAGAGGAAATTGTTATCAACTGTTTTTTTCCCCTTTTTACAGAATGAGTACTCTGAACAGTGGGCTCTGGCATGTGGGGAGATTTTGCGAGTTTTAACTCACTACAATCGCCCAATATACAAGATGGAACAACAGAATAGTGATTCAGAAAGAAGCAGTAGTGGCTGCCATGCTACCACTAGTGACTCTAGCGGGGAATCCAGCCACCATATTCCTTTGTTACAGCAAGAGAGGAAACCTTTAAGGCCTTTGTCTCCCTGGATTACAGATATATTGCTGGCTGCACCTCTTGGTATCCGAAGTGACTATTTCCGATGGTGAGTGCATCATTTAGAAGTGGCTTAGCGCTACTGTTTTGGTTGTGAAGTTATGAAAATTATGATGCTGATAACAAGACATGAACTGTGGAAAGGCAAAGTGGCACCTGATCCAATTCTTAGAAAAATAATTAAACAACACCGAGGCTTAAAGGGGTCAAGTTTATTCTTAGATAAACTAGTATTTGGGGTTCCAAACTGCCTTCATTAATTAATATCTCTATCTTCTAGAACAACTGTTTTTAATTTGGTAGACTGGATTTTCTATTTCTTGTGAGGAAAAGGCTTAAGTGAATGAATTTTGCTTTTGGACAACCTGGTTTGGGTCGTAACACTGGCTACATTGCAATTCATTTACCAATGTTTTGTGTCAAGCAATGTGTTGTTTGTTAGAATAATGGTTAAATGATTAAAGTCACATTTTCCTAATAGCTTAAGCTTTTGGGATAAGTGGTAGTTTACCATTTTCTATCATAATCATTTTTGTGCAGTGGCAGCTCCACTTGTATGTGAGGGTGGTCCTGGGACCTCCCTCACTTGCTAAATTTTTTTTTTTTATACTTAGCAAAAAAACATTATATAAATAATTAGATTAAACTAATTTGTTTTGTGACCACCCTGACTTGAAAAAAAAATGTATATATATATACTTATGAAAAAAATTTATATACTAAATTAACTTATTTTGACCATCCTAATAAAAATGTTAAACACCTTGACTTGAGAGTTACAAGAATTTGAGTTCAACAAAAACAAGAGTAATGTTTCATCCACAATTTTTTCACAATAAATTTTATGTGGTAAACTGTTACTAATTTTAATTTGGGCTCAATATTGACATGTTTTACCCACCAATAATAGCTTGTTGCATAAGATTTATTATGAAATTGTTATGGTCATTTTATTATTCTCATATCAGCATTTTTAATTTTTAATTTTCAATTTCCACTTTATATCTTATTTGTCTTTTTTTTTTTTTTTTTTTTCTTTTTCTTTGTTAGTACAAAAAAATTGTAATATTTCATGTATTTGCATTTTTTTTTTGTGATGTTGGTATATTCAAGTTGTTTCTGTATTAGATTTTGTATAATTTAAGTTTCTTAGTGACCACCCTAAAACAAATTCCTAGAGCCGCCACTGTTTTTGTGTTTTATAATCACAAACTTTGGACATCATGCTGTTATCATTGTGACGAGATTCTTGATCAGTTGGCAATGCAAGATATCTTATGCTAACTTGAGGGCAAAATGAATACGGTAACTGAATCTCTGAAAAGATAAGACAGTTGATGACTTAATTCTGTGTCTGTGTCTGTGTCTTTTTCTTTTATTTATTTCTACATATACTTTTTTTGTTTACGCCAATGATATCACGGTGGACTTGAGGAGTTTAGCAATTTCTGTTGCTACTCCATTTATCATGCTCTCTGTAATATTCCAAAATTGCCGTCTGTTGGTTTTAACTTTCAAGGACATGCTGGTTTATTGATGGTTAACAATTCCAAGCATAAACTAGAAAGTAATGTTTTGATTAATCATAGGTTTCAATTGGTAGTAAAGGTTTACACATGGTTGAAAAAGAAGACTTAACCTTCTTTTTGGTTTCTTTTCATATGCTCTTATTTAAGTTCTCAAATGTTCTCTTTCATTTACAGGTGCAGTGGTGTTATGGGTAAATATGCTGCTGGAGAACTCAAGCCACCTACAACTGGTTAGTTAAATCTCTCTTCAGAATATAAAATGTGACTTTGCATTCCATATATTTTTTTTACGTGATTTGCAGTAACATAATTTGAAATGATGGTTCTGAGTTGCAATTCTGAATAATCTTAGTTAGTTTCATAAATGAGATGAAGTTTTCAACTGGCAACATTAAATTCGAAATACATATTATGGAAACTGATCCTTTTATTTATTTATTTATTTTTCTACTTATCAAAAAAAAAAAAAAAAATACTAATTTTTTGTGTGAAATGATAGGACATATTGAAGTACTTAAGAAAATATAGAAGGTCTAGGTTAATATGTACTTTTTTTTGTGAGAACTGAAGAACAAATTGCATTTTATAATGTAGTTCACCCCTACTTGACAGGATTTTGGAAAACAAGGGTGATCCTATCTTTTTTCTTAGTTTTCTGTTCATTATAATTTTTATGAGCAAGAAAAACTTATGCTGTTGTATTAATAGCAAGGAAAAAACACCTAGTATTTGTTTCTTCCTCTTCTTGTAAGCTATCTTGTAAATAGAGATGGCAATGAGGTGGGTTTCTCCATTCTTATCTCACCTCATATAAAACTTTCGACACCCATCCCCAAGCTGTTCTTCTGATTAGCTGAATGAAGCAAGTAACACAAAGAAGAAAATGAATTCAAAGCAAGCAAACTAAACAAATTTAACATTAAAAAAAAAAAATTTAATAAACTTTTATGTGCACTGAATCATATCGAACTCGGGAACTTTATGAAACTGTATGGACTCTCTCTGTGTGATGAACTGGTTTGGGTCCTTGGTTCTTCAAATAGCAATGGAGAGAGAAGAAATAGGCATAATAGGATGAGGAGGGATAAAAGGAAAAAACATTGATGGTTTGGGTTAAGATCAAGACTATGATACCATGTGGTGTTAATGACTAGGGGCAAAGAGCAAATAAGAAAACAAGGTGAGACTCCTAGAGTGGTCAGTTTCTCCATTTACATATACTGCTAAATATGGTTGTACCTACTCTATTCACGTATATTACTAAATTTGTAAAAGTTTATAACGGCCCTTATCATGTACACTCTCTTCAAATCTTTGTAAATGTAATATCGAGAAAGATTTATACTCCATGAGACAAGGGGGCAACATTAGTTGGCTTCTTTTCAAAAAAATTTATTTTATTTTTGGGATCTTTTCCAGCTTCTTCTCGTGGATCTGGGAAGCATCCTCAGCTTATGCCATCAACCCCAAGGTGGGCTGTTGCAAATGGTGCTGGTGTCATTTTAAGTGTTTGTGATGAGGAAGTTGCTCGCTATGAAACTGCTACTTTAACGGCAGCCGCTGTCCCTGCGCTTCTGCTTCCTCCTCCAACAACAGCTTTGGATGAGCATCTAGTTGCTGGGCTACCAGCTCTTGAGCCATATGCACGTTTGTTTCATAGGTTAATATCTGAACCTGACATCCTTTTCCTCCCTCCACCACTTTCTTTTCCTGCCGAGGGAACACAAGGGAAAGAAAAGAAACTAAATCTAGCAGCATATATCTTGAGTTTTGCTGATAAATTGATTGAATTTGTTTCTTTCCTGTGTTAGGTATTACGCCATTGCTACACCAAGTGCCACACAGAGACTTCTTCTTGGACTTCTTGAAGCACCACCATCATGGGCTCCAGACGCACTTGATGCTGCTGTCCAGCTTGTAGAACTCCTTCGGGCTGCTGAAGACTACGCATCTGGCATAAGGGTAAGCTGGATATTTTGGTAGAAAACTACGTATGCTGTGATGCTGTGCTTCTGATCAATATCAATTGAACTCATTCAAGCCAATATAGTTTTCTTTTTAATCTGTTACCCATTAATAATGTGCTTCGGTAGAAATATTTATTGTTGAGTGTCATTGATCTGCAAGAAGAGATCTTGTTGAATTATATGGAAAACCTGAGATTCATATTTCCATCAACAAATTTTAGGATTTTGCACCAGCAATGAATTATACAAAAACAATCTCCTTCTGTTTCCCCAGTCGAGGTAATTGTCACTAATGAATATAAAATCCTGCATATCTTTTATTGGTAACTTTTCTAAAATTTACATCAGCATAAGTAGTCAAATGTTGATGAGTTTCTTTGAGATTCCCTTAAATTCCAAATATGTTTTGAGTACATCCTTTGGGTGGGAAGATTTTGGAGAATTATTGAACATCCTAACAACATTGAAAACTCAAGTGATGTTATGTTTTATAGTCTCTGACCTTTAATAGTATCAGCTGGAGAATCTCTACAACTAAAATCATCATTTGGTGTTGTACATTTTATTCTCTCTCCCTCTCTCTCTCTCTCTCTCTCTATACACACGCACACGCACATATATAGTCTTCAACTTTTTCATTTCATTACCCTGGTCCCAAATCCTTTAGGCCCATACTTCATGGCTCCCAGAATACTCTTAAAATTAAGTATTTTTTCATTATTTTATTTGTTATAATATTGATAATTGAATAAATATTTCTCATAAATATCTCCTTCAACTCACCATGCAAAAATGCAATAAAGAGTTGAAGTGGCTAGTCCCTGCTGATATGCAATAAACTGTCGTAATTTTTGCCACTAGTGGGACTGATTCCCTTGATCTACTCCAAAGATCTGTGGGATATCAGTCAGGCTTGCATCTTTTTATTCTACCTCCTGCTTTAAACTTCGGTGCAAAGCTCAAGTTATCTGGTTCACTCTTCACACTTCTTTCCATATAGGTTCCCCTGGAATGTAACTGGACACCTTTGTTCATTTATTTCCCCTGAAATATATATATATATATATATACACATGTACATACTTGGGCCTTTAATTTATTAGGATAATAAATGCTTTAATCCTTAATTAGTAGTTCAACATTGTATTAGAGCTCTAATAGGTTGTTGCTCTTATTGCTCTTCATGCATTCCTCTCGTACCTAGACTACTATCCTTATTCTAGAATACAATGTTTTTGTTGCAAAAGGGTTCGGAAGATTTTGATTTACACAAATACTTCCATCAAGTATTCTCATGGGTCACCATTATAAGGACAAATTTGCTCTTGTTTTCAAGTTAACAATAATTGGTATTGTTGATGTTTCAATTTGTTAACAGCCACTCTATAGCATTAAAAACAGATAAATCTAAATGTATATAGCATTTTTGTTTTTTGGTGTTAACTGCTATTCTTTTGTTGATGTAGCTTCCTCGGAACTGGATGCATCTGCATTTCTTGCGTGCCATTGGGACTGCAATGTCCATGAGAGCAGGCATAGCTGCTGATGCTGCAGCAGCTTTACTTTTCCGCATACTCTCACAGCCTGCATTGCTTTTTCCTCCACTAAGGCAAGTTGAGGGAGTTGAAGTTCAACATGAGCCTTTGGGCGGTTATATTTCAAGCTATAAAAAGCAGGTACAAATGATAATTGTTGGCATGTCTTTTTATCTTTTTCAAGTTTTATGATTCCATATGCTAGAAGAACTTCAACATAGTTTTTTTCAATTATGATTCCTTTTAGTTTTTGCTTGTGTAAATATGAATCTAACTTAGATGCCATCTCAAAAATTACTTCTGATCAGATAGAAGTGCCTGCGGCTGAAGCGACCATTGAAGCTACTGCACAAGGGATTGCATCAATGCTTTGTGCCCATGGCCCTGAGGTTGAATGGAGAATTTGTACCATATGGGAAGCTGCCTATGGCCTGATTCCATTAAGTTCCTCTGCAGTTGATCTTCCTGAAATCATAGTTGCAACTCCATTGCAACCCCCCATATTATCATGGAATCTGTACATACCTCTCCTTAAGGTCCTGGAATACCTTCCTCGTGGAAGTCCATCTGAAGCATGTCTCATGAAGATTTTTGTTGCTACTGTTGAAGCAATTCTTCAGAGAACTTTTCCATCTGAGTCCTCTAAAGAACAAACCAGAAAAACAAGATACCTTTATGGCATAGGGTCTGCCTCCAAAAACCTTGCTGTGGCAGAGCTTCGTACCATGGTCCATTCACTTTTCTTAGAATCATGTGCCTCTGTAGAGCTTGCTTCACGCCTACTTTTTGTTGTGTTGACTGTGTGTGTTAGTCATGAAGCTCAGTCGAATGGGAGCAAGAGACCGAGAGGTGAAGAAAGTTTTCCATCTAATGAAAGCATTGAGGACTCACAAGTGATATCTGAAAGGCAAAGAGAGATGAAAACTAGGAAGTTAAAAAAGCAAGGGCCTGTAGCGGCATTTGATTCATATGTTCTAGCTGCTGTTTGTGCTCTTGCCTGTGAGCTTCAGTTATTTCCTCTAATTTCAAGGGCGAGTAGTCACCCAAACTCTAAAGATGTTTCAGATGTTGTCAAGCCTGTGAAAATAAATGGATCTAGTGATGAGTTTCGAAATAGTATTGACTCTGCAATTCGTCATACTCACAGAATCTTAGCAATTTTAGAAGCACTTTTTTCACTGAAGCCCTCTTCTATTGGCACCTCATGGAGTTATAGTTCAAACGAGATAGTTGCTGCGGCAATGGTTGCCGCTCATATTTCTGAACTATTTAGACGGTCAAAGGCTTGCATGCATGCTCTCTCTGTATTGATGCGCTGCAAGTGGGACAATCAAATTTACACCAGGGCATCATCACTATACAACCTCATTGATATTCATAGCAAAGCTGTTGCATCCATTGTTAACAAGGCTGAGCCACTAGAAGCACACTTAATACATGCACCATTGTGGAAGAAGTCCCTCCTAAATTCTGATGGCAAAAGACGAAGTCAACGTGAAAACAGTGTTTGCTTTGATCCTGGGCAGTCATCTACTCCAGAGTCTTTGGATTCAGCCCATTCAGATACTAAATTTAGAGCATCACATCCAAATGAAGGCTCAGGAAATACCTTGGGTAAAGGTATTGCAAATTTACCATTAGATGCTTCAGATTTAGCCAACTTCCTCACGATGGATAGGCATATAGGATTTAATTGCAGTGCTCAAGTTCTTCTAAGATCAGTGCTGCCAGAGAAACAAGAATTATGTTTCTCTGTTGTTTCATTGCTGTGGCACAAGTTGATTGCAGCTCCTGAAACTCAACCTAGTGCAGAAAGCACTTCTGCCCAACAAGGATGGAGGCAGGTATGAATCATTTCTGTTGCAACCTTTCTTTTAGTCTTTCAATATATAAACTCCTGAACATAAGCAATATAATTTTCTGACTGTGATGTTCCCCATATTGGATTTATATTCTGACAATAGTTTAAGGATATAATAGAAATATGAATGTACCTTGTTATGTTCCTGGAACTGAATTGTTGTCATGTAAATGGAATATCACTTAAATGTCTGACGTTAAAAGGATCTGTTCATGGTATGGTTATATTGTGTGTGTGTATATGTATATATATATATATTTTTTTTTTTTTGGGAAATGCAAGAAATCACCAAACATGTATTTGCTGTTGTCTCCTTGTGCTATTTTGTTTACTATGAATTTTTTGTGTACCTTTTTAGTCTATGCTTGTAGATTGTATTAGTGACATGAAATTTCAAATGTGAACAAGATATCTGATTCTGCCTTGATCTTGTGAATTGGTTCCCACATTCTATGTTGGAGTAGGAGATTATTACCAATTTACCATTAAGTATTAACAATAGGCACTTTTGGTTTGCAGACAGTTAAATTCATTTAATATATTTCTGCTGTATTTTATTTCTATGTTCAATGTGAAATGTATTTCACTGTCCATATTTGGATGTATTTCAATTTCAATAGTTGTTTCTATGTTGAATTTGAAATGTATCTCACTTCTGGTTCTGGGATTGTTCATTCATTTAAAATAATTCTGCTATTATTTCATTTCAATAATTGTGTCTATGTTCAAGCTGAAATGTATTTCACTGACCATATTTGGATGTATTTAGGTTCTAGATGCGCTATGCAATGTCGTATCAGCATCACCTACAAAAGCAGCTACAGCAGTTGTTCTTCAGGTCCAAACTTTTGTTCAACTTGTAAATTTTCACACACACACACACATATATATATATATATATTAGCTTTCTTTTGTCAATTGTCTTGAAACCAACTTTTAAATATGGCTTTAAAAATTCAGAACAACCTTTGTGATAGGATGAAAACCTAATTTCAAGGAAAAGAACAAAAAAGTATTTTGTGAAATTTAATTCATTGTGGTAATGGAGGTTGTTAGAATTATGGTTAAATGATTAAATTCACAATTTTCTAACAATTTAAGCTTTTGGGACAATTGGTAAACTCCCCGTTAATAAGTGTGGCCCAACACGTGAGATTTTTCACATTTTAAATGAGAGGTAGAGTAAAACCACAGTTCAAACTTAGGATCTTCTGCTCTAATACCATGTTAAATTACCAATCAATCCAAAAGCTTGAGCTATTGTGATATGGTAAATTTAACCATTTAACCACATAACTCTAAGAGAGGTGTTGCCTAGCTGGTGTTCAAGTCACCATCCTTATTTACTGTTATATTGTAATTCCAATTATTTTATTTGTTTCGTGACTTTCATGGCCTTGTTTGCTTGTTAGGCGGATAGGGAATTACAACCTTGGATTGCCAAAGATGATGATCAAGGTCAGAAGATGTGGAGAATCAACCAACGAATTGTAAAACTGATTGTGGAGCTAATGAGAAATCACGATAGGCCAGAATCATTAATGATTTTGGCAAGTGCTTCAGATCTGCTTCTGCGCGCCACAGATGGGATGCTCGTTGATGGAGAAGCTTGCACTTTACCACAACTAGAGGTAATATCTCATAACTTTATGTTTTTGTAGTTCCATGACTGACAAATATAGTTTGCAACCACAGTTGATCTTCAAATTAATATTCTGTTTAATCATTTTTTAAGGAACCAACTTTGTTCCAGGCCGTGGAATAAATAATTCTAACACTTCATAATTTATAGTGTTTTCAAAAGTTTCTTTGTGACTATAAATTATAAAAACCAATAATTACTTGTACTCTTATATATAATATTGATTGATAAATTTAAATTAACTTTAGGCTAAAATGAAAAACTCACCCCCTAAATTTAAATTTGAATTGAATTTTGCTTAATACAGTTCTGTTATTTATAAAATAGTTTTCTAACTTTGCTTTCGTCCATTTCAGTTCTCTAAGTTTCAAGTTTATTCAGTAAGGCTTATCCATCAACGTTTGTTATATGTTGTAGTTAATTGCCCAATTTTTTAAATTAAAAATTTAAATCAATGATTGAAAAATATTTTCTAGAATTTAAAAAATATATATTAACAAAAATTGACGGAGAATCCTTAATTCAATAAACTTGAAAGTTAGAGGATTGAAATGAATAAAAGCAAAGTTAGAGGACTGAAGTTAATTCTGGAGAAACTTAAGAGGGTGAGTTTTGCATTTTTGCCTTAACTTTACTAGGGCCTGTTACTACTAAACTTGGACTTTTGTTCAGATTATTAATATTCTCAAGTATCAACCACATTTCTGCTTGAACGATACTGTTAAAACTCCTTTTTCTCTGCGCCTCATTTTCTTCGCCCCTTTTTATTTACCTAAATGCGTTGATTTCCTATATGTTGCACTTTTCTTTTCGTGAAGGTCATATCATAATTGATTATGTTTTGAATTCATCAATTGAATAATGTATATGATGTCTTATTTTTGTACCAAAGTGATGCAGATTGATTCTTTTTTAATAGAAGCTGTGGAGAAATATAATTAATATATACTTTTTTCTATCCAAGGTGGTTATTAATGAGAAGGTCAACTGTACATTTAACTTTGGAACTTGTAGCTTGCCAACCTGTTGGCCTTATTACATATAGGCGTGTCCTTCCATATATTGTAAACGCTTGCACATTGGATTGATTGATGATTTACAACACTGAAAAGTAGACTCAGTATGTTTTTTAATTTAGAGTAAATTACAATTTACCCCCTTGTGTTTTGGTTCAGTCAGAATTTAGTCCAAAAACTTACAGTTACAACATTTGACCCCTTAAAAGTTTGGATTAAAATGAAACTGTTAGGGTTCTGTTCAAATTAGCAGATTTTGCATTTATTTTACAAACAAATTATCCCCTCCGGGTTTGACCCAATAGCAATTTAGTCCCACAAGCCTTTTCAATTTTTATATATGATCCCTGAAGTTTGGATTAAAATGATGTATTAAATTGTGATAGGGCCAAACAAGAGTAAATTGTAATTTTTCCCTTTAATTAATTACTATTATTTTTATTATATTTTTATATATCTTCAATGCTTTATTGATGATCCAAACATATAAATTATCAGTTACTGGAAGCAACAGCCAGAGCGGTTCAACCTGTGCTGGAGTGGGGAGAATCTGGATTGGCAGTTGCAGATGGCCTTTCAAACCTCTTAAAGGTAAACATACACACCCGATTCTTGACACACTTGGTCAAGTTTGCTTCCTGGCTGAATGTAAATTTGCTATGAACTCGGGCACTGGAAAGTCCAAGTGCCTGATTGACTGGCCACCAGACATTACTTCATTTTATGTTAATGTAAAACCATGACTAATGTCAAATTTTTGGTCCAATGCTGCAGTGCCGCCTATCAGCTACCATCCGATGCCTTTCTCATCCAAGTGCTCATGTTCGTGCTCTGAGCACATCAGTTCTTCGTGATATTTTGCACACTGGTTCAATTAAGTCTAATTCTAAACCAGTGGACATAAATGGCATGTCTGGTCCCCCTTATAAGTATTTTAGTTTAGGTGTAATTGACTGGCAAGATGACGTTGAAAAGTGCTTAACATGGGAAGCTCATAGCAGACTTGCAACTGGAATGTCTATTGAATTTCTTGGTGCTGCTGCCAAGGAATTAGACTGTAGTATATCCTTAGGTTTATGACTATATTTTCCCTAGTGAGACTTACACAGAATCATACATTATCTATTTGCTTGAACGACGGGGGTTTGCAGGTTGGTAATTATGCGTTCTGTTGTAGATATAAAAGCCTGAGACTGTCAATTACAGTGATTTCTTTGGCTAGACGTAACAAATAACAATCCTTCTGCAAGTATTATTGCGTACATTGAGTAGATAGGGCCACAATTAGTCTTTATTTCTTGTCTAATATTTATTCCATATAATTACTTTTTTTTTGCTTCTTCTTTCTTTCTTAATGTTAAGTAGGCCCAAGTGACCTTTATGATTAGATTTGAAGATGTAAATTTGGATTTCCTGGCAGAGTGAAAAAGTGAGCGAGATAAGAATAAACGGGTGGATTTCTTTTTTTCCATCTCACTGCTCTTGTAATCTTGGTCCTGGTGTGGACACAGGTCTAAAGCTGCTAGTGTGTCAAATAGTAAGGCTGTGTTTGTTTTGATTTAAAATATTTTCAGGTGTTTAGTTGCATTTCAAAAAATTTGTTTGGAAATATTTTAAGGTGTTTTGCTAGTATTTAAAAAAAAAAAAAAACATTAGCTCAAATCAAATTTCAAAGATCAAACAAAACCCAACAAATCATAAAATCTGCTCAGAACAACCACAATAATCTAAGCAAATCCAAGAAATTGCACGTTTGGATGCTGAGATAAAAATATCACCCAAAAGAACTAGATAATTAAGACATTTGAACTGAGGGCGGAAGTGGGAAAACAAATGGTGTAAACCAATTTTTGCCCTGGGAAGGGTTAATAATCACTACACGGTGCTCAGATTATTATTATTTTTTTTTAATTGACAAAATTTTCTTTTCATAAGACCGCACGTTCAAAGCTCAGAGGGTATATATTTTTCTAGTATTACTATACCACTGTTGAGCTAAGTGAGTTTTAAAGCAATAAATTATTGACATCTCAGAGTTATAAAATTTCAAAGACTAACAAAATCCCCAAAATTCTATGATTAGATAATTTTTTTTTTTTTTTCACAATTGCCAATTATTTAAAAGAATGATATATATATATATATATATATATATATATTTACAGTGAATTGCTTCTTCCAACATCATATTCTCTTGTTCTGAAAGATGAATTCTTAAATAAATAAATTAAAAAAAGATAGAAAAAGTACAAAGAAACATTAGTGATAGAAGCTGAGGAAAAAAATAGTGGCAGAAAGTTGAAACAAAACCAAATATAGAATATATTAAATCATGCATACAACAAAATTTGGAGGGAAATAAGATTAATTAGTGACCTAATATAACACATTAAATGACACATTTTTGTGATTCCCTCGATACCTGCCTGGATATGATAGTGATTTTCAAGTGAGCTAGGTAGGTTCAACTATTAAAGCGGTGGGTCGGGTTAGATAGTGAGTTGAGTTTTTAAAACTGCAAAAATCCAACCCAACCTGCCCAAATATATTATCTATTTTTAGACTTTATCTTATGTCAAATTTAAGATTTTTTTTTAGGTTAACTCTATGATTTACACCCGTTACTATATATGAAAAATGAATGATATTTTCCCAACATATTTTAAAGCATACATAGTGACATGGATATAGTACTCATACCATTTTTTTTTCTTTTTTAACCCAAAGAAAAATTTAGAAAGTACTCATAAGTAATAACTTAAAAGACATTTTTCTTTTATGGGTATAACTTAAGACATTTCAACTTTGATCAATGGGAAAGTGAGTCACATTATGATTTTCTTCAATGATTTATAGGATTTATAGGAAATACAACTTAAATTTATCCATAAATGGTAAAATAAATTTTAAAGTTTAGTATACTACTCATAAGTAAAGCTAACTCACCCAATCTGCAAAATTGTTGCCCGTTTGGATTCAACGTTTTCCTGCGGCACGTTTTGTCCCTGCGTTTTGTCCCCTTTTCTTTTTTTTTTTTTCTTTTTTTTGGGTCAGCGAGTGAACAGTAAAGGCACATGAATTTACTGTGCAGAGACAAAAAATACTGTTTATGCACTGTTTAGCACTGTTCACGCACTAAAAAATATTAAAAATGGGTCCTACGGTACTATTTACACATTTAAAAATTATTTTGCTACAGTATTTTCAGTTTCAATAACAATAAGTTCAATCCAAACGGACCCTTGAAACCACCCAAAATTTTAACTTTCCCACCATTTTTGGAAGTTGGTGAGTCAGTAGCTAGCGGGCTTGGATAAAAATTTTTCCCTCAACCTACCCAAATTTTCAACGTACCCACCATTTTTAGAGGTTGGTGAGTCAATTATGGTTCGGAATTTTTCCAACCTTGGTAGATTGGTCGAAAATTTTTCCATCAACTCAAGCAATCCAATCCATGCACAGTCCTGCCAGGTAAACACAATTAGTTAATGTTAAATCATGAAAACTAATAAATTTATAATTAGGGATTGTTGGTAGTTGCAATCATTATTTTTTACTTCTTTGCTTAATATTTTAGTTCTTTTTGTTTGTCTATTTGTCTTTACATATTTTATTTTACTTTGGATTAATCTTTTTTAATTAACAACAATAATTAATCTTTTTGCTAGAAGATTATTGGATATATAACAAGATAATAAAATAAAATTTTATTTGATTTGTAGTTTGGGAGAAAATTCAACTACAATATTTGGCATTTTCAAAAGAAAGAGATATTCAAATTATTTAGAAGCCAATACTTTTTTTTTTTTTTTTGGGTTCATACTTTGGCTCCTCAATTGAAATTCTGGCTTTGTGGCTGTAGGGAGAGGAAAAGACTTTTAGAATTACATGGAATGAGTTTCTTCAGAGAGTAGTTTTGAGTGTTTGTTTGACTTTTAGAATTACATGGAATGAGTTTCTTCAGAGAATAGTTTGAGTGTTTGTTTATTTTTGTGTGAGAGAGTTATTGTAGGGGGTGGGGGGTTATGGATTTTTGTGGTCGTAAGTTTGTGTGTTTGTGAGATGCTTTGTTCATATTTGTGAGGGTTGTTTGTGTAAGTAGATGAGTTTTTAAGTTTGTTTGTAATCCATGCTATCCTCTTCACGCGAATGTAGCGCCTCCATAATAAACTAACCATGCACTTTGAATCACCATCAAAGACAATATCTCGAAATCAACTGTCCTGTGCTGTCAAATACAGCAACGAGTTCAGATTCCTTTGCAAAATTCGTAAGACTTAAATCCCACGTAAACAGCGGCTTCTTCACTCTCCTTACCTTCTTCTTGTTGTATATGCATGAATCGAGTGTGAGAAAAATGCGCCTATCTTATCCAGGTAGGTAATACTACTGTACTAGTAACAAGGACAAAATTGCTTTTTGCCTCTTTAAAAAAAAAAATCCAGCATTTTGCCATCTTTCTCAAATACAGCAACGAGTTCAGATTCCTTTGCAAAATTCGCAAGACTTAAATCCCACGTACACAGCGGCTTCTTCACTCTCCTTACCTTCTTCTTGTTGTATATGCATGAATCGAGTATGGGAAAGATGCGCCTATCTTATCCAGGTAGGTAATACTACTATACTAGTAACAAGGACAAAATTGCTTTTTGCCTCTTTAAAAAAAAAAAATCCAGCATTTTGCCATCTTTCTCAAACTAATTAGGGAAATGCCCTTCTTTTGAAAATCGAGTTTCTCAAAATCGATTTAGGCCCTATAGCGGCGTTTTTAAGAACTCTATAGTGACGTTTTAAGGACCTATAATGACGTTTTGTAACTCGATATACATGAAATCGAGTTATAGATAAAAAAAAAAGAAAAAAAATTGCATGTAACTCGACTTTATGAAAATCGAGTTACAAAACGTCACTATAGGTCTTTAAAACATCACTATAGGGTTCTTAAAAACGCCGCTATAGGGCCTAAATCGATTTTGAGAAACTCGATTTTCAAAAGAGGGGCATTTCCCTAATTATTTTGAGAAATAAGGCAAAATGCTGATTTTTTTTTTTTGAAATGAGCATTTGCCCATTTTCTCCCTAGTAACAAGTCATCCTTACATTTTTGTACGAGGGGTAATTGAAAAAAATGTAAATTAAAAAAAAAATATATGTACAAAATTTTATCAAGCAATAAAAACAAAGCGAGGCCTATCTTCCATTTCTCATTGAGAATTTTGTTTTGGTTTGGAAAGAAAGATTTATTAAAGCCTTTTTTTTTTTTTTGGATTTTGGAACATGAAAGATAAATGGAAAATTGGAAAACACAGCTCTACTTGTTATGGACATGCAGGTCCTCTCACACACACACACACACAATGTTTGGCAAAAATAAAAAAGTCAGCTTATTTTACTATTCAGTTCATTTTTATTACTATTTATAGGCCTATTGCACTTTTTTGTATTATTCATAGGTCTCACTGTACTATTTCAAGTAATTTTTATCTTTATCTACAGTACTTTCAGCAAAAAAATTTCAGTTTCAGCAAAATAAACGGATTTCAAACAGAACCAGATCTCTCTCTCACCAAAAAAAAAAAAATCTGAAGTTGCTTTTTTATTTTTTCAATTTTTGGTAGAAAGATTTTATAGACGAGGCTGTTGAGGTCGCTAGGCAGCGTGGCAATCTTGTTATTTGGGTTTGTACACTTTTTCGTTCTATTCACTTTTCTCTGTTATTTTATTTGTTTGAAAAACATTGTTCGCATTATTTTATTTGCTTTATGAGTTAATGGGCTTTAATTTGTTTGTTTCCATGATTTTTTTCTTCTTTCAAATTTTACTGTTAACAGATAAATGATTGATTTGAGGCATAAGGAAGTTGGATTGCTCTGTTTGCTTACTAAGAAAATGTAGGGAAAAGGCTATAGAGCATGTTAAAAATTTAAGTTCAATCATTGCTTCTGAGCCGAGAAATTCTATACCTTCTATGAACTAAAAAGCCCAGAAGAACTAGATTTTTGGGTTTAGCTGAGTTGGATTTTTTCACCTTTTGGAACTTAAAGAATGAATAAGAATTAGAGCACAAAACCAATTGTATAGAATTCTTCATTTTTTTTTTAATAGAGTAATGAAAGAATATATTCGATTCCATCCTACTTCTACAAAAAAATACAAAGCATTTCACCCTTATAACCCCATTTAGCCATTCTAGACCTTGTGATCAATCTGTCCTTGATGGCTAATCGTGAGATTAAGGAATGCTTTGGAATGTGACTAGAGAACCAAATACCATTCCACCAATCAACAACAGCACAAGTCATCCTATTAGCAATAAAACTTTCCATTAGTAGTAGTAGCCTAGTAGGCACTCCTACTTACTGATTATCCTTATCATAAATTTGGATTTCAAATAAGCTACTTTGAATTTGAACAAGCTGCTCTGACTTTGCTCGAGGAGCCATTTTGAATCATGTTGGAGTTGAACAACTTAGCATTAAAATTCCTGCCAGTGTCATTAACCATTCTATGCTCTAATGCTCATGCTTCTGATACAAAGGCCCATCTATATGCCAATTATCAAACCAAAGAAAAATAGAATCACCTCTAGCCACTTTGAACTTCATAAGAGGCCTCACAAAATTTAAAAAAACACTTTACTTGGTGCGAAACAAACAAATACCAAAGAAACAACAGCAACAAGCCTTAATCCCAAATTTTGGGGTTGACTATGGATCTCCAACAAATGAGTTAGGGTCCTCCACATGTATTTTTTACCTTTTAATTCTCAAAAAAAAAAAAAAAATGACATCATTTTTTATTACTTCTACTAATGTTTTTTTTTTTTTTTTTTTTTTTATAATCTTTTTCTACATTTTTCATTCCTTCAACTTGAATTGATTATACTTGAATCAATTTTTTTAATCTTTTGGACATGATTGAACTATCTCAAATTACTCTCCTAGATTCTCCAAAAAAAAAAAAAAAAACTCCTTAATCTTTTCATCAATATGGAAGAATTCCAATTTTAAATATTTGATGAGCACAACAGTATAGAAATTGTTGTTACAATAATAATAGGGGATTATGGTTTCTTGTATTATTATTATTTTTATTATTATTATTATTATTATTATTATTATCATTAAAATTTGGAGGAGCTTATTATTTTAAGTGGGGGAAACTTAATCTAGAGAAAGATTGTTTTAGGCTAACTTGGAAAAGTAACCTTGTGGTAGTGTGGTTAAATTAGGCATTTTAATTTATTGATTGTGAATGTTTCTTTTTGTTTTTCTTAATAAATTCAATGGCATTGATGGTGATGATCATATTTAAAAAAGAAAAAAGAAAAGAAAAGGGTTTTAGGTTGTTCATTGTGAGCATGATACACTAGGTAGGAAGGGAGAGATGTTGAACTCTTCTGCCGACACTGACTGGTATGCTGCTCGGAAAGTGGGTCCGGCTGTTAAGGGAAGTGTGGGTACGGAACTGGTTGATCTTGAATCTTGATGGTCTGTTGATTAAAGAAGGAGACTATAAATTGGTGAAGACGCGCTTTAGTGCTTTCTTTGCTACACATCTTCATTCTTTACTTCAGGGTGCTGAGATTAATAATCTAATTATCAGTACTGGTTTGTGAACCTTAGAATCTGGAGATTTAAACTTTTTATAGATAGTGCTGCATGCATGTTAAGTTTGTATTTTACAGCTTCTAGTTTGAACCTCTGCTTCTTGGTGTTCAAACTCCAAATTGCATCAGGCAGACTGCCTTTGACGCTTTAGCATTGGATTAACAATCTGTTTCTGTTATTTTTGATGCCACGGCTGCTGCTACACGCCTACACCTGACATACATGCTGGTAAGTAAACAAATATTAGAATGTGTTATTTCATTCAATTCATACTGCATTTGCAGAAACTTGTATTTTGGCAGATGATCTTGACTGCAATAGGTAATTAACAAAACATTGTAACGTAGACATATTGATTATTATTATTATTATTATTTAAGTTTTTATATCACCTTCTTCAAATGATCTTATAAAATCGTTCTTTCTCTTTTTTGATATAGAAATCTTACTTATGAGAACAAGTTTCGCATCTTTTTTTTTTTTTTTTTTTCCGAAGAATGAGTTTATTGAGAATTGGACTATGGCTAATAGGATTCCCCCAAAAGCTCTCATTTGCTGAAGCTTCGAAGGGACAAAACATAGCAGTATTGGGACAGCTATTTTTTGATTTATTGATATATAAAAATCCTACCTGCACTAGAAGGGTTAATATTGGTTGTACTGTATGTTCTGCTGGCATGTGCCTAGAAGGGTTTTAGAATGAATTCAAGAAATTGTCACTGCTCCCTTTATATTGTTGTTTGGTTTTGATTCATTAGTATGGTTCCTGAGTAGTATCAGAATATGTTTATGCCACAATAAGTACAGTTTTGAAAAAAAAAAAAAGATCTGGCTACTTGGGTTTGGTTATGCTCCAAGTCAGACTAAAGAAAACCACTACGAGGATTTCCATTCAAGCATGTCTCCTTGGGACAAAACAAACCCTTCTTGACGTAAAGATTCACTTTTTTGTATTATGTTCGTGTGAAGAAAGTTGTACATTGATACTCGATTTAACTGGAGTATAAATGATATATTGAGCTTCTATGATCTAATAAAAATTCAGAGAAATGATGGGCAAAATATCAACACGTTTTATGAAAGCTTTGAAAAATTGATAGTAGGGTATGTCATTTATGCAATTTCTAGAAATTATGTACACCTTCTTAGCATGATTCATTAACGTGCAGCAAGCTTTGCATTTAAATAATGTGCTATTTCATATTGCAACTTGGAGCATGATGTACAAATATATCCAACGCTGTATACACATGACATGAGGTATTGATATGTAAGAAGGAGAGCTTTATAATGTATTTAGCTGCACAAAATGTAAAAGAGCCTTGTAGATCTAAGGGTTTGAAATTAGTGATTTCTGATGTGAAGGTCAGGATTGAAACTCAAAGCAGCTAAGATCACCTAACTTCCACCTGTGAGGCGTTGAGAGAACATGACTTCTCTGTCAAAGAGAAAGGCAAGCAGGAAGCTGTAAAACAGCAACTGAAGCCAGGTAGTGAAGGCTAATCCCTATGGTAAATAGAAGTGATCAAGGCATACACAAATGTCTGTTGCAGAAGAAAAGCAAAACTAGATCGTCTTATATGTTTTAATTTCCTATTTTAAGAGCAAAATTTCAAGTGATTGCTAATTGAAAACTACAATCTTTCATGTCAACCCTTTGATAGAGAGAGAACAAGAAAGGAAGAAAGTTGGTGGAGGGCTGTTGTAGGTGAAAATTGTAATAGTTGAATTTGACGGTTTCAATAAATTTGGATAAAAATCATGCTGTTGTAGAATCAGGCAAGTTGAAATGAAGGGAACACACAACTTAGAAATGTATGTTGAAATTGGGATCTTTATTAGCTAAGGCCTAAGATAATCAACCTATACTAGAAACAAGACAAAAAGATTTCAAATGCTAACATTGTCAAAAGAACAAACCCTATGAGGCAGTTTTAGCACTATAAAATAGATCCAACATGATATTTCCTGACCATTATTCTCTATGCAGTTGTCTTGGTTTATGTTGTCATAGACATTTATTTAGGACCATTTCTAGCATGATGGTAGTGGGTGATCTGTTCTTACAAATTTTTAACATTCTGCATTTTTAAATACATGTGGTACGGATGTTATTGCTTGGTTGATGACTGTTGTATTTGTCTAGCAGGCAGATGCAGGTATGTGATATACTGTTGTTACTTATTTTTAACATATAAAATTTCTTGCACTTTCACCTCTCATTTAAATTTACTTGCTGTCAAGGATTTTAGCTTGCTAATATGATACCTGACTGACATGGACTACATCTTATGAACCAGCCAACATTTTTGACATGAAAAATGTTGGAGTTGTGATCCCAACTCTACAGGAATGGTGCGAGTATGATGCTTGATCTGTCTGGCAAGAAAATCATAGGTCATGTGCATTCTGCCTGAAGTTCCATGTGATTGTATTTTGTACTGATGTTTGTGTATGGTGATGTCTCTTTGATTATTGCATTATACCATTGTGTAATATATGTTTCGCATTTCAATAGTCAGATAGTGGAATATAAAACAATGAATTCCCTATCATGTTCCTTGTTCCCCCAATTAGGATCCTCTTCACTATAAGAATGAAGAGGATTCATTTTAAAATAAAAATTATGTATTTTGCTAAATCTAAACATATATATATATATATATATATATATAGTATTATGTTATTTAAAATCTCGCTTCACCAATAATAAGTAGAAAAGATTGTTAATATTGTTCATTTATGTTTTAGGTCTACCAGTGACAGTGGGTTGGCCATTGGCCAAGGGCAGGGTAGCCTTACTATAATAGCTATACACAACTATTCAATCCTAACGAAGGGTGTAACTTTAGCAACAAGTTGGTTGGTACTTTGGGTAAACTAGTTGTCTGAATACTTTGAATGTGAACATGCTTCAAGAGTATAATTATTTATCTAAATCAATTAATAACGAAATCTTTTAAGTACAAATACTTCACTTGTATCATTCTTGCAATGAATCAAAATTTGTTGTAGGTCTATCTCTTAACTCAAATTTGCCATGTGGAGGGAAGGCTTACACTCTGTGTTGGGATTTTCTTTTTTATAGAAAAAAAAAATCTCTTGGGATGATTCCAAGATATTGGCTAGGAGGCTTGAGCCCAAGACCTCATAGATCTCATGAGATCTTCGGACAATTAGGGAAAACCCCTATGGGTTTTTCATATGTATCAATATTTTTTTTTATTCCCTAGTTTGATGGTATCTGTTAGCACCATTATAATTGCTCTATTAATTCGCAATGTACAGTATGAAGAGATTTTTGTAATATTCTTGAATTACGCTCCTAAAACCTGTTTGTTTTAGCATAAAGTATTTTTTGGAAAATAATTTTAGTGCTTGGTGCAACTGAAAATATTAATCAAAGGAAATTATTTTCTGCGATTGACAAAAACTACCCCAAAATTGTAAAACATGTTTTATGCTCATAAACTAATAGTTGAAAGCATTGATTCAGTTCATTGCATTGACGTGAACATAGTTTTGGGAGTTGGAGGTAGATGTGCTAGCTATTTTGTACAAGTAAACCTCTATAAAGTATAAAACTTTAAAAACCAGAATTATGATATTGGTTAGGGATCGAACAGGTTCGATATTGCCTCAATTAACTAAGTAGTGATTTGTGGTATAAGATGCTAATAAATTAACTCCAACAAGAAATCGACTATGATTGAATTATAACTGTATTACATATAAGTATATAACACTTATTAGGGGGGAAGGAGGAGGGGTCCTCAGTTTGATGCAATGCAAATTGCTCCTTATTAGAATTTAAGCATATAATTCAACCTAACCTAATGCTATGGAAGAAGTAGACCGCTACTTCTTACATACACTACAAAAATTGAGAAGTTCAATCGAGTAATGATAGGAACACATAAAAATGCACAATTTTGTTCCACAACTCGGCATGTGGCGAGTTGTGAGTAGTGAAAGTATGTTCTCATATGGCCCATCATCACATATTTACCAATCACAACTCACCACATGGCGAGTTGTGGTGGTGAGTTGTGGTACAAAGTTGTGCATTTTTATGTGTTCACAGCATTCCTCAGTTCAACAGAGTATGTTGCTAACACAACATTTGGAGGAAGATCGTACAAAGGTTTTATTTCAGCTTTACCCTTGATAATGCTGACTTGCTACATGCACGTTTATTACACAAAAAAATTAAAAATAATTTTTCAGTACTACTACTTACATTTCTAAGCAGAATAAGGCTGTTAAAAAAAATTTCAGTGCCTTTCATTACTAAACTATTTTACAGTATCTACATTATTCCTATAGTATTTTAACATTAAAAAAAAAAAAAAGAATGTATAATCAAGGGGAAAAAATTATATATGGATGATAAGTGTTGAAAATGAAGAGAAAGTCAAGCATGAAACGGCAGTGTTTGATTTACATGAAGAATTCCTAAATTGGATTGATACGGCACCGTTTTGTTATATTCATGATTCAGGCCCGATAGAAACGACGATGCATTGCTTAAGTGAAGACATGCTTCTATCTCACGTGCCATCAGCTATAGCCGTTTGTCAGAGGCTCCACGTGTTGATCAGTGGTCAGCTGGAAATCTTTTTCCTCCAAAACTAATTTTCTGTTTTAGATATTTTCTTCTCTCTCTAGGATTGTATATAAACTCAGTCTCTGTAATTATTCTGTAACAACTCAGCTCTCATTCATTCATCACCAATCAATTTTAGAGAGCTTGTAGTTTTTTACAATAATAATAAGTATATTAAGGTGATAACAACATTGTATTTTAATCAACTTTGTTTGTACAGTCACTTTTAAACCTCCATAATGTCTTAACATGTGTTTGGGGACATTTTTTTTTTCACATCATGTGGGTTCAATCTCATTGAGTAATATTTGCTTAGTCAGCAAAAAAATACCAAAAAACGGAAAATCGGGAATAGGCCCAATAAAATCATCCTTTCTACAACACGGGTTGGGCTTTGTCTAACACATTTGTTTCATCACATATAAGAATTTTTGGGCCAATCACTATAAACATCACTTCACGAAATGAGCTAAAAGAACCCACCATACTACACTAAACCAAAAGCCTAAAAATTTCCCTATGAAAACCAACCGGGCTTAAGGCTCAATTTTTTTGGTTCCTCACAAAACTACACAGCATAATTTTGTCATCTCACCTGTTGGGAGTAAGGGCCCAAAAAGACCCACATCACTCGAACCAAAGAGAAAAGGAAAAGGACACACAAGAAAAAAAAAGTCATTTGGGCCACTCCTCTCACTAAAAAGACTTGGCCCACTTTGTAGCTCCAGCCCAAAGGCAAAAGCAACGATGCCCAGCTCGTAAAAAGATGACAAAATAAGCTTAAGAAATAAACTAAGAATTGTTGGATTAGTTAGGCTGTGTTTGGTTTGTGTGTTTTCATCACTCATTTTTCAATTTGATAACTCAATTGTCACTTTTTGTGGGCCCCACCACAATTTAGTTTGTTTGGGTTTGTTCCCATAACTTAATACTCAAAAAATTGAGTTTGAATTGTGAAAATTGAGAACAAGATTTTGATGTTTTCAGGTGATGGGAAATGAGTTATGGTAGGATTTTTGTAATTTTAACTAGCCAAGTGGGATCCATCTCTTTGTCAGACCGCACTTAAAAGCCAAAAGTCCCTCTCTGAAATTCCTATAACCCGTGCTCTCTCTCCCTCCTTTCTTTCTCATTTTCAACCCAAACACTGGCTTAATTTGCAAGATCTGCCCAAGCTAGGAAGCATATGCCCACAAGCCGTTTTTGTTTTGGGTTTTGGGATTTGTTTCAAAATGGGTATTTGTGGGTTTATGAGCTGGGTTGTGTTTGTCCTTCACTTTGATGCATTGGCGAGAGAGAGAAATGAAAGAGGAAGTAGGAGTGTTTTAGAGAAAAAAAATGAAAAAGGAGTGGTGAGAGAGAAAATATCAAGCAAGTTGTTGTGGCAAGGGTATTGTTACCGTTCTATAAAAAATAGCTATGTAGGCTCCACATTTTTGAGTTAAAGTTGAGTTTTTAAGTTGAAAACTAGACCCAATATTTGAGCCAAACACATTGTTGAGTGAGTCAAGAGAAAATAGAGTATAGAATATGAGATATGGGTTAGAGTTTTGAGTTATGGAACTAAGTTTTGAGTGATGCAAAAACCAAACATAGCCTTATTCTCTTGTTCAAATTACATCAATTGATAGTTGGACCAAAACACCATGTAGAATAAGGGCCTGACATGTGGCTAATAATTCAAAAGTTTCCCTTTGTAGCCTATTGTTGTTGATGCTAGAAATGAGACAAGACCCATTGACTAATTGAGAATCGAAAAGGGGAAAAAAGAAAAAGGAATTTGTTCCTTCCTCACGAAGCTCCAGCCAGGCTTTGAGAAGTGATGATTGAAGCTCCATAAAAGACGAAGAATCCTCTATATTTCTTCTTCCCTTCACCAAACTTCATCATGAAAATGAAATAAGTTGATTCATGAACTAATCACACAAATCACAATAAGAGAAATTTGAAAAATCGTAGTTTGGAGAGCAAAAGAAAGAACATGTCTAGCAAAGTTCCAACAACTTCAAGTTAACTGAGAAGCAAGGAGCTTCGCATGTCTTCTTCTACCTCTTGGATCTCTGACGAATTTGTGTGGAGCAAGTAAGCTCCATTATACATTCTTCACCATTGGCATTGCTTAAGTTGATGAGGATTTCCTTGCTCTAAGCTCAATACGCGAGCAAGAATAAAATGACCCAAATGGTGACAAGGCATTCATTATCAAGCCGTTTGAATGTCTTGTACCAATTAGGAGATGTGACCAAGAGAATTAAGGAAAACGAACTTGCCATTCTTAGCTTAGAACTAGGAAGAATGGTCAAAACTCCTTGCCTATTGGATCATACCTTTACTACCTCTATTATCTTTCATTTTTCACTCCCAAAACTTTGTGTAAGGGGGGCATTAATTAAACAACAACCAAAACACACTAGCACTCCTAGCTAGAATGAAAGACTCTTAGTTCACATATGCTTCATACAGTCATACCCCTAAAAAAAAAAAAAAAAACCCTTCATTGAGCTTCACTAAATTGACCTCACCATCTCAAATGACATTCATTTTGTTGTTGTTTCATATTTATGGATCACAAAGTAAATATTTTGAGTATATATAGTAACAATTTTCACTCACAATTTATTAAAGTGACAAGTTATGATTAAAATAATATTATGTGCATACCCAAAATATATGGCTATTGGGCTTAACCTCTACTTGGGCTTACAATCTATTTGTTTTGTGAGCTTTTGTGTTTCCTACTGTGGGTGGTCCTATGCTTGGCAGATCCAATTACATTTCTATTTCCCCAAGCCTTTCTCTCTCCCTCACAGGATCGCTCCTTTGCTCCCTCTAAGTGTTTGCTCTATTCTCTTAGTATTCTTCCCAGAGTTGCCAATCCCCTTTTTCTCATTCTCATCTCTTATTTATAGCTCAAGATTAGTGAATGAGTTATGATTACTCTAGGTTATTAGTGGGTTTGGAGGTCCAATTCCATTGCTTTTAAGTGGGTGTTTAGTTGGGGGTAGGAGTAGTGGCTTTGGAATTGGTTCCCACCCCAAGAGGGACATTCGACAGCAATATTCCCCAGGGCGATGCCGAGTAGCTAAGACATAGTATTCCTGGGCAATCACATTTCCGGCCAAAATGTGTTGGCTGGGTAGGTCTCTGGCTTTGAACCATAAGGTGTACGATTCGAGATTGCATGCTCAATGGGTCTTGGGTCAAGCATAGTGGTATGGATCCTGAGCCCATGGCCTCAACAGGCCTAGGGCCCAGCTTCGGACAAAAAGGTTAGAACTATGGGCCACACTGTAGGGTTGAAGTTCGTGGCCCAAGTGGGTCTAGGGACCTATATGCCGTATAATAGACCCACCTTGATTTGTGCTTGGCCTGCGGGAACGAATCAAGGACATTAAGAGGCGGAAACTAACTGAGAAGCTTAACGGATAAATTCTAGATGGTTGAAAACTCATTAATGCACCCTCAAAAGGTGCGTTGTATCTAACTGTTTGATTTAACCGTCAACATTGTCTAATGGTTCGTGAACCGAGGCAACGCGCTTGGCAGTTACAATAGGGATTCATAGAGTTTCCCGCCCTTCACTTATTAAATGTTATTTATTCCTCTACTGGCCCCTATAAATAGTCTCTCATGAGTCTCTTCTTCACTTTTTACATTCCCCGTTCCTCAAATCTCCTCTTTGCCGAGCATACTTCTTTTGTACGTTCATCCTCCAGCCCAGAACACCATTTCTTCCTAGAGCCCACAGTAAGTTCTCTTTGCCTTTCCTTTCATTCTCTCTTCCTCTTTCAGTTTTCCTTTAGTTTTAGTCTAGGGATGGGTTATTCTTACCTCCTATCTTCTGAAGCGTCTTTGGCTAGCTTTAGAGCAATCTATAATGTCCCTAGAGATGTTGATATTGCGTATTGTTATGTGGGCGATATCGACCTCCATAGGCGTTCTGGCTTAAACATTGTCTTTTTCCCTCTTATGGCTATTTTCAAGGGCGGGGTTAGGTTTTCCGTTGACCTTCTCATTATAAGCACTCTTAGATTTTACGGCTTGTGTCCTAACCAACTCCCTCCTAATTTTTACTGAGTGGTGAGTTGTGTGAGTAGGTTAAACTAAATATTCGGTCTACAATTAAACCACCATGATATTAACTTCATGTATAGTTTGTGCGGAAACATTAGGTTTGATTACTACTTAAAAACTAGGGATATGCGGGTACGGCTGATATCATACCTTCCTGATTCTAACAGAAACTCAGCGAGGGAATTTGTCTGGGTGAGTGGCAATTGGCACACCGATGAACTCCCTTGCCTATTTTTGCCGCGTGATGTTGGTTGGTACCAAGAATCTTCATTTGCTTTGAGTTTGAATCCTTTACTTAGTTGCTTACATATAAACTAACCGTGTCTTTTTCTTTGTTGATTTGCTGCAGAAAGTAAAAGGTTTCAATCAGATCTCCGAGTTGTACACGTGAGAGTCTTAATTTCATACTTAGGTCAGAAATCTTTGTGCACACAGATGGACAACTCCGAGCATCCCATTTGATACTCAGTGTCGACCCGGTGTATTCTACCTGGCAGTCATTCAACTAGGCATTGTTAGTAGATAGCCCTTTGCTCTCATACATAGACGTCCGGCATGCAAACTTCCTCCCCCCCTCACTAATTACCAGTGAAGCTCGAGACCTTGGCCCCCGTTACACTAATGCGGAGGACATTGCCCCAGTGAGGGATGAATCGGTCAAGCGCGTGTCCACCTACATTCCTGTTGAGGAACCCGACGCTCTAGCTCAGGTTACCAAGCCAGGAGTAGCTGACACGACCCACCCTTTAGAAGCAATAGTTGATTTGGGTGAAGATATGGTAACTAAAAGAGCCCTAACTGTTGATCGGTTCTTGCCTGGCACACGCTCGACTTCTCAACCTCAACAGCCTCCAGGTAGAGATCGGACTCCGCCTTTTCCCTCAGGCTGTGCAAAAAAGAAACAGCGCATTGCTGATCCGCCTTCGCCTCCTCCTTCAAAGACCCCTCATCGGGCATCAGGTGGCATTGTAATCCAAGAACCAGCTGGTACCTCCCAGCCACCCTCCCAAATTGGTAGAAACATCGCATCCTCCTCCAGGCATGAGGCAGGATGGCAACCCTCCTTTAAGCTCGACGATGAACCTTTGCTAGAGACTGCCAGCATGAGGGTTTAGGCCCAAGGCCAAAAGGGGTGGGTTGCCGAGAGCTTGGTGTAGGGCCTCTTCTTGCCCGAGGACTTCAACATTTTCTCGAGGGTTACTAAGGAGTCAATGGTGAGACGGCTTCAATGGCACACAATAGCAGTAACCTTTCCTTTCACTTTTCGTCTATTTCGTTTGCACGTGTATTTCCTTTTCCCCTACACTTGCGATATCTTATTATTGTCATGTTACCAGGCCACGCAATTAACTCATATTCTTAGTGAAAGAATGAAGGAGTTCGCTGAGGACGTGGAGAGGGGGAAGGCCCTAAAGGCTGTGGTAGAGGACACAGCAAAGGAGAAGGGCAAAGTGGCTGACGTTGCGGAGAAGAGGGTCCAAGCTGCTGAAAACACCCGGGCGGCAGCTGAGAAGAAATTGGTTGAGGTAGAGGCCAGGCTGGGAGGCACAGAGCTCAAGTTGGCGAAGGCGGAAAGCCTAACATTGGCCCATGTAGACGAGATTGCCAACCTAAAGGCGGCCTTGGATGCTTCCAAGCAAAGAGGGTACAATCTGGGCTTTGTGGATGTTGAAAATTTCATGGAGCCTGTCGTTCACCAGGCTTGGAATCATGGGTTCGGCGAAGGGTGGCTGGCAGCTCTACAGGCCATGGGGGTAGCAGAGGATTCCCTACTAAGGAATCCCGGGTAAATCCCCTACCCGGCTCCCGCCCCTCCCCCCCAATCCACAGCCAAGTCGATGTCGTAGATGAAGAGGAGACGCTTAGCATAAGGGAGCTGGTCCACGCCATTGACACTCATGTGGAGACGGACGACCCTGAGGTCACCAGCAACTTTCGTGCTGCAGAGGATGGACAAAGACATGCGCTAGCTACCAACCAACCAACCGAGAATGCGCCTGATGATGTTATCCAGCTTACGACATACGATACCTCCATTTAATCTTTATGTTTCACCTTTTATTTCCTCTTTATGTTTAATTGAAGTTTTTATTTATTCTTACTTGCTCAGTTTGCCTATGGACACTAGGTTGTGGTGGCTGAACAATAATGTACCTCTTGTTTTCTTAAGTTGTATTCTGCTGTAGTCACCGGGCTGTGATGACGAAACATTGGTTTTAATTATGACTGTTTACTACTAAGTTATTATTTTTGTCATGTCATTTGATTGTCCTTCTCTTTTACATATACACGTGTGCCAAATGATTGGGTAGTTTAATCCCGGTTTGCCTCTGATTAGAGATCAAAACTGCTTCCTTACTTATCTTCAATAGGCTGGGTAATATCCAGGCATGTATGGTGGCCGAGACCAGCCTGAAAGAGATCACTCGTGTCTAGAAAGAATTGGCTCCTCGGTGATAAGAACCGAGTTTAATATGTGTAGACTTATCTAGGAAAATCTAGCGTAGGGTAATTAGGATTGTATCGGGAATAGGTTTGTTCTTAAGAGAATTTTGAGATTAGGTTTTAATGAGGTGAAGAAAATCCACCCAGGGACAGGCTCCCATCTTTAAACAAAATTTAGGGTTAGGTAACAGAGAAAATATTCAATGCTTAGGGATTTTCGGAAAGGTTTCCACCTGCTCAGTGATGGAGATCGAACCGAGGACAGGTTTCTGTCCTTAGAATATTTTAGTGTAAGGTTTCCACCTGCTCGGTGATGGAGATCAAATCGAGGACATGTTTCTATCTTGTGATGGAGATCAAACCGAGGACAGGTTTCTGTCCTTAGAATATTTTAGTGTAAGGTTTTTACCTGCTCGGTGATGGAGATCAAACCGAGGACAGGTTTCTGTCCTTAGAATATTTTATTGTAAGGTTCCAACTTGCTCGGTGATGGAGATCGAACCGGGGACAAGTTTCTATCTTAGAATATTTTAACATAAGGTTTCCACCTGCTCGGTGATGGAGATTGAACTAAGGACAGGTTTCTGTCCTTATAATATTTTAATATAAGGTTTCTACCTGCTCAGTGATAGAGATCGAACTGAAGACAAGTTTTTTCCCTTAGAATATTTTAATGTAAGGTTTCCACCTGCTCGGTGATGGAGATCGAACCGATGACAGGTTTCTATCCTTATAATATTTTAATGTAAGGTTTCTACCTGCTCGGTGATAGATCGAACTGAGGACAGGTTTCTGTTCTTAGAATATTCTACCCCAACTCTCTTCATGTGTGTTGTTCAGGGCTAATGAACTAACAACGATGGAACTATAAGTACAAATACACCTGCATGGATAAACATCACTTTCGTATTAATTAACAATATGCACATATATCATTACACTCAATTTGTACCCCCGTGTACTGATAATCAGTGGTAGAATTTCATCAAATTGTGGGCATTCCACGGTCGGGGAAGAGGTCTTGCGTCTAAATCTTCCAAAAAATATGCCTCTGCGCCTGCGATGGCGGTGATTCTATATGGCCTTTCCCAAGTTGGTGCTAACTTCCCTGCGTTGACATCTCGTGTGTTTCCCACTACCTTCCGGAGTACCAAATCTCCTCCAAACTCCCTTTTCCTCACATCCTTATTGTACCTTTGGGCAAGTTTTTGCTGATATTATGCCAGCCGTATAGTCGCTAATTCCTGGCGTCCTTCCAACAAGTTCAACTGTTTCAGCATCAACTTTGAATTCTCGGCATGGTTGAATCATGAAACCCGGGCACTGCACAAGCTCACTTCTGCTGGTATGATTGCTTCTGCTCCATAGGTCAGAGAGAATGGAGTTTCTCCCGTGGACCTTCTCGGGGTTGTTCGGTATACCCATAAAACACTAGGTAACTCATCTGCCCACCTGCCCTTAGCACCTTCTAAGCTCCTTTTCAACCTGTTCATGATGGCCTTGTTCGTGGCCTCGGCTTGACCGTTGCTCTGCGGATATGCTGGGGTAGAATATCGGTTTGTGATGCCGAGGCTTCCACAAAACTTACGGAAAGCTCAGCTGTCGAATTGCAATCTGTTGTCGGACACTAGAGACTCTAGTACCCCGAATCTTGTCACTATGTTTCTCCATACAAACTTCTTAACATCCACATCTCGGATGTTCGCCAACACCTTTGTCTCCGCCCACTTGGTGAAATAATCTACGGCTACTAAAACAAATCTCCGGTTTCCTGTAGCCTGGGGAAACGGCCCAACAATATCCAGCCCCCACTGTGTGAAGGGCCAAGAGTTACTAATGGGATTTAAACTCTTTGCTGGTTGGTGGATCATTGGAGCGTGCCTCTAACACTGCTCACATTTCCATGCATACTCGGCAGCATCCCTTTGCATTCTCGGCCACCAAAATCCTTGAGTCATTACCCGGTGAGCTAACGATCGTCCCCTTACGTGACTGCCGCACACCCCGTCATGTAGCTTGCCTAGAAGTTCCTCAATCTTGCTGGGGTGCAAGCATTGCAGGTAAGGTCTGTCAAAAGATCTTTGATACAGCTTACGATCGGCGGATAACCAATACCGAGCAGCTGTTCGGCGTACTTTTTCTGCTTCTTTCTCATCGGCGAGCACACGATCCTCGACTAAGAAGTTGATGATCGAATCCATCCAACACGGCTCAACTGTTGCCACTAGTGAGACACCTACTCTTGTACTGATACTTGGTTCTGCCACCAGCTCCACTCTTATTAACCTAGGAATTCCCTCGATTGATGATGACGCCAATGTGGCCAATGAGTCAATGTGCCGGTTCTGCCCCTTTGCCACCTGAACCACTTTGACGCTCAAAAAGCGGTCTATAGTTTGCTTCACCAACCGTAAATACTCCATCATCTGGGGATCCTTGGCCTCAAAGCTTCCTTGTACCTAATTGACCACCAACCGAGAATCTGAATAGACCTCTACCTCCTTAGCACCCAGATCTGATACAACTCTTAGTCTGGCCAGCAGGGCCTCATACTTGGCTTCGTTGTTGGAAGCCTTAAAGCCCAACCTAAATGAATGTTCCAATTTTATTCCTTCGGGGGTAATGATTATGATCCTAACCCCGGCTCCTAATGCGCTGGATGCACCATCTACGAACACCTTCCTCGAGATTACCTCTACAGGGCAGACCATCTCCTTCTCCCTTCTCGGGGAAAATCTGCAATGAAATTAGCGAGAACCTGTCCCTTCATCGAGCTTCTTGGCCTGTACCTAATGTCAAAAGAGCCCAGCCGAGTTCCTCACTTGGCTATTCTTCCTGTGAAATTAGATCTCTTCAATAACGATTGTAGAGGATACTCGGTCAATACGTAAATGATGTGAGCCTGAAAGTAATGGGGCAACTTCCATGTAGCATGCACTAGTGCTAATACTAACTTCTCTAAGAGTAAATACTTTGTCTCGGCATCTACTAAGGTCTTACTGATGTAGTATACTGGTTGTTGCATTCCCCGGTCCCTAAGAAGCATGGCGCTCACGACATGTTCCGACATCGAAAGATACATGAATAAATCTTCCCGGGTTCCGGGGCTGTCGGCATGGGTGCTCGCACTAAATATTCTTTCAATTGCTGGAAAGCCTTTTCATATTCCCCACTCCACTGGAATTCCTTTCACTTCTTCGAAAGTTGGTAGAATGGACGGCAACGGTCTGCAAACTTGGAGATAAACCGGTTGAGGGTAGCTAATATGCCTGTCAGTACTTAGACTTCCTTTGGATTGCTTAGTGGTTTAAGACGTTTCACTAATTGAATTTGGTTGGGTTGACTTCTATTCCTCAGTTACTAATCAAATACCCTAGGAACTTGCCAACCCCTACTCTGAAAGCACACTTCTCGGCATTGAGTTGCAGCTTGTGCTGTCAAAGTACGTCGAACAACCTTTTGAGATCATCAATGTGCTGCACTTCTTGTTTGCTTTTCACTACCATGTCATCAAGGTACACCCCAACCGTATGCCCTATCTTGTCCCTGAACATTCTTGTCATCATTCGTTGGTATGTAGCCCCGGCGTTCTTTAACTCAAAGGGCATCACGGTATAGTGATAGTTAGCATCAGGGGTTATAAATGCTGTCTTCTCCTGGTCCTAGGTAGCCAAGGCAATCTAGTGATAATCCTAAAAAGCGTCCAAAAAGCTTATCCTTGAGTGCGTATAGGTGGCATTTACCAGCTTAACCGTACGCCCTATCTTGTCCCTGAACATTCTTGTCATCATTCGTTGGTATGTAGCCCCGACGTTCTTTAACTCAAAAGGCATCACGGTATAGTGATAGTTAGCATTAGGGGTTATGAATGCTATTTCTCCTGGTCCTAGGTAGCCAAGGCAATCTAGTGATAACCCTGAAAAGCGTCTAAAAAGCTCATCCTCGGGTGCGCACAGGTGGCATTTACCAGCTGATCAATCTTCGACATTGGGAACGGATCCTTGGGACACACTCGGTTCAGATCAGTAAAGTCAACACAGACCCTCCATTTATCGTTCTTCTTTTTTACCACTACGGTATTTGCGAGCCACTCCGGGAAGAAAATCTCCTTTAGAGCCCTGTCTTCCTTTAATCTCTTGACCTTTTGTTTGACAACATCGACGTGCTCCTTAGCCGATCTCCTTAGCTTTTGCTTCTTGGGGGGGTATAAGGGGTCCACGTTAAGCTGTGAACTATGAATTCGGGATCTACCCCGGGCACCTCATACGGGCTCTAAGTGAACACGTCTATATTTTGCACGAGGAATAACAGTGTCTCAACCTTCTCTTTGTTCTCCATAGTTGCTCCTATTAAAAAACTCCTATCATCATCCGGTAATATCCTTACTCTCACTAAGTCCTCGGGACAGATAGCCCCCGCTCCCGCTTGGGGTTTCTGTAATTACTATTAGGAAGTCTCCTCAGTTAATTCCTTCTATTTGATTCCCTGGCCAACTACGGCTACCATACACTGCTTGGCCACTTGTTGGCTCCCCTGCACTATGGTGATACCCCGCTCCATGCGGAACTTGACTTTCATATGTAGGGTGGATGGTACGGCTCCTATTGTGTAAATCCAAAGCCTTTCTAGGATCGCTATGTAAAGGGAAAATGAGGTGACCACTATGAATGTTACCATCACTTCCTTGCCTTCCATATTCACGGGAAGCGAGATTTGCCCTTCTGGAATCACCATCCGATCGTCAAACCCCATCAGCAGCGCATCATACTTGAGAAGATCTTCCTTTTTCAGGCCAAACCCCCTGTACAGGTCAGGATACATCACGCCAGCTCCGCTCCCTTGATCTACTATTACCCTCTTTATTACAAAACCATTTATTTGGGCTATAACCACCAAAGCATTATCGTGTGGTTGAATCGTGCCCTCCAAATCATCATCATTAAAGGCAATAGGCTCCCGAGCACACCTCAACTTCTTCTCGAGGGGTTGATCACCCATGCAGCCTTCCGCCGATACCACGGCTAGTACCTCCCTTCTGCTGGACACCTGAGTACCTCTTGGAGCTGCGTGGATAACTTCTATCACTCCTAATGGGGGTGGGAGAAGATTTCCACGAGGTCGGGTGCCCTGCCTGGCTTCTTGATTCCTAGGATCCACCATGAACTCTTTCAGGTATCCCGCTTTTACCAACTGCTCTAGCTAATCTTTTAACACTCGGCATTATTCGGTGGTATGCCCCTTATCTTTATGGTAAGTACAATACAAGTTTTAATTCCTCCTGGATGGGTCTCCCCCCATCTTGTTTGGCCACCGAAAGTATGGTTCATTCTTAATCTGATCAATGATCCTATGCATTGGTTCCTTGAAGGCTACATTCACCTCTTCCATCTGTGGCCCTGGCTCTTGAATTCTCAAATATTTTTGGGGTTGGACTGTAAGTCGATATGCCGAGGATGATTTATGACTGGGGCCTTGCCCTTGCTCTGTAGACGGTCATCTTCCAAATGCTTATATTCTTTGATACGCCTCATCAATTGCCTCATATCCTTGGGAGGCCTCCTTGTCAACGATTCTCATAGGCCGAAATCTTCGGGCAACCCCATCCTGAAAGTACTCGCCGCAATTTTCTCATTACCTTTGCCAATCTCGTTGTACAGCTCCCAATACCGGTTAGCGTAGCTGCAGAGGGTTTCCCCTGCCCCCATTTTCATTGACAACAATGCGTCCACGAGCTGAGGAACTCAGCTGCAGGTCATGAACCGTACATCGAACTCTTGAATCAATTCAGAAAAACTATGAATCGATCCCTTCCTTAATCCATTGAACCATCTTAAAGCAGTGGGGCCGAGGCTCGAGGGGAACACTTTACACATCAGTGCATTGTTATGAGTGTGCAAAGACATCATTTAAATATAATGGCTTACATGTTCTATCGGGTCCGTCTTTCCATTGTAAGAATTGAACGGAGGCCTTGTAAATCTACTTGGCATAGATGCCCTCTCAATGTCCTTTGAGAATGGTGACAGGGCAGCTCGGTGTAATGCGCAGCTCATAGCGTCCATGGCTGCATTTCGAGATCGTCTCTCCTCCGAGGAAATTGAATTTCTGTCTGCATATTCCCGTGAACAATCTCGGTGCCGATAAGACTCGGATTGATGGGACCATGCTCCATGATGATCCCCGACACTAGCGACCGTTCCCTTCGCTCCCCGTGGTCCCTTCTCTGATGCCTACCTCTTGCTTGCAACTCTAAATTCCTCACTAACCTACAAAGACGCTCAAGTTTTTCATCCCTTTGATCGTGCTTTTCATCCCTTCTGTCAAAACGATTGCGCCTCGAAGTGCTCGACATTGTTCGGTACGTTTGAAATGACCCTTCTCCAAGGTCGGACTGCCCTTCCTCCTTAAACTCCCTATCTTCGCGTCTTCTCTGCCTTCTTTCCCTCCAGGTGGATCCCCGTGAAGACCTCTCAGAACCACTTTCAGCATAACTCTCAGACAGACCTCCAGACATTTTCCCGTGCACGCCTTGACAGAACCATGGCTTTGTAGGAGATGGCGTCAATTATGCGTACCCAAAATATATGGCTATTGGACTTAACCTCTACTTGGGCTCACAATCTATTTATTTTGTGGACTTTTGTGTTTCCTACTATAGGTAGTCATATGCTCGACAGACTCAATTACACTTCTATTTCCCCAAGCCTTTCTCTCTCCCTCATAGGATCACTCCTTTTCTCCCTTTGAGTGTTTGCTTTTTTCCCTTAGTATTCTTCCCACAGTTGCCAATCCTTTTTTTCTCATTCTCATCTCTTATTTATAGCTCAAGATTAGTGGAATGGTTATGATTACTCTAGGTTATTAGTGGGTTTGGAGGTCCAATTCTATTGCTTTTAAGTGGGTGTTTAGTTGGGGGTAGGAGTAGTGGCTTTGGAACTAGTTCCCACCCCAAGAGGGACGTTCGGTAGCGATATTTCCCAGGGCGATGCCGAGCAGCTAAGGCATAGTATTCCCAAGCAATCACATTTTCGGCCAAAATGTGTTGGCCGGGTAGGTCTCTAGCTATGAACCATGAGATGTACAATTTGAGATTGCATGCTCAATGAGTCTTAGGTCAAGCATAGTGGTATGGATCCCGGGCCCATGGCCTCAGCAGGCCTAGGGCCTAGCTTTGGACAAAAGGGTTAGAACTATGGGCCACATTGTAAAGTTGAAGTTCGTGGCCCAAGTGGGCTTGGGGACCCATGTGCCGTACATATTACTTTCATACAAACACATTACTATCACTCTGGGTTAAATTTTTACTTTTTTTATATTCTCCAATTGAATTCAACCATATAATTACATTGATAAATGAACTATAAGATTGAATTTATTATGATCATTAAAAAAAATAATACTAATTTTTATTATATTGATTAAATATAATTAAAAAATACAAGTTAAAAGTAGATAAAGCATCTAAAAATTATTATTATTAATTTATTTTTTTGAGAAGAGAGGAAGCATCTAAGAAATTTTAGAGAAGTAGATAAATCACTTTTATCAGTACCTTGACCATCTATATATAAAAAGAGTGAATGAGAAAAGCTATAGTAGCTTCTCTATAGTAGTTTTGGTTTGTTCAATTTTCACTGTTTTGCTAGCTTTTTTTTTTTTTTTTGGTGAATGCGTAAAGTTGTAGTAGATTTGCTACATTATTTTTGGTTTATCCAATTTGCACTGTTTCACATTATAATAAAATATTAACACAATAAATTGACACAATATTTTCACAATTGTTGAGGTGTTAATTCCTTATAGGTCAAAATAAAATAATAAAATATTATACTGAAACCAGCTACAACTAAAAATAAAGGTATTGTGAAAAAAGAAGTACTACATCCACAATATTTTTCACAACACTTTCATAACAAATCATATGTGGTAAATTGTTATTGGTTCTAATTTAAATTTACCAATGAAACTACTTTTTTGCTTACCAATAACAACCTGTAATAATTTACTACTTATGATTTGTTTTGAAAATGTCGTGGATACAACATTTTGTGCGTGAAAATGTTAAGACATTTTGTTGTTGTCACAATATTTTTCAAAATTACTGAGTTGTCAATTCTTTACAAGTCAAAATAAAATATAACAAAATTATAAAGGTATTATGAAATGTTGTGTCATTTTGTTGTGTTTTTAGAATTTTTTTGCTGGTTTAGTAAGTTTTGTTGAGCCAAAATTCACTGTTTCACATACAATTTTCGTAGGTTGATTTTTTTTATTTTTTTTCTTTGCACACCATTTTAAGTAAAAATACATAGTTTACACACAAAAACAAAAACAAAAACTTAGGATAAAAACACTTTTCATCATTTACGTCTGGGGTAGTTTACAATTCCTCCTTAAATTTTAAAATCAAGCAATTTTTCTTTGGAAAATAGCAAATATGTCAGTTAAACCCTAATGAAAGCTTATGATTCTTAAAATATTTTATTGTGTAATGTCTAAAATACTCCCACTAAATTTTAATATCTCAAAAATTTTCTTCACATATTTTAAGTTTTAGATGGTAGTAATTCTTGGAAAGTTGGAATGATGATATAAGGTGTTTTATTTGTTATCTAAAGAACATTGATTTTCTGGGTTTAAAATTTTAAAACTTATAATTTATTTAATGGAAAATTTGATGACGCATGTCTTTTGTTATCTTTTTAATCTTTTTTTGTTATTTTCTTAGCAAAACTTAGTTGTTAATTGTTGGAAGATGATAATATTTATTATCATTCTTAGAAGTTTTTAGTGAGTCGATGTATTGCATATAGCAAATAGATATTAAAAGACTATTATAATAAAATAGATATTTATATGTTAAATAGCTATCCTAACTTTGTGGTTGATCAAAATCCTCATTCGAATGAAATTAAATTTTTATGAATAATTATCAAAATTTTTAAATTAATATCTCTTTTAATTAATGTATATCAAATGATTTTTAATGACATAATTATCAAAATTTTTAAAATTAATTTTTTTATTAACGTAAATTTTTATATATTTTAAAAATCAAATAATTTATATATTTATTTTATATCACAAATAAAATTTAAAATTAACCTTAATCATTGCTCTCTTTCCGCATGTCCTGCATGTGCTGCTGTAACTAGGGTTGAACAAGTGGTAAAAAAAAAAAAAAAATTATGTGTGGTTTATTATATCGGAAATATTTAATTTAAAAAAGAGAGAAAAGAATATGGAAAACCCTTCATATTGAGGGAGGGAGGGCAAAATGGTAAAAAGGTAGAAAACGGAAAACCCTAATGAGTACTGTATATAAGAGAATAAGAAGGCTGAGATGGGAAAAAGTAAAGAAAGAAAAGCAAGAAAGCGGTTTCTCTCATTCACGGCGTCCGTCGCAAACAGCCTCGCGGTAGTCTCTTCTGCAAAATGGTAAATTATATATTCTCTCTCTGTCATCATAGCTCTATAACTCTACTTAGATTTAGATTTAGATTTAGATTTAGAATGTTGATTTTTTTGAGAGTGTGAAAATGCGCGCAGTCTCTGGTGGCAAACGAGGATTTTCAGCACATCCTTCGTGTGCTGAACACAAATGTGGATGGAAAGCAGAAAATCATGTTCGCTCTCACCTCCATCAAAGGTATCGGTCGCCGCTTCGCCAACCTCGTCTGCAAGAAGGCCGATGTCGACATGAACAAGAGGTCTTAGATTTGATTTTTGTTGTTTCAAATCTTATATAATATTTGCTCGTATTGATTTTAAATTTGTTTTTTTTGTTGTTGTTGTTAGAGCTGGGGAATTGAGTGCAGCTGAGCTGGACAATCTGATGACTATTGTTGCCAACCCTCGTCAGTTCAAAATCCCAGACTGGTTTTTGAATAGGAAGAAGGATTACAAGGATGGAAAGTACTCTCAGGTCGTTTCCAATGCTCTTGATATGAAGTTGAGAGACGATTTGGAACGCTTGAAGAAGATCAGGTCCCCTACTTTCTTTTTTTTTTTTTTTTTAATTCATCTTTCTCTTTATATGGAATTGTATGTTTAGAGACACACCCAGTTTCACTACTTGCTGGATTGTGATTGGTCACATATAGGGACACCCAATTTCACAATTTGCTAATATGGTCGATTGTGAGTGGTGAACAATCACTTTTTACATGGACACTCTTTAATTTGTCTATTATATGTTTGCATCCTGTTTTGATGCTCGTGGTTTAATTGAAAAGAAAGAAAAAAGAGTTATTAACTGCAGTTTGTGTACCGTATAAGTTATAGATTCTTGAGACCTAGGAATGTTGTCTTACTTTTGTTTTAAGATTTGTTTCTAGGCAGTCAACACAACCCTTAGAACTCATGTAATTGATTTGAGATTCTTTCCCTAGGAGTCATATTAAATGAAATAAAATACTTGATGGATGTTTTGTAAATTTTTGGAAGGGTACAAGGACCTGTACCTTAGGTTTCCCTTAACCATGTTGGTTGTAACTAATGAACTACATAACCGAATTTTATTTAAGTTTTGCCCTTGTTGGATAATACTTACCATCCTTAGAATGATCAGAGGAGTTGTTTACAATTGTTCTTCAAACATTTGGTATATTGGTGCAAAATATTTTATCTATAACCCTGTGACATTAAATCTTTGGCAGTTGCTTTCTCAAACAATTCAGTAGTGTTCCAGAATGTTCTCAAACTTGTTTAATCACTCTTACTAGCTGTTAGTGTGGTTTCTGTGTTCATAGTCCCCAATATAACATATGTCTCGCGTGATACTTTCTACTCTCTCCTGGCGAAAGAAACATGTCTGGTGCCAGAATATCATTTTCTTAATACCATAAAAGGTTGCATTTTAAGTTTTGGCTTGTGAAACATAAGATAGAGCTGACTCTTGAGAGCTGTATGCAGGAACCATCGTGGTCTGAGGCACTACTGGGGCCTTCGTGTTCGTGGCCAACACACCAAGACTACGGGCCGCAGGGGAAAGACTGTTGGTGTCTCTAAAAAGCGCTGAGGTTTTTTTTCTTTGTTCCAAACTAAATATATATGGTTGGGCAATCCAGATTTTTGGCTATTTAGTATGTTTGATTGGACATTTTTAGATTTTTGTTACTGTGGGCTGTGGTTGGGTGTTTCACTGTGGTTGTGTTTTTAAGCCTGTAACCCTATTATCATATTTGGTCAATTTTGGTTTTTCTATGGTTCTATCTAGTGTAGTCCATCTGCGGAGTTGCATTATATTTCAAGTAATTGATAATTGCATCCATCTCTATATATGCTTTCCAATCCTTGATTGGTACCATATTAAGTAGAAATTTACGCTTAAACACCAACTTGAATGTTCATACCTTGCTTGATCTCAAGTAATTGGATGTTCGACTTAATGAGATGTGAAAGCGAAGGAGGTATGGGGCCAAGTAGGGCTAGCTAGATATGTCATGGTTGGAGGTTCTGGTTTGTAAATTCGTTAATAAATTACAGTGAAGGTTGATTGTTTTCTTAACACGATGATGATTTCTACTGATTATGGTTGGACAGCACAAATATCAGGGCTAGGCCAGGCCAGCAAGCCATGGGACAAATTCTTATTGTTTGGAGCTTCAGGGTCTGTTTGGTAGGAGTATATTTTTAGGAGTGTTTTGAGTCATGATTCTCAATTTAAGGAGCTTAAACACTGTATTCAGATAACTTCTTAAGATTAGTTTTCAATTTTTGATTTACATTCTCCAGTGACATTATTGTAATTAGCTAGAAAACTGTAGCACTCACTGATTGACAACACAAACAGTCGGCTCTCTTTCTATCTCTTTCACTAGTAAACTCTTCTCTCTCTCTCTCGACCTGGCCCTTATGGTTTCAGATCTCATGCTCTTTCCGTCACGAGCTTACGCTCTCTCTCTCTCTGTCTCTCTGTCTTGGAGGTTGGATTGTGGTGGATCTTTATTTTGGGTTGGTGGGTTTTTGTTTCGGTCTTTTCTTGTTTTTCTTTTTTCTGGGTTTGGATGACCAGTGATGCAATATGGCTTCTTTCCTTGTATTTTCATGTTATTTTCTCTCGGCCTCTCCCTAATAGTTCTCCTTTTAATTTTTTTCTTTCGCTTCTTTCTTGTCTGGAGAACGGGCTTGCTAAATCTCATTTGTATAATACTTATTCTTTGGATTCATTAATACAATTTTTGTCTCAACTAAAAAAAATAACAATTTTGCTTTGATTTAGATGGGTTTGCATTGATTTCAGTGAATTGTTCAAGCTTGGACTTGCAGAGAGTGAGATGAGACAGAGGAAAGAGAGAAAAGATATTAGAAATGAAAGAGTGAACAACTTTTTAAACAGCTCTTTAACTTTCCATAAAAGTGACCAACATTAACTGGATCCTTGTTTATTTTTTCATTGGGTATCCATTTGGGAACAATTTATTTAGTTGAAATTGAAAATTTTTTGTTGAAAGTTAGCTGAATAATATAGTGAGATTTGTGAATAGTATAAAAAAGTGCAGTAAAACTTATGAATAATAGCAAAAATAAGTTGAAAGTAGAGATCAGCTGAAAAATTGTGCTCACACTGGTTATGCAAAACCTTTTCATTTAATAAAAAAAAAGAGTTTCTAATATTCGTAAATGTCAATTACGCAATGAGATGGATGTGTGGAACCAGTTTCTCCAATATGTGTTAAGGTGTGAATGAAGGAGAATTCAGTAACGACCCTTACCCTTTCGCTACTATAATTTCCACAAGTTCATGTTACTGGTTCAGATTTCTATAAAGTAGTTGAATATGTGTCCATATAAAACTTGCATTTTTCAGCAAAAACACGTATATAACTGTCTGTTTTGTATGTGTGTTTAAACAACTGTTCTCAGTTTTTTTTGGAAAAATATATAAGTAAAAAAGTGTGAAAATACGTGTAATATTATTTAAAAACTAAAAACATGTGTTTAAATTTGCGAAGCAACGCTTGTGGGGTTTTTAGCCGACAAAGCTTTTCCTCCGCTTTCAATTTAATGTTCTATTACTAAATGAAGCCCATCAATTTCATTGAAGCAGTACATCCTTAGGACTAAGAGGTATTCAAAAGTATATATGGACACCCTTAGGACTATGTCTGGGCTTACAAGTGCACTGAAATCAAATTCATATATGATGCTGCGATGGACCTCCTCAGCAGTCTTCAAAGTCAGGATTACACAGTAGCTTAAGAGACTTTTGGTCAAACACCTGCTGGCTGACCATATTGAGGTTGAATTGGGAACATGCCTAACGACATCTCACTGATCTCAGACCTCAGTGGAGCACAGAAATAACGCAGGAGTGTCCAACCCAATAAACTTGGCTAGATGTTCTAATGAGAAATAATGGAGGCCATGCATAAATGAAATCAAGTTCAGTAGAGAAGTAGAGCGATTTACATGGATTGTCTTAATGCTGAACTACATGTATATGTCCTCTCTGGGACTAGCAGCACATGCAAGTGATGCAACTACATGTATGTGTCCTCGTTACGCGCACATTTTTTTTAAAAACCGAATGACTTGTATCAATGCGCCAGTGTACAATCAATACCAATTCTTGGCCACTACGCCTCAAACCATCCTTTTAATTTTCACCAGTAAAAAGTAAAAACATTATCATTTCATCATATACAAAAAAAAAATATTATTTGTTTGATGAAAATTAACAATGACTATTATTCTATATATGAAAAAAAGCCAATGACTTTATTAAAAGAGAAGAAAACTAACAAGGTTTCAAAGTCTAATCTTCTTCACCAAAAACCAAAAGCTGGAAAAACTACCATAAACCTAAATACTAATAAATTGCCATAATATACCACTACTTATCAGAGGGAAAAAAATGGCCATACAACCCTAAGAGAATCGAAAAGAAAAAACTAATATACCAAGTCAAAACCTTCGGATCCGAACAAATAAAACAAAATTCCTTGGGCCTGCCTATACATTATGAATCTCAGAATCGCATTAAGTTGGCACCATTGATTGATTCTTTAGCGGAGTTGTTGTGACTTGTGATCAGCCGGCTTCATCTGGGATGCTTTGAAATATTATTGTAGAACTAGAACCCTGAGGAAATCTTGAAGAGAAAGAAGTTGCAGGGAGAAATCAGCACCACCCAATAGCACGTCAATCTCAACCTTGTCAATGCAAGAAGAACCACATAGTTCTTGATTCCTGTCACAATAAGAAAGTTGCTCCAAATGGGTATGAAGAGAGATATCATTATCATGACCAAAAGTTTCCACGTTTGAAGTTTGATCTACGAGTGCATTAAAGAAACTCTCATCAGATGGTAGATTGTATGTCTGTATATGTGCAAGTCCAAGCGCAAGCGAGGAGTGATCATCATCAGAGGAAAAATCCTTGAGTGACAAATCTGCTTCAGAGATGGAAGTCATAGAATTAAGAGGAGATATGAATAATGTTCCAAAGCACTCATCTTCTTGAATGGGAAAGCTATTGAACTCCATGATCAAACTGTAAACAGAATCAAAATCTTTGAATGCAAGAGAGAGTTTTGTGTTGGTGGGTTAGGGTTGATCAAAGAAACTGGCTTTGTGATTTTGCAAATAATGGGATAATATAGCTGTTGGAAACTTGGGGTTGGGCTTTTAAATATATAAAATTAATAAACTTGAGGCGGTGTTCAGTGTAAAACCTTTTCCTTCATTTACAAGGATTATGAGAAGGCGGTGGTAACTCAGCTACTATATTTTGGGATTAATTACGCCTCATTTTTTTTTTTTTTTAATGGCCCACTTTATGATTATTTTCCACCTTCACCCCTATAATTAAGGAACATAGAAATTATTTATTATAAAAATTATAATGTAATGACGAGCAAAATATTCGTTTTGGAGCACTTAAAAAATAAGAATAAAAATTATGTGCTGCTTGAATTAATTGATTTCAATTGTTAAAATCTTTTATCATTGAGGGGTTTGAACCCTGCATATACAAAAACCAATTAATTTTAAAATAAAATCATAGGTTGAATGTTGAAACTATCTCTAAAAAATATGGCAATTTTTTTTAAATATAAAAATAATACAATAAAATTCTAACCTAGCTACGGAGGCAAGAAATAAGAAAATTTACCAAAATTAAAAATATAAAAATTTAAATAAATTTTTTTAATTGCTCGCTTTATATAATAAGGAACAGTTTATTAAAAATTATAAAGTAATAAATTAAGAGCACAATATTTAATTTGGGTGCACTAATAAGAATAAAAATTAAGTGCGGCTTTTGAATTAGGTGATTTCAATTAATCAAGACTAAAATTTTTAAATCAAGTAGATTTAACTTTACCAAAATTCTTGCCAAAATTAAAAATCTAAAAATTCCAGTAATCCGAGTTAAGCCCAATAATCAAAGAGCTAACAATATTTTCTCTATCTCAAAAAAAAAAAAAAAAAAAAGAAAAAGAAAAAGAAAAAGAAAAAGAAAAAACCAACCAATAAAACAACAACAAAAAATTCAAAAGTCTGACAATCCCTAAAATATAATACCAAAATTCAAGAACAATCAGCATTACCTCAACAAAAGATATCACAATTTCAATAACCCAAATAATACCCAATTATCCAAAATCAAGTGGAGCCTTTTTTTTTTTTTTTTTTTTAGAAGAAAAAATCAAGTGGAGCTAACTCACAAAAGAAGCAAAAACGCAAAATGCTAACGGTCCCTACATTGACCCAATATAAAATCAAGCAGAAAAAAATCCTCAAAATTCCAATAAACCCACTTAAATCTAATTATTAAAATCAAATATGGCTAGAACTAAAAACCAACAAATCTCAAAACTTTAGCAATACCTATTAACCCAATACCAAAAATCAAATAAAATCTAGATAAAAAAAAAAAATCAAATAAAATCAACATTGCCGCAGCAAAAAACTTTAAGAATTCCGATATCCCAACGGAGACAAAAATGAATTACACAAATCTGCTTTGCAGCAGGGAATCCAAAGGTATTATTGATCACGTAAGCCGCTGATGGCGGCTTCAACTCTACAATAAAACCAATGAAGAAGAAGAAGCTAGCTATGCAAAGAAGCATACAAGAGTGATAAATTCTCAGTTAAATCAGCTTACCACACGGCCCACTCCCACCTACCCTCCTTACCCACTAGTGATATTTGCTGGAATAAGCTCTGGAAATTGAACCTGCCCGAGAGACTAAAAATGCTCCTATGGAGGATTGGAGTCAACTCTATTCCCACTAACGAAAATCTCCTCACTCGCCTCCATGTTAGTGATACCAATTACCTTTTTTGCAAGGATAGCATTGAATCCTCAAGCCACCTCTTCTTTAACTGCCCTGCCGCCAGATCGTTTTGGTTTGCAGTTTGTTGGGGCCTCAAAACAGAGAACTTAGCAATTTCTCAACCGGAGGACATTATTAAGTTTGTCTTGAATCCTCCAAACCTCCCATGTGGAATTGTTGACAATGGCCAAATCTCCTCAAGGGTAGCATTTACAATTGAAGAAATTTGGATGGCAAGAAATCGCTCCCTCCATCAGAACTGTGTTTGGGATGTAGCTTCTTCTATTAGACTTGTTCAGACCAGGTGCCATGAGTTCTCCACAATTTTTACCTCCCCTGCAGCGCACAGCCCTCCTCTTCCTGTGAGTGTTTGGTCCCCGCCATCCGCTGACTGCATTAAGATCAACATTGATGCCGCCATATCTGAAACAAATGTTGCTGTTGCTGTGGTGGCTCGTGATCACCGTGGAGTGTCAATCAAAATCTGGGCTAGGCTGATTAAGGAGACAAACCCTCTCTAAGCTGAAACGACAGCTCTGCTTTGGGCTGTTCAACTTGCAAAAATGGAGAATTGGAGCAGTGTTATTTTCGAAGGGGATGCCAAGGTTTGTTTTGATGCTATCAACGCCCTTAGCCAACCTTTTCCTTGGTGTATTCGCACCCAACTGCTTAATACCATTGTTGTTGCTGAGTTCTTTTCTTTTTGTTCGTTTTTTTGGATTAGTAGGACTGGTAATGGTGTTGCACACCTAGTAGCTAAATTTTCTTTACTTTCTCGCATTGCTTTTGTGTTTCTGTTGGATAATCTGCCCCCTGCCTTGCTGGAACTTTGTTAAGGCAGATTATCCCCCTTGTTCCACTTTTATTTATTAATGCATTGCAGATTATCAAAAAAAAAAAAAAAAGAGTGATATTGGTTCGGCTCATCTCATAGCTTTGGATAGGGCTGTCCATGGGCAGTCCAGATTAGGTTTGTGCCCAACTCGGAACCAACCCGCCGGAATCAGGTGGCAAAAAAATGCACTCGCCGTTGACTGCCGGAGTAATCGGATCAGGCGGTTCAGACCATCAAAGGCCGGCGGCGGGTCGGTCGGGGTCGAAAATCTAGAAAAGGGTGAAAACTGGCGTGAAAATGGCGAAAATAAACACATGAAACGGTGAAAATTTGGCCAAAATCTTTGAGGTTTCTCTAGATTCGGCCTAATCTATGCCATTTTCGGCAAGATCTTGGCTAGATCCGGCGAAATCTCGCTGAGATCTTGACGAAAATGGTCTAGATCTCACCGGATCTACCAAATATTATCGGAAATCTACTAGGTTGGTTGGATCGGTTTGATCGGATTCTGGAGAAGGAAAACCGATCTCTGACCTGCCAAACTCGGGTTTTGGAGGAACAAACCCGTCGTCGACCGTTGGAGAAGTCGGATCAGTTGGCGGTGGGTCGGGTTCGATTTGCGGTGGCGGGCGGGTCGGGTTAGCTGGGTCTTTGGATAGCAGTAGCTTTGGATCGATGTGAAAGTAAAAGACGAGCCATAGCAATACCACTATGTCCACTTCCTTTCGAATGAGTTTTTTAGAACTATCTCCTCGGACTAAATTGGTCAATGTCCTTTTCGCACAAACTATACAGCCTTCTGCCCCCCTTCCCAAACTAAGGATTGGATTCATCTCCACCATACTAAACTTCAACAGCAAACCAACATTGATCTCCACCAACAAACTAGCAAATGACCCATGCCACTGAAAATCCATAAACCACTCCACCATACTTGATTTGCCAGGAGATAGAATAAAGCTTTGAGAGAGAGAGAGAGAGAGAGAGAGAGAGGAATAAAAAAAATTTTAATTTTAGCATTTGTGACTGTACGTTTCTATCTATTAATAGAAGCGTGGTCACAAATGCTAAATTTTTTTGGCATTTGACACATCTAATGTAAGTATGTTTTTTATATTTAGTGTGTTTAATGCTAAAAATTAGCATTTAACAAATCTGATGCTAGTGCTAAAGCTCTTTCGAATAATTGCTAAATATGTGACAATTTCTAATGAAGAGTTTTAGGAGCCATAAATAGACGTGGCAAAACGGGCGGGTCGGGTTGGGTTGGGTCAATCGGGTTGGGGGTCGGGTTGGGTTTACCTGTATTTTTCAAACAATTTTTTTTTTTCAATTACAAAAACAAATCAATGACAACTTGTTTAGAGAGAATGAATAAAATCAATTAAACAAAGGAATTGCGCTTAATGCTACTTGTTAATATCCTTCCAATTATAATAGTTTTAAGCATGACAAAAATTATTTATAGTCATAAATTCATGATGGAAAAAGTCTTCAATGTTAATAGTTCATTGTCAAAATGCATATAATTACAAGTTTACATCTTCAAAAAGATATGGATCTTAAAACAAACAAAACAAGTAAGCCAACAAAGTAGCAAGTTATTGGCCTTCTTAAATGTACAAGTTCTTGTTGCATTTGAAATAATAGTAAAGTAAAATTACTTAGAAAGATAAACTAAAAAAAAAAAAGATTTAAAAATAAACATAATATATTAAGTAAAGAAGAATAAGTAAATATTTTATAAGAATTACAGCTCAATCTCAGATTCTCAATCTACTCAACGTTGGTAGTAGATTCAGCACTGCAAATATTCATACTTGCAAATTGTAGCTTAAGTTGGCCAATTTCGTCAGCATCTTCATCTACAATACAATATTTTAATATAACTTAATGTACCATGAAAACAAATCAATAAAGAATTAAAATTGTATAATTATGACTATAAAAAAATTAAATTACCTTCAAATCCATATAGCCAACTTTTAGTACATAACGTAGCTTCCACATTCTCAGGTAAAAGACGTGATCGATACAGAGTAAGAATTTTTTTTCCAGTGCTAAAACTTGATTCAGAAGTAACAGTGGTTATCAGAATGCTCATGAGATCCCGTGCCATTAAAGAAAGCTCTGGAAACCGATTGTAATGCTCTTTCCACCAAGAGAGAACTTCCGACTTTGAATTTTGCTTTTTGTTAAGTCTAGGCTTTTCTAAATATAAGTCCAACTGAGATTTTTTTGTTTTGGTACCACGACCACTTTCATAATGATCAAATTCCTAATCATTAAAAAAATTGCAATGAAAAATAATACCACACAACATTACAATCTTTATTATTAAAAAAACATAGCACAATATATACTAAACAAAATGCAATTCACTTACATCATCTTCCTTATCTTTATCATCATCAGGATCATCCACAGCACCGCTAGTATGACTAGAACTCCCAACACAAGATGAAACATTTGTAGTGGCCATGGGCTTGGGGCATTCATATTCTGAAAAAAGTTTATACAATGTAGTCTCAATGCTCTTTACCTTCATTTCAGCAATGTGCTCAATTGGCTCTATTTTCTTGAAATATAGTCTACATAATCCAACTTATACCTTGGATCAAGAACAATGGCACAAGCTAGCACCACACTATAACAATCCCAATATTTGTCAAATTTAACTTTCATTGTTCTGCCATATTACTGATAAATGAATCTTGGCTCTCCATTTCTTCAAGTAAGAGCAATTCAATTCGAGACACTCCTTAAAAATATAGATTTGTTGTAGGGTAATTAGTTCCAGAAAATAGAGTTGTAATGTCATTGAAAGGTTTCAAAACCGAGTTATCCTTTCAACTCTATTCCATTCATCCCTTGATGGACAATGCTTGAAATTAGCATCTTCCTCTGCTAAATGGTTTAACACAGAACGATATCTCATAGCATTGTCAATCATGTCATATGTTGCATTCCATCTTGTACACATATCTAAACATAAACCCTTTGTTCTCTTCATACCAACTATCTTGGCACATTCATCAAATCTGCACATTCTACTCTTTGATCCTTTAAGATATTTCATAGTTTCTCGGATTTTAATCACTAAGTCATCTATTACTTTCAATCCTTCTTAAACAATAAGATTCAATATATGAGCACCACAACGCACATGGAAAAAGATACCATCACATAACAATAAACCCCCATCATTAAGCTTTTTCTTTATGAAATCTTAGCAATTATCATTATTAGATGCATTTTTTAAAGTAATGGAAAATATTTTCTTCTCAATACCCCATTCTTCCAAGAAACTTAATATTTTCTTCGATAAAAGAGTTCCCATGTGTGGAGGTGGCATATGACAAAAATTCAATATAATGTTTTTCAATTCCCAATTCTCATCCACATAATGTGCCGTAAGACAAATATATCCCTCATATGTAACAGAGGTCCATAAATCTGAAGTCAAACATATTTTACCAGGAATTGATTTCAACTTATTTTTAACGTCATCCTTCTCTTTCTTGTAAAGTTTTAGAACATCAGCTTTTGAAGTATTCCTAGAAATATGTTTAACGTTTGAATTTAGATAGCTGAAAACTTTTCTAATGCCCTCATACTCAACAAAGCTAAATGGTAAATTATGTTTGATAATAGCTTCCGCTAACATCTCACAAAACTCTTCTTGAGTTATCTTGTTTTGTAACACCCTACCCTCTTCTTCACCGTCTTCTTTTACTTCATTTCGTTTTAAGCATTTGTGAATCACAATTTTGGCTTTGGACTCCAGCAGGCTAAGCTAGCCAATTGCATTAGATTTTTTTTCTTTTTTTTAATGGTTGTGTTGTCTAAATCTTGTCTTATTTTCATGTCATGTCTCTATGGTCCTGTGGAGGCAGAGGCAGAGCTGAAACTTTATTGGATTCGTGAATCCCTCCAAATCAAAAAGGCAAAGCAAATTGCATGTAAAAAGAAAAAGCTATTGACTCATGTTTTGCTTCTTGTAGTTTAATAATTTATTGACTATTGACTATTGACTATTGCCTTATGCTTATTGGTTTGGCTCTGCCGTCCTGGTGCTTTGTGCTTTATGCACTTAGTATCAGGACGTAGTTTTAAAAAAAAAAAATTGCAAATTTTTTTAATGGGTTGGGTCATGGGTTATTTGGGTCAGGTCGAGTTGACCCGAAAAAAAAATCTAGTCGGGTCATGGGTCAACCTATTTTTGCTTTGGGTCAAAAATATCGAGTCCGGGTCAAGTATTTTTAGGGTCAGGTCAGAAAATTCTGACCCGTTTTGCCTTGTCTAGCCATAAAGCATAGTGCTTTAGGTGTAAACATTAATATAACAAAAAGCTTCAAAATTCTGGAAATCCCAAAAAACCCAATACCAAAAATCATTACCATAATTTTTTTTTAAAAAACTCTGATAACCCTCCATTTACCTTAATTATAAAATTCCACAAAGAACCCCAAAACAAAGATAAAAAACTCAAAATTCTAACAATTCCTATTACAGTAAGTACTGGGATACAAAAAAAATTACCCAACTTTTTTGTGATTGGTATATAAAATAAAATTTGTATTAATAATAAGTTCATGCGAAAGTAATGTTTCACCAATTACAAACTTGATAACTTAGTTTGCTAACTCAATAAGTTATTATAAAAGTAGTAAAAAAATTTGTATTTCTAGTATTGCTCTTCCCATGGACATAAAGCTCAAAAAAAGAAAAAAAAAATCTGAATTTCCAAGGAAAAAATCAAATAAAATCTTAACATCCAAAATGGGAATAAACGGAGCCGATTGCTTTCTCCATATTTGCATAGTTTGGCATGCATGGTTTCCTTCTCACATATGCCTACTGAGCAGCTTATCAACTTGTTAGACTTAAAATTCATTCAATAAGCAGACAAGCTTCATCCAAAATTACCAAACTATCAAAATTGGCTTTTAACTTTCAACTTAAGATGTGACCGTTCAATGAGTTTAATAGTGAGTCAGAAGAAAGAATATCGTAGCTACACATAGTTTGGAAATAAATAGCACAAAAAGAATTGATTACTATAAATTATACTAGTGAAACAGAAAAATTTGTAGGGAATCTAAGCCCATCCAGGAATATCCATTCCTTTGATGGGGAAATTTAAAAATAAAGAAATGAAACTAAGGAAAGTTCAAAAATAATTAGAATCAAATGGGTGGTTTTTAATCTCAATCAATAGCTTCCTGGAATCAGCTATCTTTGTATGCTCCATTTTTCCTAAGGAACCTTACACTTTCCCATCAAGTTCAGTAGATTCTGATAAACCACTGTGTTTTTGTTGTCTGGAAGTAGGGAGTGAGTGGCTCCTACGCTCCTTTCCACCAGGCTTAGATGAGGCATTTCCGTACCATATCATTCCAACTACCGCTATTATCATTCCCAAAACCACATGCAAATTAAGGCCCTCCTTCCCAAAAAAGAAGAATCCCATAATCAAAACAAGGATTGTCTTCATATGACCAAGTACTTGAAAAGACACAGCCGTAAATCTTCCTATGCAGATGAATTGGCTGAGGTTGGTCCCCACAGCAATAGTGCATGAAAGAATTATAAACATCTGGTAAGAGCAAGTTACAGTGGAACTGTGAGTTAGAGTACTATTAAAATCAGATAATGTAAGACAGAAGCCAGAAGACATTCACCCCCGTTATGCATGTAAGTAAAACGGGTGCACAAATGTCATGTATACCAACACCACCACATTGAGATGTAGTAAAAAGACACTGTAGGAGCTATCATGGTCTTTTTAAATAAGAACCACAAAAAACAAATATACAAAAAGGTTTGCTTGCTAGACAGAAAAATATAAGAAAGTGCTTTTTGGGTCATTCTTGCTTGAAAAAATCAAGAGAGAGAGAAAGAGGGAGTTTGGTTTAGAATGTTGAGAAAATGACATTTGATGTTCCATTGATCTGCCATGAACAGTAATTTTTTAAAGTTCCTCTCATAACTGAGGAAACCAGTTGAGGAAATTTTTAATTGATTGCATAAAAGCAAATGACAGTACATGTCACTGATGTTTGTTATGCCTATAACAGGATAGTTTAAAACATGAAACTTTAATTTGCATATGATGAGGATGAAAAAACACTTACTTTTTTTTAATAAGTAAAAAACAATCACTTCATATAAGTATCATGGAAGACAGACCATAAATTGCTGCTGTACTTACCAAAGACCACATATTATAGTCATATGCATCAACTCTTTTGGTTGTCAACCAGTAATCTAGAAAGGGGCCTATTAACAGCAATGAAGCAGCCTGTGCTGGAGCAGTATGTCCCAACAGGTTGAAAGAGCCAAGTGAATACTTCCGTTGAAGAAAATGAACATACTGCATGCAGAGATTTGACACAAAAATAGGATGAGTCTTTTGAACAATAAAAACAGAATTTAAAAGAGAGAATTCTGTTTATAAGTTTGTCAAAAGAGAGTTAGTAGATAATGACAATTTAGAATGTAATTAACACTATATTTCATATGGTGTGTGCGCACTCAATTGAACATAATATGTGTCTCAATCTAGCAGACTCCAACATATGTAACTACACATGCAGAAATCTTGATAGTTATGTTATGCATATGCACAATGTGCATATGCGTAGAGGTATTGACAACTTACATATTGTTGCAGAGCAGTGCTCCAGACAGCTATAAAGGCTGCAATGAAGCCTCTGGTATTAACACTCACATCGGTGACAGTGCAAACACCAACACCCAATAGAACAACTGCTATGCTCAGCTTCGTGTCTCTAGAGTATCGAATTTTGTCCAGCACAACTTCCAAAAGGCAGGATACAGGGATCATACTCAACTTAGCAATCTGTAAATAAAACAGAGAATAACATTCAAAAATCATCCAATAGATTGCCAGAATGAAATTGTAAACCAGATCAAACAGAAACTTACCTGATAGAATCCAACAGAGTTCCACATTAGACTAACGTTCATTCCAACAATAGAGAAGTTAGCAAAGATAACAAATTTTAGAAGCTCCGAGAATGGTAGATGAGAGGATTGGATATATCCCAACCACCGTAGGACAACTGTCATCAGAGTTGTTGTTGCAAAATGCAAACCAGTTAATGTTGTAGCTGCAAAAGATAGCAACTACTTAGAACTGTGAACGGACAAATGATGAGCAATATCCTTATACTATAACATATTTTTCAAATTGCTTACCAAACTGCACTCCTATTGATTACATTTTTCGTCAAATTGCTTATCAAAATCACTGATTTATGGACTCAAAGGTCAATAAAGAGGACATCATTGCTAGCACCACCTTGCCTCATCCAAACTATTGAACGTACAACTGCACTCCTATTGATCAAATGCCTATGTTGAAAATCACATGTAATCACTTAATTAATCATTTCTCTATGGCTCAACTCATTTCCTTAAATTTCCTTCCTGAACTGCTAGCCATCCCAAAACTAAAACAAATCTGCCCTCACTAAGTTATTAATGTCACTGCACCCAAGTCTTGCTTGGATCATCAATTAGTGGGGACTATTAAGGATTCTTCTTGTGCACAAGTCCCCTGCAGTCATGTCTACTTATACCACTCAACCAGTATGCTTGAAGCACCACACTTGCTACTTGCTCCTTAATCCTGCTTTCTACTTTTCTTGGTTTTAATTGGTTTGTTACATAAACAACCACTCTACCGCATTCTCAAGGGGGAAGGAAGCACCGTTTAAACTTAAACTCATTGACCTAAATCATGCCCCTTACTCATGACTAATCACATTGCTCTCTCATTTTAGTTTGATTGGAATACACTGTTCACATGGCACTCTGAAACTATTTATTCTTTGCCCCAAGCTCCAATTCAGTTTTTTTCATCAAGATATTTTTTTGGGAATTCCAGCTCACAAGTTTAACTATCATTTTGTAGGCATATATGATGCAGCATTGAATACCTTTCCATTAATTTTTAGCCACTAGGGTAAAAGCATCTTAGTACAACACATCTAATTGTCAGTCCCTTATTGAAGACTATCCATCAATGCTTTGTCAGTTAGAACTAACATGGAAGATAAAATCCACATTTCTTTTGGGCTGATAGCCATAATTGTCATAATTAGAGGGACAAAAGGAAACAGAAGAATGAAGATGTTGTAAGAAAAACAACTTAAGATTATAACCAATGAACAAACTAGACAATCCTGTCAAAGAGGAACAGCAGATAGCAGATACAAACCAAAAGAGAATCACAGCTTGATAGATTAGCAAATAAATAATTCCAACTTTTGAATCAGAGCTTTCACTATGGTAAGAATCTAATTCAACCACAGAGAAGAGAGAGAGAGAGAGTGGGGGGCAGGGGGGTGGGGGGGGATGTGCAAAGCTTCCTTGCATTGATTCCCACATGAATAGGTAATAAAACTTGAGAGTCCCGTAGCATTAGATCATTGAATGACTTATTAAAAAAAATATATTAAATCAGTGAATGCGATCCCTGATAACGTAATAATATTTAAACTGTATTCCCTCTAACCCTGTGTAAAAAGGATAATATTTAAATTGTCTGAATAACTCACCAAAAACAGAGCACCCTGGCTATTTAGGTTCTCTCTAATAAAATTAAGGATAAAAGGCACAACTTCTGGAAACATGGACAATAAAATCAAGGAAGATATCTTTTTATTGAGAAAAAAGGGTCATTTGAAGGTCCCAACATGCAGGCTCCAAGCAGAAACAAGATGGAGACGGTCCAAACCTTTGAGATTAGAAACATAATGGAGAACAAAACCAAAAAGAGATAATCAGAGGTATGCTGGAAAAACAGAAAACGGAACTCGTACCATACAGGCTTAAAGGCAATAGAAACATGAAGAAGATCACAGACTAACATGATCAGAGAAAACTGTTGATATTAGGAATGAACAAAATACAAAACATTAGGAAGAAGATGAAGAAGGAAAGCCCTATTCTAATCTAGTAGGAGTTGCACAATATCCATTATCTGAAAGCCTAGTAACCAAGCAAATGATGCCTCCCAACTCCAACGCAATTACTTGCAGCAAGCTATTTAAAGGAGAAAAAGAATGCACTAAGAAGAGAGAAAGAATTAGAACATTAAGTGCACAAAGGTTGTTAAATGGATAAACAGATACCTTTGAAGCTAAAGAGATAATGTGACAAAGATACCGGAAAAGGCAACGTAGATCAAGAGAGAGAAAAATAAAAAAGAAATAATTTAGGAATACTTTACCGAAACTGAAGCCGTAAGTAGCCATCAAGGCTTTATTGACAATGATAATCCCAACAGAAGTGACAACATTAAACATCCAAGCAGCTGCATCTACAGAAGCCTTCTTATCAGCCTTGCTAGCGGGAGCCATTATTATTATTATTATGCGTTTCTTATAGTAATTGGCAAGTGTATAGAGTCCTTATCCCTCAGATTACATAAAGAAATCTATCCACATCTGAGCGAAAGTCCAAGAGTTGTTCAACTCACTTAGCAACAAATTATTCTACAAAGAAAAAATTGGAAAGAGTCAGAAAAACAAATGAAAATTATTAAAATTTGAAATTTCCATTGTAATGCCAGAATATTATCCATATCACCATTGTATGCTTTACTGTGCACAATCAAAATTTTAATGTATGATCATGTTAATCAGTCAATGTAGAACATCATGCATCATTATCACATTGTATTCTGTCATCCAAATCCAATAGCAAAAAGGCAACAGCTAAAGTTAAAGATAGAGGTCTAATATTACCTGCGGGCAAAATATATGTGTGGAAAAGTATGGAAGATTAACATTTGATATCTCAGTTGTTATTATTATAAATTATGATGATCATTGTTGTTCTCTGGGATAGAACCAATTCATGCGGGGATATAACATAACCATGACCATGCTTAGTAAGTGCACAACGAGAATTAATTTTAATTTACAATGTAAGTTAGATTCCCCAATTAAATTGTTTTATTTAATTGGGGAACCAAACTTTGGCCTTTAATTTTATATATCATCAGCTAAGTTATAAGATATACACTTGAATATAGGTAGGAGGTGTAGCACAAATTTGGTATTAGCAAAAAAAAAAATAAAAAATAAAAAATTCAGCTTCCTCGTCACCAATTTAAAGCACAATTCAGAGAAACCTTCTTTTTAAAGTTTAACTGCTTAAGCTTAAGCAAAAGAGATCACGCTCCAAATATCACAGAACCGTACTACTCATCTTTCCATTTTAGGCAGCCAATGTTTTCTATTTAAGCTCTCTCTCTCTCTCTCTCTAAGGATCAATGGAAATGTAATCATAAAAAAAAAGGCAGATTTCCTTAATAGATGCAACATGAATGAGAGAAACAGATCTATAAGAATGACGCAAAAATTAGACAATCTCACCCAAAAAATCTCAAAGAATTAGGAATCAGATCTAGAATTTCGGGAATTGAGAAAGCGTAAGATCCATGGAAAAATGAGAGAACATAGAACACGTACCGGCAAAGAAGAAGAAGAAGAAGAAGCAGCAAGGAGGGGTGAGGCTGAGAGAGTGAGAGCTAAACGTAAATAAAGAAAAGTGGTAGTGGTAGAATACAAGTACCAGCCTGAAGAGGTAAAAGGTTGGATTTGATATAGATATTGATGATGCGTTTGTTTGTGAACTGTGAATTGTGAATTGTGAAAGAAAGCAGTCAGTTTAGACTTTTTTTTAGATAAACAAAAAGAGTTGTCAGTTTGCGAGTTTTTTTTTTTTTTTTTTTTTTTTTTTTTTTTCTTGATTTGGCATGAGAGAGAGAGGTCGTGGAAATGTGTTGCAGGAAGCCAGCCAATTATTTTTTCATTGCAAAGCAAGCATACGTGACTTTTGGTTCCTAATGGGAAAAAAATGCAAAAACTCCCCCATATGATGATTAGGTGCTTTTTTTATTTTATTTTATAAGAGTTACAAGAAGTTAGTCCAAGACAATTTGGAACATATGAAAAACTCAATGATATAATTGAAAAACATGGGTTGTTTTTGCAATTAACCCAAACCTTAGGAGGTGTTTTTGTATTTAGGTCATTTACTCATTCTAATTTGTAAAACCTATTAAATAGTTAAAAATATAAAAATAAAAGAGCACGTAATATGATGAGATTAAAATTGTCAAATAAAAACATATGAATTTTTTTTTAATATAAATGCAAGAGAAAATATATGGTTGATAGATTAGTTATTATCTCTTAAAATCAAATTATGCATATTTACAAATATAGTGATGAAGAATTTAGTGACAATTATAAAAGAGAAAAAAAGAAAAGAAAAGAAAAAGCTGTAAAATTAAACTATTGATTAAATTGTAAATTACACACTTGAAGTTTGGGATCATATTGATTTTGCCTCTTTAATTTTAAAAATAAAGTTGGATTTGGACCCTAATGTTCTATAGGGTTTTGAATCGAGCACTTCAATTCATAGATTCCATACCCCTGAATGTTGTATCAATTAAGTGCCACATAAGCACCTAGAACACATGTGAAGTGGGCATATTGAGAAGATGTATTGGAAAGACACAAGTCACCAACTAAGATGATGACATCTCTCAAAACCCAAAATCACGCATAATGGAAGAAAAAAAAAATGCAATTACTGCTTTCAGCGCACCCAATCTTGGAAAGCTGGAAATACAGCATTGCTTTTGGGCTCAATCTTACTTGTCTAAAAGCGATTGGTGAGTCTTCAAATACGTAACCTACAGTGTAATACACCTTATTAGATTGAAAGTTTTATCAATGAAATCACCACTTAATTCAATTAAAAACAAATACTAAAAAATGCTTAAAATGAACATCTTTATTGAATACAAATTGAATTTACATTATTGTTCAGCAAATAAACTGGAATACAAAAATTATATATATATATATATATATATATATATATATATATATATATATATATATATATATATAAATTAAATGGATAAAGAAGGAAAGTATAATAACCCAAAATCTAAAGTCAAAGGCTAGGGGCCCATTTGGTGGCAATATTGGAATATTGGTCTTTAAAATGATATAAAAACTGTGATTTAAAAAGTATACTGAAAACATGTATTTTGAAAACTCATAATGCAAAAAATTATGTTTGGTACCATATTTCAATAACATGTTTTAAAAACTGAATACACACAATTGATTGTTTTGTATGAGTAGGTATTTTTAAGAAAAAGTTAGTAACTTTTCTAATGTGATCAATAAAAGAATTATTATTTATTAAAAGAAAGAGAAAACTAACGTGTATATGGGGATATTTGCCATCTAGCATAATTTTCAGAGACTATTTTGTTAGTAAGCATAGATTTAAAACCATTTAGGAAACTACCATCTCGAGTTTGTGAAGCTCGAGTTCGGTGACAAACTCAAGCCCCAAAGACTTGAGTTCGGACTGCTGAGGTGGAACAAGTTATCCACGTAGAACTCGAGTTCCATAAAACCAGAACTAGAACCAGATACGAAGAGGAATAGAGGAAGAAGACGATCTACAGATCTGAAGAAGAACATAGGAAGAGGAAAACAATCTAGAGCTCTGAAGAACACAGGAAGACGATCTGGTTGGAGAAGAACAGACACTGGGTGGACAATTTGGTCTTTAGATTTGCGGCGCCGAAGAAAAACGAATAGATGCTGGTGGGCGATCTAGCTGGAGAAGAACAGACGCTGGGTGGAGAAGAAGAAGAAGAAAGGGAAATAAAATGGTGGAACTTGAGTCTTAAAAACTCGAGTTCCACGTGGATTTTTTTCCACATCAGATGCCACTACTTACAAATTGAGACTTAGAAACTCGAGTTTTATCTTGGAACTCGAGTTTTAAACCCTCGAGATGCTAGTTTGCTGAATGGTTTTGTAAACTAGACAACTAACTAAAATATTATTAAAAAAAATATCAAATGTATAACCAACAACTCCTCTCTCTCTCTCTCTCTCTCTTTCTCTCTTTCTTTCCTCTTTGTACTAGACCCCATCTCCCTCGCTGCTCTAAAAAAATTTGAACAATTCAAACTCCAATAACCAATAGGCACCAAAATCCCTCTCTGCCGCCTCTTCGTTGTCATAATTGTGACCTCCCTCTCTCTTCATCGTGGCCAACAACCATTGAAATCCCACAGCTCCTTTGTCAAATCTCATGAATCTTCACAATAAAACAGGTTTGAAAAACTCTTTTCACAACTAGGTAAATCCTTATGAATTACCTCAATACTCTTCTTTTTTATTTTAAACTCTTTTCACATCTGGATTGTTCAAGTTTGTGAGATGGATCTTTGTAGAATGGGTTTTCAATTATTTCTAAATCTGGGCAAAGTATGGGATTTCAAGTTTGTGAAATGGGTTTTAAAAAGTATGGACTTCTGAATCTTTGTAGAAATGGTTTTCAAGCTTATGAGATGGGTTTTTGTAGAATGGGTTTTCAATTATTTGAGTTTCTAAATAAGAGTTTTTAACACTATTACTTGTACCATCTTCTAATTTGGTTGCCACCTAGGAAAGATTTTCTTGTTTTCTTCAATTAAGTATTCATTTTTCTCATTACCTTTTACTTAATCTTTTGCTATTTTATAAGGAGAGGGTATTATTTTCTAATTTGGTTGCCACTTGCCACCCAGGTGGGTTTTAAAGTGTTTTGATTGCAATTGATGAGGGAGAGTCCGAGAGAGTAGAAAGAATTGTTTTGCGTGAGAGAGAAACTTGGCTCAGTGATACTCATGAGAGAGAGAGAGAGAGAGAGAGAGGGAGAGAGTCAATTTAGTTGTGTGCTATCAATAACAATACAACACCACTCAAAACAATTACAAAAACACTACTCAAAACCGTTTGGTAATGTTGTTCTAGTAACGTTGTTTATATTTTTTGAAAATATGTGCGGGTGGAAGAGTGTGTAGAAAGACGTGTAATGTTGTACTTTGGGGTGTTCTTAAATATAGTGTTTAGCATTTGCATCCGGTTTCTTCAAAAAATTTATTTTATCATCTCAAAACCTACTTTATCAATTATACCATACCATTTTACAACACACCTAACATCCCAACTTTTATTTTCCTATACAACACATTAAAATAATATATCTACACAATAAAATATACAACCCAAAAAGTAGGAGAGATAAATTTTGTTGGAATTATTAATAAAAAGTATGAGTGAGACAATTAAAAAATGATTTTTAAGAATACCATTGTGCTACAATAGCATCATATAAATAAGATGCTGCTGTAGCACAATTGTAAATTTTTTTACAATTACAATACTGGATAATGCACACTTTTAAGATTTTGATGCTAAAATCCTATAACATATACCATTTACAAGCTCCAATACTAATGCTCTAAACACTTTAAATCGAGAATAGTGATTCAAACATTCTTTGTTAAACTCTCCTACCAAACATGTTTTTTTTTTAGCCCACAGTTTTTGGTACTTAAATATTGAAAACTATTGTTTTAACTCTCAAATCAAATGAGTCCTAGATTATACAATTGGAAGGTGTTAGACACCCATTCCACTAGACTTGATGATTAATGGACATATCATATCATGCAAGAAATACACATATATTGATGTTATCATCTCATCATGCATCACTAGAAATTCTAACTTTTGGAAATGTTAAAAATATTTATCAATTTGCATATTTCATGTAATGATTATCATTTAACTGAAGCATACATAATCATCATATAGACCTTCTTCATGTAGAACTTCATTCAAAAGCTTGCTTAAACATTAACTGACATAATCAAAATTCAAAGTGCTATTCAATTTGCAATTAAACTAGAGCAATAAAATAAATGGGTTTAGAGATGTACCTACATGCATCACTATGAGAGATCTCACCCCTGACCCACAAATTTTCTTTTGTTAGGCCAAACTCGCATGAACGGGTGAAGTCACGTTAATGCCCTCATAATGACGGTTCGATTTATTACATTTTTTTCTCATAAATCGAGGATTTTAAATGGACATCTGAAGGGAATATACATGAAATTTTCAGATCTGTGAGATGTAAAAATAGAGAAAAAATATACACCAAAGAAAAATAATCACACAAGATAGTATTTATGTGGTTCGGTAATTTGCTTACATCACCGGAGTTGCAGGGATTTTACTATTCTCAAGAAAAAATACAAGATGCGGCAGTACAATTTTTTTTTTTCTCAAAAACTAACATAAAAAAAATCTCCCATTAAAAACCGTAATAATATTAATTCGGGTCAGGTCATAATCCGGATCAAACACCAATAGAAGTCTCCACTAATTTTATTTAAACGGAAAAATAAGAAAATTGCGTGAAAACACATCATTTTATTCATTGAAGAATTGTACATTAATGTTGAACATGCCTAAGGTTTTATATAGCTTTGGTTCTATATACAATCTAAAAAAAAGTATATGGCTTTTGTTCTTAGTTACATTTTGGAAATTGAAAATTACATTAATAAACACTAGTATAAGAACACTTAATCTAACTTTGGAGGTTAAGTTACAAGGTGGAAGGTGTTAGGCATCCACCTTGCCTAATGAAACCAATTTTCTAAGTTATGGTGGCCAATTATCATGTCACATCATTCATGCATGGCTGTCATTAGCTTGTGTCGCGAGATGTTTGGTCAAGTCCTATAACAAGCGAAACCATTGTTTTGTGATTAACATGTCATAACATCTGTTAGCATGCCATCTGTGAGAGACCGGAAAAGTGCCTCTCAAAAAAAGAGAGATTTTTGAGTGTTTTTAAGGGCACCTCTCTTTTTGGGTAAGTGGTGTGGAGTCGCCACTTATTTTTTATACAAAAAAATATAAGGAAAAAAAATATAAAAAATACATGACTGAATTGTTTCATTTCATTGATTAAAAAAATACAGGTTTGAAAAATTGAAAATTACATAGCTTTGGGTCCTAGTTACAAACTACTAAATAAGTACATGTCTTTTTGTCCTAGTTACAATCTATCCAAAATAAAAGCAAAAATAAGACCTAGGTCTACTTATCCATAGAAACTAAATTCGGAGGCTAGGTTACGGAATGGAAAGGTGTTAGGCACCTATTCCGCCCAGACAGAGTCTGGTCTTCTAGACTCTTGTGACCGATGTACCCCTTTTTTATGCATGAGATGAATGATATGTTACACATGTGAAATAAACTAAATCACACAAATTTATTTATGAACATATCCTCTCTTTTGTTAAAAAAGAAAAAAAAAATCAAATCGGTTGTTGTGAGTAAAAAAATTGAATTTGGTTTATAAAAAAAAAAATCAGATCTGTTTTTGTTGTGTAAAAGGAAGGTGGTTTTTAAAGAGAAAATTCAGATTTGTTTTTATTTAATAAAACAAAGTCTTTTGGTTTTAAAAAATATCACATCTGTTTTTAAGAACTTAGAAAAAGTGGTTTTAGTTTATAGAAGATCAGATCTGTTTTTATATGTTCAAAAGGTATGAAAAAGAATTTTTTTATAGGGGGGGATTTCATTCAAGAAACGAATTTATGCTACATATATTGAATAAAACAAACACAACAAATACAACCATTCAAGATCTTTTTTTCTTTTTTTTTTAAATTTTAAAATCTGTCATGTTAAAAAAAATCAAATCTATATCTAAGGAAGATACAAATCAGTTTTTAATTTAAGAAAAGTTTAGATCTGCATCTAAGGAAGATGTAGATCCATTTTTGTTTTAAGAAAAATTCATATCTACATCTAAGGAAGATGCAGATTCATTTTTATTTTAAGAAAAATTCAGATCTACATCTAAGGAAGATGCAGATTCATTTTTATTTTAAGAAAAAATAAGATCTACATCTAAAGAAGATGCAGATCCGTTTTTGTACTAAGAAAAATTCAGATCTACATCTAAGGAAGATGTATATCCGTTTTTTATTTTGAGAAAAATTCAGATCTACATCTAAGGAAGATGCAGATCCGTTTTTTATTTTAAGAAAAATGCAAATCTATATCTAAGGAAGATACAGATCCCTTTTTATTTTGAGAAGAAGAATTGATTATATGCAGATTTTTGAAATCAAGAAAGAGATCATAACCATAATCAAAGAATCAAGAACATGCTTTAACAATATAAATTAGCAACTCATGTTATGGATACTTGAAACAACTAAACTAAAAAAAAAAAATACAAACATGCATCTATACTAAAAGAAAAGCATAAAGAAAAGAAAAGGGTAATCGGAAACAACCTCTTGCATGGAACACTTCTTCTTCTTGAGAGAATGTTTTAGGGTTCAAAGAAATTTATGCAATTATCTTTGAAACCTAAAAACCCTAGTTTAAGAGAGAATACCAGAAAGGGGGTGAGTAATTTGAGAATGTGAGAAGGTGTCTCTCCTAGAGCGTAAAAGAATGTTCTAAATTTTTTAAGATCCAATCTCTATTTATAGAGACTGGAATGCTTAAAAAATAAGCGATGACGAGTAGAATGCGAATCGGGACGCATCTTTCTGTGAAAAAGTCGAAAAGGATGTGCCTTATCGGCACTCAAAGTGAGTTGGGCCAAAGCCCAAAAGAGTGCCTTTCGGCACTTTGAAACTGCCTTTCGGCACTCCAAAAGTGTTGAATGGTACTCTTGGGTGCTGATCACACTTTCGTGTTCGGGTGCATTTTGGATTCCTTTTTTAGGTTTTCTTGAGCTAGGCCTTGCACTTAGACGTGTTTTCAATCCATATTCTAAGATTTTTATCTCTTTTCTGGATAATTCAGGTCTCTTCAGCAACAATTATCTTGTAGATAAATACTCTAAAATAAATCTTGATAAAGTTCAAATTATCCACAATTTTATTGTTATCCAATTATCCCCTTTATTCCTATGCAAGCAATCCTATTTTAAACATTAATTATCAACCAATCACAAAATTATTTAATTAATTTTAATTGTTTAACTAATCAGAATTAATTTAAATTAATTATACATGGTCAACTCTACCTAAACACAATGAATGCTGACCGTGCAAACTTGATCATGTGATATCTTTCAATCCAGCGGTCCGATTTGGAAATCGGACATACTGTTGCAACCATTAGAATCCCGAGATTATTTTTATGATATGCAATGAATGAATTAATCATGATTTTTGGGGTACTTGGATGGTTACTTTTGCCATTCTCCTTGATTAAATCATGGGTGCAAAATTCGAGTGTCTACGCCATCATTACTTTGATAAAGATCAAAGAGAGAAATGTTAATAGAAACGAGTGATTATGTGTGATTGTTGACAATCCTAGATTTAGCATTTGATTATCATGGTGATTGTGTGTGCATAATGAAAAACCCTAATTTTATCATGTGAGAATTTTATTTGGGTTGAAATTTAAATCATGGTGCTTGTTTGTGCCATGTGATAAGAATTAAATAACAAATATGTGCTTTAGATTGGAATTCATAGCATCCTAAGATGTAGTAAGGTTATATGTGTGAACATTTGAAGAACAACCAAGAACATAAGAAGAACATTCAAAGCATATTCAAACAATCAACATATTTAGATCCTAATAAGTAATATAATAACACAACAAAACATGTTTTTCTAACACTAAAACATAAATAAACTAACCTGCATACAAATCTAATAACAAAAAAGAAAGAAAATCTTGGGGGGGGGGGGGGGGGGAGGGGGGGGAGGGGTCCTCATAAAGTTTTAGAAGTAGAACATTGAAATAACAATGCGCTCCAAGACTTAGGATGATTGGATTCACAATGCTATTTCTTTGTTTCTTCTAAGATCCTAGGGGAGTTACTCCAGAGGTCTAGAGAGGAAGTACTCACGCAATACCTTAAATTTTAGGAAGACCAAGGTATGACAAGTACTCTTTACTATCTCTGGAGCTTTAGGGGAGTGGGGTGCTTTGGAATGAGATGTTCAACTCTATTTATAGTGGAAATAGGATGTTTCTAGAAGGAGAGGACATTTAATTCGGGGGTTGGTGGAGTTGGAAGGAAAAATAAAGCCAAAAGTTGAAAATTCAAAGTTAGCTAAGTCTAAGTGTTGACGCTTGGATTGACGTTTTAACTTCTGATTGGCAATTGTCTTGGCCCTCCAAGTGCTAATTTTTATTTTAATGCTATGATTTTTTTTTTTATTTTTGACTTAGAAACCCTCACCTTGGGCCTTAAATTTAGTCAATTAGTATTGTATATAATCAATCAAAGATAAATATTCCAACCAAAAATTGTGGATTTCATTTATGTTTTGCCTCTCCAATTAAAGTAAGTGCATAGACCTCCATGGTATTTTATGGTCTCCATGGTCTTGACCAATGGGATTGTGAAACATCATTGAATTTAATTGGACCTATATTGGACCAATTAAAATTAATTTTTCATAATCACATTGGGTTAGACCAAATTTGTGTGAGGGCATATTGGTTATTAAAATTTGATTTCATGATATTTTTCAATTTGGTGGTCTGATTGAGGCTCGTAACTTGCCTTATAGACACCGTATTTTGTACCTCTTATGACTCGGGCTGTTCACCAATGATGTTGAATTCTAAGACCCAATGTTGGTTTAGGTCCCAATCAGATGTTGAATTGACTTGAGAAATGTAAAAATGAAAAATATAACTTTTAATGAGAAAATAAATCTATTTTTGGAAAAATAAAGCCAAGGAAACCCTTGCTGCGCACGCAAGAATCGGCCTGCGCACACAGCTTTCTGCATGCGCACGCAGGCCCAATCTTGTGTACACATAGCAAATTCCAGAAACTAAATAAGGCAAGTTTTTTGCATTAATGTTCAGGTTTGGAACAAATCCCATATCGTCTGGGAGTCGTTCCAAACTCCTATTTTCATACTATAAGTAGCCTCACATGGTATGTTTTTAAAAGAGACAAAAATTCCACGGGAAAACAATTCGCTAGAAATAGTGAATCAAAGAGGGAGTTTTTCACAAAACATCCTTAATTCAATTTTCTTTTGATTAGGGCATTTTCTTGCTGATCTTCGAGTTTAAGATTACTAATCAGTCTTTTATTGAATTGTGAATAGATTTGACTAAGGGGAATTGTAAAAAATCAAGTTTGAAGAGCTTTTATTTGAGGTATTAATATTAAACCTTTCTTTTTCTTTTCTTTTATTTTCTGCCCTTTAATCTTTCAGTTTGCCTTAGTTTCTTGTTATAATATGTTTATCTAGCTTAGGTTTACGTTTTTGTATGCTTAAAATGCATGTTAGGATGTTATATTCAGTGTTTTAAGTATCTGCTATATTTCTAGGGTTTTTGGGCAGGAACTTGCGTACGCATAATCTTGCCTGCGCATGTAGGCTTGATTATGCGCACGCAGTGCGCATGAACTTGCTCAGAAACCCTAATTTTTATTTTTATTTTTTATTTTTTTGCTTTTGCTTCTGCTTTCACATGTATGTTTCTGTATAGCCTTTTTTTTTTTTTTTTTTTTTTTTTTGTATTTTCATGCTTTCAAAGCCTCTGTTTCACATGTTTATTTGTTTGGTTTGCTTTCACATGTTAGAATTAGGGTTCATCTTGTGTTGTCTTATTTTGATGCCATGAACATGCATTCACATGCTCATGCATAATGCCATAGGTGCTGAGTTACTACAAGGTAAGTGAGGTAAATCATGCATTCATATGTACATGCATGTGTTTGTTTATAGGCTTTACCTGTAGGCACAAAGGGGTTTTTGGAGTCGCCACATAATTTTTGCAATGGTTTAGGAACCATATATATAGCATCCTCTTGAGGAAGGACCATTAATCTTACTATTAGAGATATGAGTTTGGAGTTTAAGTACGCTCTTGGGAAGGAGTTAGGTATCTAAGGTCGCCCAACCCTAAGGTTGGCCTCCCATCATTGTGTTTTATGTTTTAACCTCATTAAAAACATTTTCAATATTTGCATCTATACTCACACACACACTAGCATACGTTTAAGCATACAACATGGCATCATCATCCCAAAACAAAATATCATATCTATCCATAAAGCAATAAGGAGCTAAACCCACACCCGAATAAATAAACCCTAGCGTACATCTAACATGTGAAACCCTATCATACATCTAAAACAAGGTAGCAACTTGATCATGGCAGCAAGGTATCATGGCAATCACAAAAGCATACAATTAGGCATAAAACAAACATTCAAGCGACATACATCATCAAATGCATGTTCATACCAATGCATGACTTCCCTTCACTTGCCTTTCAGCAACACAGCACCTATGGCATCAATGCATGGACATGTAAATGAATGGCATGGTACTAAGAAACAAAAAGATAAACCCTAAGCTAAACATGTTAAGGACAAACAAGCATGTGAGCAAAGCAAACAAAAACTTATGAAGTATAAAACATGTGAAAAGAAACCTAAAATAGAAACATGTTATATGAAGCAAAGAAAGAAACAAAAGAATTAGGGTTTTTGGGCAACGGCCTGCGTACGCAGACAGAGACATGCGTACGCAGGCCAAATCCCATATACACAGGATTTGATTTGCGTACGCATGCTCATGGTACACGCACGCAAGTTGTTCAAAACCTTAACCTAGAAACGAACTAAGCAGAAAACAGAGCATGAACTAAAACCCTAATTCTAACAACCAAACATGTTCACAAACATAAAGAGAGCATAAAACTAAACTACACAAACATATACAAACATAAGCTACATAGAAAACAAGATTAAAATGCAGAAAGAAAAGTAGAAAAGAAAAAGAAAGGGTTGGACTCAATACCTCAAATGAGAAGCTTTACAAACTTTATTTTGACCATTCCCCTCAGTCAAATTTATCATAAGTAATTAAACAAGCGATTACTAATCTTAAACTCAAAGGATTGGTGCCAAAAAAGGTCACAATCAAATAAAATTGACTTGAGGGTGTTTTCTGAAAAACTCCCTTTTGATTTATTATTTTCTAGTGAATCTTAGGTTTTTCCCGTGGGATATCTGCGTGTTTTGAAAATGTACCATGTAAGGCTTTATATAGTGGAAAAAAATGGGGTTTGGAACAGCTCCCAGACGATGTAAGATTCATTCCAAACCTTAGTCATTATTGCAGAAAACTTGCCTTTTTCATACTTCTAAAACCCTAGCTGATGCAGAAGTGTGCCTGCGTATGCATGCTTTGTCCCACGTATGCAGGCTGCTGCCCACGTACGTGGGTTGAGGGCCTCTTTGGTCATTTTATTTCCAAAAAAAGATTTTTGCTCTTTTAAAAGTTATATTTTCCATTTTAACACTCCTCAAGTCAATTTGATATTTGAAACTGGCCTTGGGCCTTAGAGTTTGAGCATCATTGGGGAACGGGGGCCCGAGTAGTAAGGGGTACAAAATGCGGTGTCTACAGATGCCCTTCTTTTGATTCGTGAGCTTAGCTAATGGAATCAAAAGAATAAGAGATAAAACATTTTGTTTTGATGTACGACTCGGGCCCAACCCACACACACGACACACATCATGCATACATAGGGCGGGGTGTAACTCCAGAGAATTGCATGGGATTTGTATGTCCGAAGTCCCACTTTTGTTGCTCGGGAAACGAGCAATGACAGGTTCACTATCCTATAACCTATTTTGCCACTTGCAAGCAAATGGCAAGTGACTTACTATCCTAGAGTCACTTAAAAAGGAAAAAGAAAAAACAAACAAGGGTGCTTTTACGAGCTAATCCAACAAACAACAAAAGGATATAGTCTCTGTGGTGTCCATCGAGGTTCTTGCCTTAAACTTCTCTGATTGACTTGCTCCTTTTGCCTTTTTCATTTCTTTGTCTACCTTTCCTGGTGAGGCTCTTGCCTCGGGTTGACCTTGGTATCTTTTTTCTATCTCTATCTCTACCTTTTTCTACCATGCCTACATGTTCAATTCCCGGAGGATATGTGCATAAGTAGTCTTGATTGTTGGATCCACTAGAGATGGTGAAAAGTCGTTGAGGAGTAGGTGTGCATGGGGAGGAATCTTCTTCCTCTTTCATGATTTATTTGGGCTGAGAAACTCACTGAGGAGTAGTAGGAATGGACTCGCTGAGGAGTAGTGTAGATGTGTAATCCACTAGGGAAGAATTTTCTACTTCCTTCATGGTACGCTGAGGACTTTGAGGAAGAATCTTTTGCTTCCTCACTGGGGATACTTTAGGTGTACTTGATCCATCGGGGACACTTTAGGAAAGAATCTTCTGCTTCCTTACTAGGGATTTTTTAAATATGCTTAGGTCCATTTGGGAAGAATCTTCTGCCTCCTCCATAGGGATGATGTTTGATATGCTTGATCCATTAGAGAAGAATCTTCTACTTCCTTACTAGGATGATGCTTGATGTCTTTGATTTATTAGGGAAGAATCTTCTGCTTCCTTATTGGGAATAGTGTTCTTGATATGGTTGATCCATTGGGGAAGAATCTTCTGCTTCCTTACTGGGGATAGTGTTCTTGATATGCTTGATCCATTAGGAGTGGTTTTGGAATGTACATGCTTCATTGGGGGAATAGTCTTCTGCTTCCTTTACTGCTCATTAGGGAGTCCTTTGATGACTTTGTGCCTAATTAGGGCAATCTTGAGATTTTTTATTTATTTTTAGTGCAAGTTAGATTTGATCTTATTTATGTGAGTGAAATAAATTATTTAATAGTACATTTACATGAGAAATCTTGAAAAGATGCAGGCTTTGACATGACACTCAAATAAGAAATAAAGAAAGCCATGGACATGAAAAAGACGCACATTTAAACAAGAAGAAGAAGCTGATCAAGAAAACAACACAGGATTTACGTGAAAAACCCTAAAGAAGGGATAAAAACCACGATTTGAGTAAGAACAAAACATTCTTGCTCAGCTTAGCTTGTATCATTTATGGGGAAAGAGATCAATTTACAATGAGATTGTCTTTTTCTCCTACGAACTCTTTACTTTCATATCAAAATATCTGGTTGGTATCTTGGGTTCTTGCCCTAGAAGTTCAGATGCATGTTCCTTTTATACTCTAAGGAACACGGCTGGATATAAGGACATATGTTAAGTCATCAAATTCTTTCTCTTGAGATCTTTTTATAGCTATGATGCTATCTGCTGACTAAGGGATAAGAATTGCGCCAACGTGGCATTGAGACCCATGAGTAGGTAGCTTTGCCACTGCTTGAGAGACAAGTCTTGGACATTAAGAGGGACATTAGGAGTATTGTGATTGGTACACGTGTTCCCATGGTGACTCATGGTGTACTTAGTCAATAAGGGGTGCCCTCATAGCCTCTGACCTTAAAAGGTCACTATCTCCCTTTTTGTGAGTGCTTGAGTACCATGTTAGGTGTAAATCTTACTTTCTTCCCAAAGTAGTCACGCCTTCAGCACTGACTAAGACAAAATCTTTTAGCCATCACCTACTCTCCCTTGCCTCACAGCTGCTCCACGTGTAGAGTCCAGATTCAACCACTTACACATTCTCCCATGCCTTAGTGGTGTTATGTACAACTGTCTATGACTAAACTACACGTAGTTTAGTGATGAGGTCTAAACTACATGTAATTTAGTCATCAGGTGTATTCCTGCCTTTTCATCTTTTTTTCTCAACGGTTACCAACCGTTTTTTCTTCTTCATCATTCTCTTTATCTCCCTCATCTATTCACATTCTTCATAACTCCTCTTTTTTTCTCTCTACAAAAACCTCATTCTCCTCTCTTTTCCTTACACCTTTTGATTCTCCTACTCTTTCAACTCCCACATTCTCTCATTTTCTCTCTAAACTCTCTTCATTTTCTTTAATGGCACCCAAGGCCAAGAAGTCCTCTTACGTCCTTTCTTCTGATGCATTCCACCTCACCTGCTGGAGTGGGGCAATGAGACTGATGGGGCCTCCACCATTGACATATGGGCCAGAGAATCACATCCCTATGGCTGAATCTGTAAGTTTTCAAACTTTTTCTCATTTTCAAGTTTCTCTTTGATCTTTCATTTTAATGTGTTTTTGGCCATGCAAATGCTTGGGTTTTGTTGTGGGATGGGTTTAGATGAAAACCTGACACATTAGGAGGGGTAGGAACATTTTTAGGATTGATTTTGGATGATGTCTGCTTGAAAATGTCGAAGAACTGCTTCTGTCTGTGCCTCTGCGTGCGTGGGCTTGGGCCTGCGTACGCAACTTGAATTCATGCATACACAACTCTATTTTTGAGTACGCAGGTATGTTCTTGAGGTCCTGCGTACGTGGGTTTTGGCTTACGTACATGGGTTCTCGCCTACATATGCGAGGCCCCTATTTGTGTAGGTAGGCTTTGAACTGCGAACGTGAGACGCTTGGCAGAGGCCCTACTCTGCCCATTTTCACTTCTTTTTCAACTAATTCACTTCTATATGTAATCCTAACCATTGTTATTAATACCGTTTCGTTTCGGCCGGAGCGGCCAGAAAATTTCGTACCAGTGTTGAAACTGGTACGAATCACCCTCTTGTTCCACCTCGGACCAAATTTCGGTTTGTTCCAGCCCGTTCCGGCCATTTCGGCTTGTTTCAGTGAATTTCGGCCGGTAGACATATTTCGGCTGGTACTGAATCTACTGATAAATGCAGAAAAATTTTGCCTTTTCAAGTTTTAATGGCTATTACCTGAATAGAGCCACCCATTGCAGTTCATCTTACTTTCGATCCTTTACAAGTTGAATGGCTCATGTACTCATCCCTTTACAGCAGGTTTCCACCACGTCGACGGTTGCTGAAATGAACCCAGGCCATGGCAGAGGTAGCTGTTGCTGCTGCTTAATTTTCTTTTTCTTCTTTCTTTTCGTCCACTGGTCCTCCTTTAATTCTATTTTGAATTTTCATTGCCTAGTTTTGTGTTTTCTTTCTTGTTTTGTGAACCTAGCACATGACTAGGTGTTGGAAATGACAAAGAGACTTGACAAAAAGTTTTAGGATTTGTTTATGTGGGTTCACACGTAATATATAAAAAATAAAACTATTTTAATATTTAGCTTTAGCTTTTATATTTTGGTTTTTTAATAGTAATTTTTTTTTGAGAAATTTAAATAGTAAAATTGTTTTAATAGTATTTGTTTCTTTTTTTTTTTTTTTAAGAATCAATAGTATTATTATAATTATTGGGTAGATTTTTAGACTTGAAATTGATATATTAGCTGAAATATAGACTTATAGTTTTAAGACTCAATAAATTAAATGGATTTTGACCAATAATATATAAGGAAATATAAGTATATAAAATTATAAATAAAAAAAGTATAAAAAAGGTAACTCCGAAACAGTATGCCGAAACAACCCGGTACCGAAATATTCCATTCCAATAGACAAACCGAATGAGCACTAAAACGGTATTCATAACATTGATTCTAACACCCTTTTTTGTCATTTTTGTATTTGAACATCACTACATCCTTCTTTTATCTTTATTCTTGCATCGAAAATCTCATTTTTCATCATTTTCACTTGAATCGAGAATCTAATGTCATCTTCCTTTTTTGCAATCATCATCCCCTTATGCTAGTAGGGGAAGTACCAATAAGGTGGTGGAGTGGTACAACCTTCTCGTCCTTGAAACCAGGGCCTTTATCAAGGAAGCAGGCTTTGAGCCTATCATTGGCCTTCTTCCGGAAAGGTCTGCAAGTGCTACCTTGGTGCAGTGTCTCATTGAGAGGTGGTGGGATACTACTCACACCTTTCATATTGTTGAGCGGGAGATGACGGTGACTCCCTACGACTTTTATTGCATGACTGGCCTTAGCTTTGAAGGGGCCATCATCAGTTTGGACGGCGTGTCGGGCATCCAGCTAGGTCTCGACATGTTGGGGAGGGAGTACTCTACTAAAACCATCCGCTACTTCGACTTGGTGACGGATTACATGCTTCTCCCACAGAGGACTACAGAGGGGCGTGTCCGTATGGCTAGGGATTTCCTTTTACATTTGTTGGGAGCTTATTTCTTTGCCAATGGTGGGCAAACGATGTCCTTGAGGTGGTTGACCCTTTTTCAAAACTTTGGAGAGGCACGGAGGGCCAACTGGGGGCAGGCATGTCTCGCTTATCTTTACTCGACCCTTGACACTCTCAGTTGGGGTACCTTATGGCAGCTTGTAGAGCCTTGGAAGCTCTTTGAGGTTAGTTCTCTTTCCATTCCTTGCATTTCCATTTGTAGCTTATAGTCTTGCAAACTGTATCTTCTTGCAGCGGTGGGTTATTAGGTATAGCCTCATAACCCTGGGCACCGATCTAATTCTGAAGGAGTTCCCCCGAGTGAGGGCCCACCTTGCTGGGTTAATTTCGGATGAGGTAAGTTTAAGAATTCTAATTTTTCATGCTTCTTCATGCATTTCCCTTAGGATATTCCTCTTCTAACCTTGCATCTTTATACGTTAACTGGACTTGGAACCCGCCACCATTATTGCTTCTGAGATTACTCGGCCCTTTGAAGGAGTGGGCTTGAGGGCACTCTATTTGGCAGAGAGGGTATGGTGTCAACTAGTGGGTAGGGATGACCCACAAATTCTGATGGATCCTCTTGAGTTCATGCTTGCCCCACACTCCATGATCGATGTTGAGTACAATTCATAGGGAAGTGGCATTCCCTATGCCGGGCGACTTCTTGAGGGGTTGGACTATGAGAAGTTCAACATCACCCGTCTTATGCCTTCCCTTACTGCTTAGATATATGCTCAATCTCTTCTTCTTCTTTTCTTTTCCTATGCTGAGTTTATGCTTGCCCCTTTACTTTGTCTTTTTCATCCCATTCTTCATCTTCCTCCTCATTGTCATGGATTTCCACATGTGTGGATTTCTTGAGCCTTCCAACCTAATAAGGCGCCCTCCCATTTCTTAAGAGCTTCTCCATGTTTGTCCAAAGCCTTAAGGATCCTTTGTGCCATTGGGTCTTTCGTGGAGGTAGCCATTGTCTCTTGGGGATTTTCTTCTTCTTGGTATGTATCCTCTATCTTGATTAAGCGCTTTCCTTTCTCTCGAATCCAAATGGGAGTGGGGATGCGTTTTCTTGGCTTTAGCGGTGCAATGATGCCTGAAAAGAAGCTTCATTTTCATTAAGCTCATGTCTCAATTAAAAGGTTCCTTTTACCCTTTGGATACTCTTGGAAAATTCTTAAGTTCATTTTAATGAAGGCCCAATTACAATATCACTCTTTTTCCTCTCATGGATCCTTGCCCTTTATTTCATTATACAATAAAGCTCTCATCTTACTCTTATGGGCTTTCGCTAGAATATACTTAGGAATTTTCAACCCTTTGTCTCAAACTTGGGCCTACAATGTATTTATCACCTTTGGGCTTTTCATTTTTATTCATTATTTCATCACTCTTTTTGAAATAGCCCTTTAGCTAAAATATTTGTAGCCTTCATCTCAAAGTCTATGAAATTCTCATCATTTTAGGCCTAGGCATACAACAAAGAGGCCTAAGATTAGGGAAGTTCATTTTGGCTTTGAAGGACATTGGATGCTAATTCCATAGTGCATTTGTTATCTTATGCCCAAAATCCTCTTTTTCAAAAGGGCTTTTTCCACTTAGGCCTACGAGAGCAATTAAGCTATGGTCTTATGAACCTTTCAAGTTAAGATATGCCTTTGGATTTAGGGACAAGCCTCTTATATGTGAGAAATTCTTTTCTTTTGTTCCACAACATCTTAGGGTATACCATAACTTTAGGGCCATCCCTTCCATTTTTATACCTTTTATTTGTCCCTTAGAATTAGGTGAACACATGATATATGGTTGAACAAACAAGAGACATATAAAGGGTACCCTTCATGATAGGATCTAGGATCTCTCTAGTGTGGGTAGGCTTTCTAAGGCTAAAGAGATAGATAAGTAGGTCACTTACAAATAGGTGGGCTATGATTCCAACCGAGGGCCTAAGTGGACCCCATAGTGGATTGGTAGCAAACCTTTAACGTACTCAAGGCCCATTATAGGGGATGGCACCGATTGTGACTTGGTGGGATGAACTTCAGAAAATTTGGGCCTGAAAAGAACCTTCCATCTTCCTACTCATCACTAACCAAGGTTAAGGGACAAAAGAACAAGTGAAAGTGTGTGCAACAAGTATTGAATTTTTTTTTTCAAGGTTAAGAAATAAGACACATAGGTATTAAACTCATCATCCCCAGTGAAGTCGCCACTGTGGGCAGAACAAAATGGAGTTGCGACCTAGTTGTATGGTCTAAGAACCATGAATATAGCGTCCTTTCGAGGAAGGACCTTTGATCTTATTACCAGAGTTTGGGTTCGGAGTTTAGGTACGTTCTTAGGAAGGTATTAGGCACATAAGATCGCCCAACCCTAAGGTTGGTCTTCCATCATTGTGTCTTATACCTTAACCTCATTAAAAACACTTTCAACACTTGCATCTATACTCACACACATACACACACACGCACACACACACACACACACACTAACATACATCTATGCATACAACATGGCATCTTTCATCCCAAACAAAACATACTTATCTATCAACCCAAACAAAAAAGGAGCCAAACATATTAAAGAAACCCTAGCATTCATCTAACATATGAAAACCCTATCATACACCTAAAACAAGGTAGCAACTTACACATGGCAGCAAGGCATATCATCATAGCAAGAAAAAAAATAATACAAACCCTAATCATACATCTAAACATGTTCCATCATATCATCAAAGTAAAACCCTAACACAAATGCATGGACATTGCTAATGTATGTCTTACCCTTTACTTACCTCTCAGCAGCACAGCACCTATGGCGTCAATGCATGAACATGTGAATGAATGGCATTAAAGCTAAGAAACCCTAATCTAAACCCCAATTTACACATGTGATAACAAACAAACATGTTAAAAGGTAAATAAACAGTTATGGGGCTTGAAATATATGAAAAAGGAGGCTACACAAAATAGACATGTGAGTGCAGAAACAAAACAAACAAAAATTAGGATTTCTGGGTAACGACATCATGCACGAGTCCAGCCTGCAAACACAGGCTAGATCATTCGTACGCAGATCTTTCCACAGAAAACCTAATTTACACAGAAACAAAGCAGAAGCCAAACAAAACATAAAACGTAAAATCTAACAACCTAACATGCTTAAAGACATAAAGAAAACCTAAAACTAACCTAAACAAACATGTGTAAACATAAACTAAACAAAGCATAGATTAAAATAAAGATAAAGGCAGAAAAGAAATAGGAAAAGTTTAAAAGGATATCTTAAAGCAAAAGCTCCTAGGCTTGATTTTTGACTGTTCCTCTCAGTCAAATCTATCATAATTCAATAAAAGAGTGATTAGAAATCTTAAGTTCAAAGGATTGGGGCTAGAAAAGGTCCTAATCAAATAAAAATGACTTGAGGGTGTTTTATGAAAAACTCCTTTTTGATTCACTATTTTCTAGTGAATCTTAGGTTTTTCCCATGGGATTTCTGTGTGTTTTGAAAATGTACCATGTAAGGCTTTTTATAGTGGAAAAAATGGGGTTTGGAACGGCTCCCAGACGATGTGGGATTCGTTTCAAACCTTAGCCATTATTACAGAAAACTTGTCTTTCTTATGCTTCTAAAACCCTAGTTACATACGCAAGAATGTGCTTGCATACGCATGCTTTAGCTCGTGTTCATAGGCACATTCCTGCGTATGTAGCTAGGGTTTCAGAAGCATGGAAAATGCAAATTTTCTGCAATAATGGTTAAGGTTTGGAAGGAATCTCACATTGTTTGGGAATCATTCCAAACCTCATTTTTTCCACTATAAAAAGCCTTACATGGTACATTTTCAAAACACATAGAAATTCAACGGGAAAAACCTAAGATTCACTAGGAAATAGTGAATCAAAAGGGAGTTTTTCACAAAACACCCTCAAGTCAATTTTATTTGATTGAGACCTTTTCTGGCCCCAATCCTTTGAGTTGAAGATTACTAATCACATGTTTATTGACTGTGATAGATTTCACTGAGGGGAATGGTCAAAATCAAAGCTTGGGAACTCCTTTTGAGGTATCAAGCTTCAACCCTTTCTTTTTTATTTTCTGTCTTTCTTTTCTATTCTAATCTTGCTTCTTTGTTTAGTTTATGTATATACACATTTGCTTATGTTAGTTTTATAGTTCTTTTTATGTTTTGAGCATGTTTAGTTGTTAGAATTAGGTTTTTTTTTTGTTTTTGTTTTGTTTTCTGCTTCGTGTTTCTAGGTTAGGGTTCTTGAACAAGTTCCATGCATGTATGTCATGAGCATGCGCACGTAGGTTAAATCCTGCGTACGCAGGTCTCTGGCTGAGTACGTAGGTACTTGCCTAGAACCCCTAATTTAGATCTTTTATGTTGTTTGGTTTGTTTGCTTCACATGTTTTACCCCGTATCTGGGTCTCTGTCTTACATATTTGCTTGTCTTCAACATGCTTAGATTAGGGTTTTATGTTTGTTTCTTGCTTTTAATGACATGAACATGCATTCACATGCCCATTCATGATGCCACAGGTGTTATGTTGTTGAAAGGTAAGTGAAGGTAAGCCATGCATAGGTATAAACACGCATTTGATGGTGTATATTGTTGAATGCCTTGCTTTGTGTCTTTCAATGCCAATTATATGCTTTACATGATCTTGTGATTGCCATGATATGCTTGCTGCTATGTTTGGTTTACTGCCTTGCCTTGAAATGTATGATAGGGTGTTCACATGTTAGATGTATGTTAGGGTTCTTAGACTGTTTGGGTTTGGCTCTCTTTTGCTTTAAGTTGATATATATATATATATATATATATATATATGTTGTTTTGGGATAAAGATGCCATGATTGTATGTTAGATGCATGTTAGTGTGTGTGTGTGTGAGTTTAGAATGCAAGTGTTGAAATCGTTTTTAATAAGGTTAAGGTGTAAGACACGATGATGGGAGGGCAACCTTAGGGTTGGGCAATTTTGGGTGCCTAACACCTTCCCAAGAACGTACCTAAACTTTGAACCCATACTCTGGTAGTAAGATCAAGGTCCTTCCTCGAAAAGGACGCTATATATATGGTTCCTAGACCATTGCAAAGACTAGGTGGTGACTCGCTGACTCCCCCCTTATGTCCACTGAAAGCCTACAATCAAACTAATCTAGCCTAAGCATGTTTACGACCTAAAGGATCTAAACTAAACTACTAAAGTAATAAAAAACTTAATTAAATTAGTGTTGATACCCATTTTTGATAAAAAGCGCCCAACGGTAGAAAGGCCAAACAGCAAGCAAAAAATGAAGAAGAAGAGGTAAAAGCAAAGCAAGATAGAAACAAATGGGCCATAAAAGCCCAAAGAAGAAAGGAAAAAAAAGAAGAAGAAACTAGTGGGCCAACATGGTAGGAAATGGTAGCAAACAGGCCCACATGCACAATAAGAGGTAAAAACAATGCAAAATAGAAGCAAATGGGCCATAAAAGCCTAAAGAAGAAAGAAAGAAATATATAAAGCCCAGTGGGCCAACATGGCAGGAATTGGCAGCAAATAGGCCCACTAGCACAATAAGAGGTAAATGCAAAGCAAGATAGAAGCAAATGGGCCATAAAAGCCCGAGGAAGAAAGAAAGGATGGAATGAAAGCCCAATGAGCCGGTCTAGCAGGAAATCATGCCAGGCAAACCCATAAGCCCAAGAAGGGATGGAAGAAAACAAGGTAAGCCAGAAAAGCCCACGTCATTCTCCATAGAGGATAAGCACGAGTAGAGGGGACACGCAGTAGGACGAAACAAAGCCAACCTACAACGACAGAAATGGCATGGGAATGAAAGAAAACAAAAACAGAGGGTAGTGGAGCAAACATACAGTAGCCGAAGCATCACCAACTTGTACCCAGCCAATATAAGAAAAGTGGGTCCACGTTAAGGGATTCAGAGGGTGTGGTTTGGTAGAGGGGGGAAAAATAGCCTATTTTTGGTTTCCAACTAGGGCCTCTTTTGGGAAAATACTTTGCTGGGATGAAATTTTTCCCAAAAGGGGTGGTAGACGGCTAAGACCACTTGATGCATGCCAGAGAGGTAGGTAATAAGAAACCCCGAAGCCTTATCCGTTCAAACAAAAGGGAAAGGCTTATAGCAAGATCAAACAAAGGGAAATTTGTAATGGAATGGGTAGTGGAAGAAGAGAATGCACTAGGCATGTCCAGTAGTGGTAGTGGATGGACAACCAATAGGTTGGTAGGTAGCCCTGAAAGGGTGTCCATGATAGACCAGAAACAGTTGGTAAAGCCCTAGAGGTAAAAGGGAGAAATCCCATAAGATCAGCCCATTATAAATAGGGGTAGTTGCCATAGATGGAAGGGGGAGGAGCGACCCAAGGCAAGAAAGAAAACACGGCAGAAAGGCATGCATCAATAGACTATCTTTTCCCTCCCTCTTTAGCAAACCCATTCTTTGAAATCCTAGAAGCAACAACAAGTAGCCATTTAGGCCTATTCTCCAGAATGCACTACTTTCATGGCATGGTCCAATAGTAAGGTTGTTTAGGTTGGGATTCGGGTTCTTTTTGGTTCACTTCCTGCGGGGAAATTCAGCATCTCACCTTCATCGCAAACGTTTGCTTAAATAATTTTACTTGCTGTATTAGTTATCTTGCTAGGCTTGTGCACAGATTGGCCTATAACATGGTCCTGCTAGAATATTGGGTTAGACCCAACTTTCCGACCCATAGGAGAACGAGCTTGGGCATAGCAAAACAGGCTTCAGCCCGTTAACACAAAAAAGACCTACAATTAGAATTTAAAAGAATTGAAGAGGAAAAAGAAAAGAAGGCTTACCTCTAATCGAGAAACCAAATCTTCATCTTAACTGTTCCCCTTCCCCTTGGTTGATTTGTGTGAAGATTCTACAAAAAAAGAAAAAAAAATTAGTAAAATTTTGAACTAAAGGACCAATGATCGGTGAGAGGCCTTGACCAAGCAAGATTAAGAAATCAAAGGACTATAAAAAAAGGGAAAAAAGAATTTTTAAAGAAAAATCTCACTTTTTTTACTCCAGAACCACTTTTTAGTGATTCTAATGCGCATTTCAATGAATACTTGCTTGTGTTTTGAAAATGGGGCTAGTGAGGCTTTTTTATAGTTGAAATTCGGGGTGCGAAACTTTCTTCTAGTGATGTGGGATCAATCTTGCATCAAATTTTTGATAGAAAATTTCCATAAAAGACTCCATCAACTCTTGCCTGAGTACACAACAATCGATTCCTACCCATGCAGCAGTGAGATTGCATACGCAAAGCTAGGGTTATTTAGGGGTTTTTTTTTTTAGTGTGAAAATGTTTGAGTTCTCTTGCATCTTACTTGATCAGTTCTTCTTGGTAATGGGTTCCTTGAATGTTGTCAGTGGGGATTAGGGGCTTAAGTCATCTATGGTACAAAATCTACAATAGCCAAAATGCAAGGATTTTGAGTTGGAAACAAAATTAAAAAGAGGTTAACAATTTTGGGAGGTGTGGACTCGATGGTAGCAATATATTATCAAGGGGATTGAGAATCTCATGAAGAGACCCAAGAATGAATTAAAAAAAAATAGGGGACCCTGCATCTATAAAAATTTGGGTTGGGCTTATTTAAGCTTTAAAAAATAGAGTAGTAAACAAAATCCAAGTCCAATAGCAATAAATAAAATTTGGTAGGGAAGCAATTTAGTGCAAGTGGGCTTGTATTGCTACGCCACGATAGCTGTCATGTGTCCCGTCCTCTTCCTTCTGAAACTCCCCATAAAAGTACAAAAGGCCCCCCACCTTCTTCTTCTTCTACATTGGCATCGTCCTCTTCTAATTATCACAAACGTAAAAAAGAAAGAAGAATACCCACTCTCTCCTCCGATCGCCAAAATAATATAAAATAAAGCAGCTGAGCCATGGCTAAGAAGAGGAAGTCCGCAGCGACGAGCCTGGACGAGGTGGATCGGACCATGTACGCGTCGTTTTGCAGCGCAGCTAACTCTCTCTCCCAACTCTATACCCAGGCCATGAACCACCAGAAACTCTCTTTCCAAGCCGGTGAACGACAAGGCCTTGTGCGTATATTATCACTCTTTCTCTACTTTTTTTTTTTTTTTCCACTTTATTATGCTATTATCGTTTTCATGATTTTTTATTTATTTATAAATTTTTTTGGAGAAAAACTAAAACCCATATAATAATTTTTGTTTAAATTTTTTTTTTGATTATTTCGTTTTTAGTTTGATTGTTCATTAGATTGCATTACATTCATCAATTGAACATGTTGCTCTGTTGTTTGGAGTTAGTGTTGTGATTGTATAGAGTTGAATTATGTTTTCTATGTTCTTTTGTTTAGTTATAGTTAGTGTCAATTAAGATTATTGAAAGTTAGAATAAGAAAAGCTCCAATTTTTTTTTTTTTTTTTTTGGGTTCTAAAATACTATTTTTTTTATTCGGAGGATGGGATGGATACTTGTGATGTAGGAATGGTGTGTGATTGATTGAGCAACAATCAATAGCTATCTTGCTTTATGGAGGTAGGGAACTTCAAACACTGGATAATTATATAGTGTTGATCTCTAAAATGTCGGCAAGCATGATTGTTTTAATGCAACTTGGTTGGAATTTTTAGTATTTGAAGTGCGCACGTTTAGTTTTAGAAGAGTCTCTGATTGCAAGGTGAAATATGCTTAATTAATATAAAAAAAAAATTTAAGTAATTGCTAAATACTAAATGTAAAATTTGGGAACGAACGGGGTTTAGTTTAAGTACGTTTAAGATAAGGATTAATTTTTGACTTTCCCAAAGTTTTAGCTAGCAATGCAGCTACAAGATTTAGCAATGTTAGCAATTTAAGGGAGAAAGGCTGCATTTTTCGTGTACTCTTATGTATGTGAGTAAGAACTTTAGTAAGAATCAGACCTGAGACCTATTGTATCCATCTAAACTAAATTTTTTAAAACAACTAAACAAGTTTAAACAAATATGAACTGAAGGGGAGAGTCTATCTTTGATATGTGAATCAGATCTTACTATGATATTTTTGTTATACATGGTGTGTTGATTCATCTTGTGTATTTTACAGAAATCTTTATTGAAGTGTGATATTGAGATACTTGAAGATGTAGAACAGGTTTGCAAAAGGTCTGATATGGGCTAAATACGTTACTAATTGAATATATACAATCTGAAAGAAACAACCCTGCTGAAAGTTCTTTAGCTTCAGGATTTTTTTAATATCAAGCTTTTTAAATACCTCGAAATAAATGAATGAGAGTATTTTAAAGGGGAAAAAAAAATCCCAAATAGTATTGGATGGTATCAAGAACATTGTTCTTGGGTATCTAGTTATTGTATTGGCTCATGGCTGTAGGTAAAGAAAATTAGTGTTCATTTTTGCTTTCTTTGTTGTGCTCTAGAGGGGCCTTGCTATTAGAATTTAAAATTTCCCGTGGAAGTGTGTTTGGAGTGGCAAAGTACCCAAGAAAGGGACTTTCTTTGTTTGGATAGTAGGGTTGGATAAGATTTTGACCATAGATAACCATATTAAGAGGAATATGGTATTGGTATACTGGTGTTGCATGTAGAAGGATTTCTTTTGCCTTTTGCTTCATTACCAGATTGCGCATGATTTGTGGGCATTTGTTTTCTTTGCTTTTGGGGTGCATTGGGTGATGCTGTACATGGTGAATTGGTTATAGAGGTCTTCTCTTGTTGGAAAGGGTTGCATGAGAGGCATATTAATACCTGGGAAACACAGGAATGGTGAAATTGCCAACTTAATGGTGTCGGATACGTTTCTAACATGGACACAAACGTACCAGTGTTGGATACGTTTCTAACACAGACACAAACGTGTCAAGTACGTCCTTAGCAGGGGAAAATCATTTTTTGAATTCGGATACGCCGCCGACATGGTTGGGACACATCTGTGACACGGAAAGGCCAAAAACAGGGGAAAAAAAAGGAAAAAAAGAAAGGAAAATCACACCCCAGTTGATGTCGTGTAGTGATCCTCGTCAAAATCAACTCTAACCCCGTCGTTCTCACTTCTATAGTTCTCCTCTTCTCTGTCACATTTGTGACACGGAAAGGCCAAAAACAGGGGAAAAAAAGGAAAAAAAGAAAGAAAGGAAAATCACACCCCAGTTGATGTCGTGTAGTGATCCTCGTCAAAATCAACTCTAACCCCGTCGTTCTCACTTCTATAGTTCTCCTCTTCTCTGTTTCTTGCTTTGGATCTGGTACTGTGGTACGGCATCGCCGCTTAACGGCTTAAGCCACAAATCGGCAACTTCTCACTATCTCGGTCTCAGTCCTCCATTGATCATCCATCGGACCACTGACCACCAATAAGTCCCCTCTCGGTCTCACTTTCTAACTCTCTCTTTCTCGCTTTCTCTCGCATTCACTCTTTGATGAGTCTATTTGTTGACTACACTTGCCGACTCTTCAATTCACTCTTTGTTTTAACTTTTGCTTGTTCTAATGTGTATTGTTTACTTTGTTTGTTGTCTTTTAGTTAATATATTATTATATTTATTGGGTGGGTCAGTGTTTGTTTTGGTGATTACTTTTTTTTTTTTTTTTTTTTTTGATAAGTAAGAATAGAATATTATTAATAAAAGAAAAGCAAGAGAAACACAAAGAGTTCACGGTAGTGAACAAAGGAAAAAAAGAAACAACAAGACAAAAAAAAAAATAGCCCCTAATCTATTCTAATAGAAGAAATAAAATCCGTAAGGGTAGAACAATTTGAGAAACCCCAACATCGAGACCAATCAAAGAGGGTCCTTTGGCACAACTCTAATAACTGAACCACAGATTTCCCCTCATCCTCAAAAGCCCGCCGATTCCGTTCAGACCAAATAGTCCACATTAAACAGCCTGGGACCAAATCCCAGATATCAGAACTATGCTTCCCAAGCCAATGAAACCAACAGAATAATAAGTCCTCAACTGAACCTGGCATGACCCAATTGATCCCAAACAACTGAAGCATATGCATCCACAAAGAATGAGCTATCGGACAAAAAAGTAACAGGTGATCCACAAATTCCGCATTACAACAGCACAAATAACAACGATTCACCAAAGGACGACCACGAAGCATAAGATTATCCAAAGTTAGAATCTGACCATGAACTGCTGTCCACATAAAAAAAGCCACCCTATTGGGAACCTTAACTTTCCAAATACCCTTCCAAGGGAAGGTGGAGGGATCTGCATTACGAATCTTATGATAGAAAATTGAAATAGCGGAAAAATAAAAGATATGACCTAGGAAGAAAATTGACGTAGGGATCTGCATTACTTATTACTTATTGACGTAGGACAACCAGAAGAAAATTGAAATAGCGGAAAAATAAAAGATATGACCTAGGAGTCAGCACCTAGGCCTTACTTGGAGTCAGCACCAAGCGAGGAAACCACTAGGAGTTAGCACCTAGGGTAGACCTGGAGTCAGTACCAGACCAAAGAAAGACCAAACGACTATTGTTTTCATTCATCAAAATATCAACTATCTCCTCAAGGACTACAATAGGTTGCTTATAAAGGATTGCTAAACCCTAGTTCTAATTGGCTAGAAAACCTTAATTGCCTTATTAAAAAAATAACCTTGCTTCCCAAATTAAAATACTAATAGCCCAATAAACTATTAGGGCCTAAAACATAAAAATACAATTGACTTGCAAATATAAATAATATTAAATAATAATTTTCTTGCATCTTTCGCATCATTCTCCTCTGGTTGGAGAAAACTCGGTCTCGAGTTTTAAATTATTGAAGGATTAGGATGCTGACAAATAACACTTGCTTCAAGTCTGAAATTACCTTAGGGAGCACAAGGAAAAGAAAAACTTTGAATTCCACCACATCAAACTCATTTGGAATAACAAAATCAATGTGTGGAATCAGTATAATCTCTTCTTGAACCTTATGAATCATAGGAAGCATTAAGGTTTTAACCTCTTCAACCTCACCAAGATGTAGATCTTCAAGGACTAAGGAGGGTTGATCAGAAGCACATTCATCAACTTCAACTTTCACATCATGTGCACCCTCTAACATAATACTCTTTTTAGGCACCATCTCTTCACCTTGCTGCTCTTCAATGGATTCATTTCCTCGCACGCATGTTAAAGCAACACTTGTCGAGGCATGTACGTCTGTGTTAACATTAGGTGTTGGTGTTGTGGAGGATTCTCCACGACCAAGATATCATCATCAATGTTGTCTTCTATTGGGGTAGCAATAAGTTCATTGTGATCTAGTATTCTTGGTTTTCCAATTGAATCGGTTTGAGTCATCTTTTGCTTCATCTGAGCAATCCTGTCTTGAACATTTTTTATGAGCTCCTTTAATTCCTTGGTAGATTGTTCAAAAGTGCGCTGAGGACATGAAATGGGATGAGGATTCATCGTATTTGCTTCAACTTGAAAAGTACCACACTGAGATTGGGGTAGATACTTAGCTCAATAGTATGGCGACAAATACTCATCACAAAACTTTTCTTTTATATCTTCCCACACACTGATGGCAGGTTCATAATTCATATAGCGGAAATATTCAAGTTTCTCCCAAAACCTTTGTGCGTTACTTCTTAACTTCAACTTGGCATTCCTAATCTTTTTGTTATCTGCAAAATTTGCTTGCTCAAAGAATTGCTTCATCCCATTCATCCAGTTGACAATCTCGTGGATAAGTATTATCATTATCAAAATAATGTGCTTCAGATATTACCATAGCTCACCTTGTCAGTGGTCAACTTACTGCACTTGATAGTCACGGGCTTGGCTCCTCAATTGAGTGGGTCTAATTGGACAAAATAGATCTGTGAAAAAAAAACAACTTAAGGGCTCATACGTGCAATAGGCTGGCAGCAACAACACTTTATTTATTTTATTTTATTTTATTTTGTGTGAAATACAATAAAGAAATAACTACAATTTAAAAATAAATTCTACTATGGCCAAACATTAAAAGCATTGGAGCTGAAGAAACTAGAAGCAAAGAAACTAAAAGAGAAAAGAAATGGCGGAGCAGTCACGAGTGGCGCTAGAGTCAACGGCTCAGAGGTTGTATGGGCTCGCAGGTGTTCGCTGTCAGCGGTGCTCAATGGTGCAGATCGGAGCTCGATGGAACCTGTGAAGCATGAAGCGGCATGTTGGGAGTGGCATTGACGGGGAGTTGGCGTAGGTGGTTCTTGGCGGCTCTCGTTGACTTCAAACTCCTTTGTTTCTAGTCTGGTGGCTGGTGGTTGTTGGGTTCTGCGGCGGTGGGTGTTGATTTTATGGGTTTTGGTGGCTGGTGAGTGATGGGTCTTGCGTGGGTCTCTTTTTTTTTTTTTTTTTTTTTTTGTGGTGATTTTTTTTCTAGTTCTGGATTGACTACGAGATGCTTCAGACAGATCGATGTTTGCTTTGATACCAAAACTGACGCAGGACAACCAGAACGAAATTGAAAGAGCCGAAAAATAAAAGATGACTTAGGAGTTAGCACCTAGGCCTTGCTTGGAGTCAGCACCAAGCGGGGAAACCACTAGGAGTTAGCACCTAGGGTAGACTTGGAGTCAGCACTAGACCAAAGAAAGACCAAACGGCCATTGTTTTCATTCATCAAAATATCAACTATCTCCTCAAGGAGTATAATAAGTTGCTTATAAAGGATTGCTAAACCCTAGTTCTAATTGGCTAGAAAACCCTAATTGCCTTATTACAAAAATAACCTTGCTTCCCAAATTAAAATACTAATAGCCCAATAAACTACTAGGACCTAAAACATAAAAATACAATTGACTTGCAAACATAAATAATATTAAATAATAATTTTCTTGCATCTCCCGATCTGTTTGAAGCCTCACTGCAGAACCAGAAAAGTATAAAATATATATATATATATATATCATTGCCGTGTTTCTCATCCCATCAAATCACAATTCAAACCCATAAGAAGTTAGCGCCGTCACTAGCCTTCATCACCAGCAGCGTCCCCATCACATCGGCGACTTCCAATTTCATTGTCCAGTACCACCACAACGACGATCCAGCCTTCAAACAGCCATCTGCTCACCGCTCCAATCAACGCCAGACCATCTCCGTCGACCTGCAAGCCTCGATCTTGATCCTTGTCAGTGTTGCACTGCCAGAAGCCCTACATCTCGTGCGCCACTGCTGGACCAAACTTCGATGCAGATCTGACCAAAGCTCACTGCTATTCTCATGCGAGCCTCACCTCTGTCTACACAACCTATATTGCGTTTTGAAGTTTTGTTGTTTGTGTTTATTAGTCACCTCAGGACAAGGCAGACACGTGAGTTCACTTACAAAGCCAGCCCATTAGCCCTAAGTGGGTCACGCCACTTTGGGTTTGAAGTTTCTTTCTTTTGGTTTAATTTGCTGGTTTGAAATATTGTCTCTATATTCTTTACGTGTATACCAAAAAAAAAAAAAAAAGACTTCCTTTCATAGTGAACTTGAGAAGCAGCTTAAGGAGGCTGGGAATAGACTCCTTAACCATCCTTCCTCCATTGATGACCTCCTTACTCTTCTTGATGAAGTTGAAAATTTGGTAGCATATGTGGAGCAAGTACCATCCAAATCAATGCGAGATGCACTTTTTCCCTCAATAAAGGCTCTGATCAATAATAAACTTTTGAGACATGTTGAAATGGATGTGAAGGTTTCAGTTGTATCTTACATTATTGAGATTACAAGAATAACAGCACCAGATGCCCTATATGAGGATGAGCAAATGAAGGAAATATTTCAATTGATTGTGGCAGCATGTGAAAATATGTCTCATGTGTCTACTTGCTCTTATAAGAAGGTGACTTCAATTCTTGATACCATTGCAAAGGTCCAATTATGCTTGGTGATGTTGGATCTTGAGTGTGATGCATTGGTTGTTGAGATGTTTCAAAGTTTCTTGAAGATGATTATGTCCAACCATCCACCTGCTGTACTTTTAGCCATGGAAGCAATTATGAGCCTGGTCATAAATGAAAGTGAAGACATTTCCTTTGATCTTCTTAGTTCACTTTTGGCTATTGTGAGAAAGGCAAATCAGAATGTTTCACCTATTTCGTGGACATTGGGGGAGCAAATAATCACTAGGATTAATGCTCAGCTAGAAAAGATATGACCTAGGAGTCAGCACTTAGGCCTTGCTTGGAGTCAGCACCAAACGGGGAAACCACTAGGAGTTAGCACCTAGGGTAGACCTGGAATCAGTACCAGACCAAAGAAAGACCAAACGGCCATTGTTTTCATTCATCAAAATATTAACTATCCCCTCAAGGAGTACAATAGGTTGCTTATAAAGGATTGCTAAACTCTAGTTCTAATTGGCTAGAAAATCTTAATTTCCTTATTACAAAAATAACATTCCTTCCCAAATTAAAATACTAATAGCCCAATAAATTACTAGGACCTAAAACATAAAAATACAATTGACTTGCAAACATAAATAATATTAAATAATAATTTTCTTGCATCTTCCGCATCACTTATTTTTTGTTTTTCCTTGTAGTTAGCATATGACTGTAAAATGATAATTTTATTTGATATTCAATGGGTCTTAGTTTGTGATCCTTTTTTGATTTTTGGTCTGTATATGAATATTATTATTTGACTTTTTTTTTGGTTATTGAATTATTGTTTTTACTTACTTTTTAAATTCAAAATAAATATAAATTGTGTCCAAATATAAAATACATATACCTAAAAATAAATATTAATTAATTGTCGTATCCTAATTTTTCAAGAAATGTCGTGTCACTGTACTATGAATCATGTCCATATCTGTGCTACATATTTGATAGTGGCATATGGTTCATGACTCCTGATTGTGTTATGTGGGTAATTTGGAAGGTGTGGAATTGTTGCACTATCGAGGGCATGGGGAGATTTTTGATTGAAATTAAGTTTACTTTTTTGCACGTTATTTGAATTTTGTACAATGTAAATTTTTTTTTTTAATGGGGGAGTGGGGGTTCATCTAATTTTTTAGTTGATCTCTTTGATAGCAATCTCTTTGACAGCTAGTGTAAAATTCAGTCACTCTATTATGAATGGATCCACTATAGATGCTAAATACATGTGGCCGATCTTGGCTAGTCCTTGAGGATCTATAGTGAACTCAAAATTTGGGACTAAAGCTTTGTTGTAGATGTAATAAAAGCGTAACTCTAAAAGGAAAAATCTTGGGGTTTAAGTGATAGCTCAGTGGTATTGGCACCCTTTGTGGTGACCAATATTTATTACTTATAAAGAAATGTACTTGTTAAATGACTTGGATTTTGCTTGCATAAATGATAAAAGTGCAAGATATCTTGGAAGTTGTACAAAGAATTTGGGTTTATAATTTAATTTAAAGAAAAAACACAAGCGGGGTTTAGTCAAATCAATTGGTAAAGTTTTTTAATCATTGAATAAGAGATTTAGGGTTCGAATTTTGCATACACCAAAAATAAATTGGTGTCTTGGCTTGATGATACGGAGTAATTATCATGGAGTGGATACTATAGGATGTTGATTGATAGAGGAATTTAACTTAATGACTTACAGGAGTAAGCTATGATTTAGGGCATTACTTCTCCTTTCGTTGCTATACAAATATTAAAGACGCTACCCTCACCTAGGGAGTCTCAGTGGTAAGGGAGCGTGCCTGAACTAACTGTAAACCCAAATATCTTTGGTTCGACTCCTAGTTGAGGCATTTTGCGATTTACCATATGCCTACTCAGTGGGGGTGTGTAAGGGTGTGTAAGCATCGGGGTTTGGCCCTCAAGGGTGGTCCCACTAGCCCATACCTTGAGGGGGTTCCTTATTTTAAAAAAAAAAAGTATATATATATATATATATATATATATATTGAAGAGACTTTAGCCATGGCTCGAGCTTTGGAGCAGAAGTTATGTTATATCTCAATGGGCAATTGGTACCAGATTATATATTTACATGGCAGGACTGAATCTTTCACCAAAATGTTATGGTCAAATCCAATGGATTTTATTGCTTATATATATAAGCAATAAAATCCATTGAAAGGAAAAAAATCTAAATTAGTGCAACCCTATTAGATCGAAAGTATACAAAGTGTTAGTGCCTCATCACCATCTATATCCTACTCCTCAAGTTGGCGCTCCAAATGAGCCCAACATGCAAACGTGTTACCCCAAATACTTCTAACAATACTTTTAGATTGACTGCATATTAGCTAGGTTGCACTGACACGCCATTTTTGGTGTTGTGTCGGTGTCCGACATGTGTTGAACACCGGAACCGGTACGATTCGCCGGACTCCGGTGTCCGAGTAGTCTCTCTCTCTCTCTCTCTCTCTTTTTTTTTTTTTTTTTTTTTTACACGGCGCTGACGTGGCTCCGACATGTTCGACACGCCAGTAGTGAAAAAAAAAAAAAATCACAGATTTTGACAGACGGACTTACCAATACCATAAATTTTGTGATATACCCTAAAACAACAAGTCTGAGAAGTCATTAGACTGAAACCCACATCTCAAGTTCTCACTTCTCAACCCCCCCACCCTCCCTCTGACCTTTGCCCGTTGTTGTTGCCCTTTGTCCCTCACTGGAGCTAGATCGGGCCGATCGGCAAGCTCCATAGACGTTGACGCCATGCCTTGTACCTTCCGATCTCTCTCTCTCTCGGCGTGGACAACAGGTCAGGTCTGACCTCTTTTAGCTTCTCTCTGTTTTTTTTTTTTTTTTTTTTTTTTTTTTTTTCCAGATATTTGGCCATTTGGTTTGGGTGACAGTGAGAGTGGGATATAATATAATGTTGTTACTGCCATATAAGTTATACCTTATAACTTATATATATATTTTTTTTGTTTCTTCACATAAATGTATTTTATGTCTAAAAATATTAAAAAAATATGCCTAAATATAAAATTTAATTAATTATTTAATTGCTGTGTCCACGCCATGTCGTGTCCCTGTTTTTCAAAAATTGCCATATCGCTGTGTTGGTGTTGGGGTCGGTGTCGGTGTCCGTGCATCATAGCATTTTAGTTTCTTGGAGAGCCCAAAGTGCAAATGTGTTCTTCCAAATACTTCTAACAATACTTGTAGATTGGCTGCATTTTAGTATCTTGGAGACCCACTGTCTGCATTCCAACCTCTAAGAAAAGTTTTTAATTTTTGTTCATTTTGGGCTATCGTTCAATCACTGAACATTGCATGATAGGTTTTTAACTGCATGATGATTGTAATTATAGCTCCCTTACCCTTCCTGACGCTCCTCTACCCTCACTTTTATTTGTGTCATAGTTAATAGTGCAAACCAAATTCCTCTATTCCCACATAGCTTCAACTTACCTCTTGGGCTTTGTCTTGCTATAGTTTGCATTTTGTTGTATTGTTTAATCTTTACGAACAAATGCAAAACTTGTTCTGCAAAGCCTTCAAATGAAACTCCCAAGAATTTGCTTAAGTGCCTTTATATGTGCATTACCCACTCTAACATGTCTGAGTTGTTATTATCCTCTGCACTTTGGGTTTCTGTTTGAGTTCAACTTGTTAAGGGTGGTACTTTTGTTGGGTCTTTGTAGGGAACTATTTCCAAGCCTGTGGTGCCTCCCTTTGTGTCAATTTGTCAATTTCCATACCTAGATTACAACTTGCATCCTCCATTGTTGATGTATAATAAGGCATGTTGCCATGGGAGAGACCATGCCCCTCTAGTATTGTGGTCACCACCAACTTCATTGGCCGGTTCTCTATGCTGGGAACCAGCCACCCAGCCATATATGCAGCTCCACACTCCACTCTGCTTGTGCTTCAACCAATGTGAGGTCCATGTCATCAATCATCAGTCCATCTCATCAATCATCATTTCATCTCCATGAGACTGACTATTTTTGCTCTCATCAATGTGTATAGGCCCTGTAGTGTCTTTGTTTTATATGTGTGTTTGTGTGGATTTTGGTCCATTTTCCTTTATAATATATATTTTTAAGTAATAAAGTTTTATTAATTTAAAAAAATAGGGCCACCCAAGTATAGAGGGAGTATACGACTAGAGACTATACAATCAATCACACAAATTGCATAAATCTATCAAATCACAAATCAAACATTGAGATTGACTACGTAATACTCAACCAATCCAACAAAGTTCTAAAGAAAAATAGTTTTAGATTAGACAAAGTTCTATCTTTATCTTCAAAGCACTAGTTATTCTTCCCCCTCCAAAGACACCACATCAAGCAATGCAGGGTAGCCATCCATATATAACCATTTCTATGACACCCAAAAACGACCTTGCCAACCAACTAATAACTCAACCACAGACTTTGGCATTACCCAAGAAACTCCAAACAAACCTACCACCAAAGACCACAAATCCAAAGCAATAGGGCAATGACGTAATAGGTGATCTATTGATTCCCCGTTATATTTGCAAATATAACACCAATCCAGAATCCAAAAAATTCCTTCTTCTTAAATTTTCACTTGTCAAAATTTTCCTTGGATAGTAGTCCAAGCAAAGAAAGCAACTCTAAAAGGAATCTTCCGTTTCCATATGCTTTTCCAAGAAAAAGACTGAACAGTATTATGAAGTAGGACCTGATGGAAACCACTAAGCTGAAAACCCTTTTTCTTATCCGGTTCCCAACACATCTTATCCTTCCCACTCCTAACTGACGTACCATAAATAGTATCCATGAAATTCAACAAAGACTCCAATTCCCAATCTTGCATAGCTCTTATAAAATTGACATCCTAGTGGATGACCCCATTGGTAAACTTCAAAAGATTAGCCATGCACGCTTCCTTCTCATTGCTAATCATGAATAACTCGGGAAAGCACATTGCAAGACAACTCTCCCAATGTCACCGATCCTGCCAAAACTTCACCTTAGACCCATCTCTGATCTCAAACTAAATATAACATGACAAAATGGGCTAACCCTATCTAATATTCTTCCACAAACTTACTCCATAAGGACGAGGAGCTGAATTGGAACACCAACCTCCCATTCACATCCATATTTCACCTATGTCACTTTCATCCAAAGTGCATCCCTCCCAATCCTAAAGTTGCATAATCACTTTCCTAGCAAGGCCTCATTAAAACGCCTCAAATTTGTAATAGCCAAATCACCTGCTGAAAGAGGAGCACATATCTAAGTCTAGTTGACTGGATGAAATTTTGACTCATCCCCCAAACCACTCCATAAGATATTTTGCTGAAGTGGTTCAATTTGGTTAGCCATATCAGCATAATGGGAAATAAAGAGAGAAAATAGGTCAGCATATAAGATAGAGTAATTTTAATTAAGTGACTCTACTTCCCTTGGATAAGTATATCTGTTTCCATCCCTCCAGCCTCCTTTCCACCACCAAATAGGATTATGTATCATCTCCTCCTCTAGAATTTAGCACCCAAAGGAAGACCTAGGTATTTCATTGGAAGCAAACCCGCTGCTTGCAACCTAAAACATCCACCAGCTCCTCAATATTAGGAACCGCTCCCACAGGCACCAGTTTTGACTTGCCTAGGTTTATTTTCAGACCCAATATCGCCTCAAACCAAATAAGCATCAGTCCGATGTGGCTGATCAAGATCAGCATCGCAGAAAATCAAGGTATCATCTGCAAAGAGAAGATGAAACCAAGTTGATTGGGACCACTTTAGGTTTAGGATCAAACCAAGTTGCTAGGATACTTCTGCAAGGAAATTTATTTATACTGGATACTTATAAACATCTCTAAACATTTGCAGGTAAATTTCTTTTCTTGGAAACTTAATCTGTTACTTGTTAGATTCTCTAGACACGTTTGAATATGTGTCACAAAGTAAAACTGACTTTGTTTATTTGGAAGCTTGACGCTTTTGATGTGAGTTTTTCATGCTAATGCCTCCTTTTGTCCAACGCAGGGATGCTTGCATTTATAGTAACAAGTTGGAACTTATAAAAATATAATGAAAATATTGTGTTTTGTCACATGTGGACATGTAGGATTCCCATATATGTTCATATAATCCATATCCTGTACATATATGTGCTTTTAGGGGTCAAGAAATTGGCTGTCTTAAGGGGTGTTAAGCTTGTTATTGGGGGAAGACGAGTAATGAGGTTGAAATTGAATTTTCACATATCAAAGAAAAAAGTACACCTCAAAATTGAAATCTTCCCCACCCCCAAACTATTTATTGTTTGTATTAGAGCATTATCATTGGGGGTGTAAAACCCCCCAAATTGTTATTTTAGATTCACACAAGCCCAAACTTGGTTACACAAGTGGCTATTGCTAAAAAATTTTAGCAACTAGAATCAGCAAGTTCGTATATATAGGAATTACTGTAGCATGTATATAAAATTAAAATAATATTATTTTATTCCCTCTCTCTCTTCTATTCCCCACACTCCCACTCACTCTCTGACTCTCTCTCTTCTCTCTTATCTCACTTTACGACTCTCTTTTCTCTTCTCTATTCAACTCTCTCTTTTCTCTCTCGCGCGATTTTGTGGTGGTGGATTGGCGAGGCTGTGGAGCGGCAGTGGGTCAGTGGGTTGTGATTTGGGTGGTAGTGGGTTGAGATTTTGTGAAGGTGGGTTGCGATTTGGGTTTCAGTGGTGGTGGCTGGCTTAGTTTCGGTGGTAGTTGGGTTGGCAGTTGCGATTTTCGATTTGGGTTTCGGTGGTGTGGTTGGTGGTTGGTTTTTGGTGTTTCAGTTCTCTGTTCCAATGGTGGTGGCGGCAGTTTGATGTTTCAGGGGTGGTGTTGGTTGGGTGTTTCGGTGGTTGGTAGTTGTTTGGTTGGGTGTTTCAGTGGATGGTGGATGTTTAATTTGGGTGTTTCGATGGTGGCTGAGTTTCGGTTGTAGGTGGTTGTTGGCGGTGTTGGGTTTGGTGGTTTTGGTTTGATATGGTTTTGGGTTTGTTATGATTTTTTGGTTGGTTTTGGGTGATTTTGGTATGGGTTTGTTGGAATTTTGTTGGGTTGATTTTGGGTCTAGGATTGATTTTGGTATGGGTTTGGTTGCTGGGTAGCACAGAGAGAGAGATGAAGGAGAGGAAGAGACCGGTTGCTGGTAGTAGCGAGAGACATGCAGAGGAAGAGAAAAAAAAAATAGAGGAAGAGAGAGAAGAAAGAATAAATAAATGAATAATATTGGTTGTGATGTGAAAAATAAGAAATGTGATGTAGTGTAAGTTGTAAATTTTATTGTAAAATAGATAAAGTATGCTTTTAGATGGTAAAATGACTATTTTTTTAGACATTGGGATGTGAATGCTCTTACGAGGACCGCATAGAAGGTAGCCAAAGTTGGTTTCTTCTTGATGTTATTCTAATTTGGTGTTAAACATAAACTAGAAAACCTAGGAAGCACTTGCACAAATACGGGTGCGGGTACGGGCTTACGAGGACCACATAGAAGGTAGCCAAAGTTGGTTTCTTCTTGATGTTATTCTAATGTTTGGTGTTAAACATAAACTAGAAAACCTAGGAAGCACCTGCACAGATATGGGTGTGGGTACAGGTAAGGTACGACGACACAACAATTTTTGAAAAAGTAGGATACGGTATGGCGAGAATACGTATATTAATTAATTATTGAATATTTTTTTATTTATATTTTTTATATATTGTTAAGTATTTTTTTTTTCATATGATGTTAAATATATATCAATTTAAGAGCAATAATGGATAATAAAGTGAATATATAATTATTAAATGATGTTTAGAAAGAAGAATATAAAATTGAAAAAAAAGGGAACAAGTTAAAAAATTAAAATATTAAATGATGTTTAGAAATAAGAATATAAAATTGAAAAAAAAGGGAACAAGTTAAAACATTAAAGCAATGATATGATAATGAAATAAAAGGCACAATTTATGTGTGCGTGTGTGTGATTCATATATCAAATTGGGCTTGGGAGAAGGGTCCAAGACTTGATAAGTCTGAGTTCGAATGCTTTGTCACGTGCCCAAGCCACAAAACTAAAAGGAATAGATTAGCGGTAAACAAGTGGAGAAACCAAACAAGAGCAACGAAAAAGTCAAAAAAGAACAAAAGGAAGATAAAGGCCAGAGGCAAAGATGAATAAGAAGAAGAAGATCTGCGTCTACAATGAAGAAGAAGAAGAAGATCTATGATGGGTTGGGGTTGTTCTTTAGGTGACCATATTTTTAAATTAAAAAAAAAAAAAAAACATCTGGGACACGCGTGCAGCTGTGTCCCAGCCGCATACCGTGTTGCATACACATCTGACATGGGTACAACAACCATTTAGCCGTATCCGTGCTTTCCTATAGAAAACCTCCTTGACCATATAGAATTAGAATTAGGTAAAAATGGATATTCCCTCAGTTTTGGGCTTATGGAGTTTGTATTGGATAAAACGAGCTGGCCTTTTGGTGGTGTTATCAAAAGCACACTTAAAGCCCCAAATCTTCACCTGGTTGAAGTGAATCTTAATGAAGTGCGTCTCAAGACACTTTTTTTGGAGCTTTTTGCTCAAGCAAAAAAGCACACCTAGGATCGCTATCGCTTTTAATTTATTTTAATTATTTGCTAAAATAAATATTAATATTAGAATTAAATGCTTGATCTGGAAGGAAATGACAAGGACATTGATTTATTATACAAACACTATTCTTATGGTGCTATATTACTTGAACAACTTTTTGTTTTTTACATATCAAAAGACATGAATAAGGATGATTTATTATTCTTGTGCTTTCTAGTCTTTGCCTTCTGGATATATTTTGATTGAACCATATACTTCATTTGATCATAGCTATTATGCTATGATGCACCAATAAGGGTACGGGTATTGGTACGATACAGGTATGGAGATACGACATTTTTTGAAAAATCTAGGATACGATATGTTGGGGATACAAAAATTAATTTATTAATTAATATTTATTTTTAGGTATATTTAAATATTTTCGTACATAATGTATGTTTATTTTAATTTTTAAAATTAAGTAACAATAACAATAAAATGCTTGAAAACATATCTAAAACCAACTAATCAACCAACAAACAATATTATATTTATTATTTTATTTATATGATTATATCAGACCCAACAACAATATATACAACAGAGGCAAAACCAAGTCAAAACAAACCAAAGCCAAAAAGCCTTGCCCAAGCCACTGAGCAATAAAACCAAATGAGAGGCAAAATGAAAAGAGAATAAAAATGGTGATTTGGTGATTCCAATTCAGAGCAAGGGCAAGGCGAGGGAGAGAGAGTGAGAGTTTGAGATACTTACTGGCAAGGAGGAGGAGGAGCTCTGGCATCATCGCAATCCACAAAGGTGAGAGAGAAAGAGTTGCGATTTGCGTTTGTCTGGGCAAATTCGGAGGTGCTAGCAGTAGAGAACACGAGAGAGAGAGAGAGAGAGAGAGAGAGAGAGAGAGAGAGAGAGAGATTAGATTAGGGCTTTTAACCTAGCTGGGCCGATCGACGGTTAGAAATCATCCAGGTGTCAAATTCTTCTCTTTTTTTGTTGTCCGATCTGTACTCGCCATATCTCAAACGTATCCCGTGTGTATTTGAGCCATATTAGAATAAAAGAATCATTTTTTTTTTCACTTGATACTCTCTAGGTATGGTTGTACCCGTATCCGTATCAGGTCCGTATCGGATACCGTTATGATGGCAAAAATGCTGTATCGATGCATCAGAGCTACTATGGCAATTTATTTTTATAAAGTACAAGAAACTTGTATAAAATTTTATGTTTATACTTTTTTATGATAAATTATTATCATATTTTTATGTATTAATTTTTTTCAGTTTTACTATATAAAGATTTTAAGAAATTGAAATAACTAAACTAAAATTTGAACTTGCAAACTCTGTGCAATTGTACTATCCATTTTAGCTAATAGGTAATATATATTACTTTTTTTTTACTTTAGTAACTTCTTTAATTATATGTTATGTATCTTTTTATTAAAGGTTATTATATATTATATTTGAAAAATATGTGCTTCACTTCAATTAGACTTTTGCTTGGGCTTTGTGCCTAGGCTCCAAGAGGCTTGTGGGCTTAAGTGTTCTTGAGTGCTACTTTTACTATTTGTTCTAGCAAGTTGAATGCTATTTATTTATATAATAACCTATATCTATCTATCTATCTATCTATATATATATATATATATATATATAAAGAAGAAAATTCTACCTTTTCGCATCTCAGTTCCTTGCATATGCCACTCTTTGTTGAACCCTTTGCTATAATGGCTTAACAAATCTATGGAGATGTACCAATTGGAACCAGCCTGGGCAGTTTTGCCTTTATCAGAAATAACATGCTTAAAGTAGTAGTTTCCATTTGTTCATAGATCACTGGGGGCACTCTTTTATGTTTCCTTTGGTGCTTAATCCTCCATTCTTTGAAATTTCTTTTACCAGCAAGTAGGCGACAGGATCTGAAGCTTTTAGTGATATTACATGTTATCTTTGAGTTAGGCCTTCGGTCTTCATCTGTCATCTTAATATTCTTTATTAATGACCCTGGCATTTAGTTGATGTAGCCTAGTTGTTTTGTTTTTCAGGAAAAACTCTATCAATGGATCCGGAGACAACAAGAAGAAGGATCTAGAGTTACAACAGTTGATATTCTCAATTACGTTCAGGTATTTTTAACTATTCACCTAACCTAATTTGTTTAGGATCTTTTATAATCTAATGACATTGTATTTTTTTTTTTTTTTTTGATGGTTTAATGACATTGTATTAAAACATATATGCACTCTGAATTGAAATTGAACATTAATTTTAAATAATAATAGTGATACAATATAAAGATTAACTTAGTTGAGTAAGAGGCCGCTGTTGATATCAGGCTTGGGATTTAACTTTTCTAATCAAATCTGTCTGGTGGGTATTCTTGCTGTAAATATTATTGTCAAGATTTCACCTTATTCATATAGGAATTTTCTTTTCGTATACTGCTTCTATGTCTGTGTGATTGTGTATATCTAATGCTCATTCGGTTCTGTTTGTATTGGCACAAAATATTTCTTGGAAAATACTCTTTGGATTTTTTGATGTTTGGTGCAGTAGAAAAACTTTATTTAACAGAATTTTTCTTCACAATCAAAGAAGGCTAAAGCTTAATTGGCAGAAAAGGAACCATTTTGCAAAATATTATTGTCTAACAATCTGATCTCGCTCTCTTCATCAGAGACCCAGACTGAGTCTCCTCTATCTGTACCCATAGGCGGTCGTGCCACCCTCCACCCACACCCATGGCACATCTCTTATCTGTTTTTTTTTTTTGGACTGAAATCAGTAGACACTGCTCTTATCTGACCACCCAGTTGCTGCTGTAATTTGCGATTAGCTCCTAAACCCAGTAGTCTCTCATGTCTTCACTGTGCTCCTCCACGTACCCTATAATTTGGTGTATTTGCACCTCAATTAGGTTGACCTGCCATTTTGTTCCCTCAATTCACCACCACCGCCTGACTTCAACACGTAGAAGCACAGAGAGGCACACCAAACTTTAATGCCACAAGTTGATTATTAATTGAAAGAGAAATAGGGGGAGGGAAGGGGATGGCAGAGGGCATTGGAAAGAAAGGAGGTGCTATGAGTAGGATTTGTTGTTGACTTCATTTAAAAAAAAGAAAATGAGAAGCAATGAGTAGACTTGGAACATTGTTCCTCTATGTTTAATTCGGTGTTTTTGAAGAGAAAGAAGGGCTCATTGCTTTGAAGGGAAAGAGATGCACATGACAAAGTTGAAGTTTTTCTTCTTCTTGTTGATTATTAAATGAAAGAGAAAAAGGGGGAGGGAAGGGGATGGCAGAGGGCATTGGAAAGAAAGGAGGTGCTATGATTAGGATTTGTTGTTGACTTCATTAAAAAAAGAAAAAGAAAAAAGAAAATGAGAAGCAATGGGCAGACTTGGAATGTTGTTCCTCTATGTTTAAAGAATAAGAAGGGCTCATTGCTTTGAGGGGAAAGAGACGCACATGACAAATTTGAAGTTTTTCTTCTTGAAGACTTTATGTGATGGGACTTTGACTCTCCGTGCTTTTTCTGTTTTGGACTTTCTATAGTTCTTGGATACTTTTTGAGTTTTTAACCTCTCGTGTTTTTATTTTTCTTTTTCTTTTTGTTTGGGCTTTTCTTTTTTGGATTTTCTATACTTCTGATGTATTATGGTTGTGCCCCTTTAATTTTTTTTTTTTTTTTTTGATGGATTTAATACTTATCAATGATAACATTGAGACGTTTTTAAGATTTCAAATACAAAATTGAAACAACTGATAGTTTTTCTTCACTAAATTAATATCTGACATAATTTAAAATTATAATAGTATTTATATAAACTCTGCAAAAAAGAGGGGGGGGGGGGGGGTTGTTAAAACTGCCTGTCAGTTACTTCCACAATACTGGGAGCCTTTTGCACTATGTGTAGTTTTATATTAGCTGTTTTGTATTTCTTAGACATATTTGAAATTGAAGATGCTCTAATCCCTGTGCAGAATGAGCTGGACTACTGTGGGGAGGAGCCATCAATGTCCCCTAGAGTTCCAGTGCAACATCAGTACTCTCAACCTGTAACAAATTTCATGAACTCTGGTTTCCCAATCTCGTCAGGCTCATCTTGCCCAATAACTGCTGTGCAAGGAATTCGTTCCGAGCACTGTGACCAGCAATCCAAGAACTCAGTGTTCTCAAATGCTTTATCAAGCCCTGTTCGTCAGAGTCTTCAGCATTATCACATTACTCGGGGAGGGTATTGCCCAAATGGTGGTCTTCCCTTAGGGAATGGAGCCAGGAATAATGAACCCACAATTATTAATAACCAGAGCAGGGATTCTAGTGCTCTGAGTCTCAGTTCCAACGATTCTGCCATGGACATGCACGCAGATAGTCCTGCTCATGAATTCATTTACTGATATTTTACCCATTTCACTAGTCCCTTGCCATGGAGTTCAACTATTCAAGACTAGGGAAGAATTATGGTGATATGAAGCTCTTTTGTTCGTTTCCCATAAGAAATGAAAGCACTGGATGGAAATGATACCGTGACCTCTTAATTTACTTCTCTTGCTGTCGTTGAAGATTGATTTGGGTCTTCTGTATCTTCTGTAAAGCGTTTTTGTTGAATATATCTTTAACAATTAAACTGGCACCTATGGTTTTACTTACCAAAAAGAGGCACCAATGTTTTTGGTTTTTAGTTGTTTTTGTTGCAATTTTTTTCCTTTTCTTTTTGGGCATAAATTATATAATTTCTCTATAGTTTAGAGGTGGTTTAAAAGTAAACCTTGGACTTTACTAAGTTCTAATTAAAATAGTGAATATTTTAAGGTTTCAATTCGTTTTCTTAGTCATTATTCACTAAGATTAACCGAAACTAAACTAAATTGCATTGGAGATATTCTGGATATTACAGACTTGTCACATGTCGGGCAGAACTTGAACCAGGTTTAGCTATGGAGGCTCTCTCAAGGCTATGCTTGCTTGACTTGTAACACTTGAGATGGACGTTATTAAAAACGGCTATGAGAAGCTACGAGTGCTAGTTAGTGAGCTGTTGTCTAAAATGGGGGATAAAAACTATGGAGTTAAAAGACTAGGGGGAGAGACCCCTAAGAAGGTTCTTTTGAAGTTGAGAGTAGGGCGTGTAGTATCTAATAATTTTTCTTTGGCATGGGGTTAATCTTTTATGATGCTTGGGAATGTTGGAACTCTCTAGTATTCTCATGTGTTTTTTTGCAAATCACACTAAGAAATTTAGATACTGTTTCACTCAATCTCACTTTTGTAGGAAAGTGGAATCTCTTAAAAAAAAGTTGGGGGTATTCACATTTTCATGTTTGGAAAAAGTCACTTTTTTTTTAATGGACAATTGTTATGGATTCAACACTCATTTTAAAAATTGTAGTTAATAATTAGTCTAAGAAATATATTTATATCTTCTATTTGGGATTGAGTTATTATATACTAAAAGAAAAAATTATTTTTGTTGGTAAGACATGATTTTGTAATTTCCATGAAGAACAAGAATTTAAATATACATGTCAATTAGAAATGTTAATTAGATTATTGTTTTAGTAAATTTGCCATGATTTATAGTTTATATTTTGTTTCACATTTTTTATTTGGAAAAAAACCTTTATATTATGTTTACAAATCTAAATATATTTCGAGAAGAATAAATCACTCCTATGAGATTCCCAATAATAAACTAAACATAAGAGTCTTATATTCTTAGGAATCATATCAAATTTTAAATAAAGCCAATATAAGAATAATTACATTCGTAGTTATCTAGATTTCTATAACATAAGAATTTAGATATCGAGGATAATGTAGACTCCCACAACCCAAATGCTTTGTGAAAGTTTTAGGGAAGGAGGAAGTAAAGCAGATAGAGTACATGCCTCGTTCTTCACCTATTCATGGAGGAGAAGCCATAGTTTTCAAAATTGTACTAAATATTTAATTGTCAAGGATTGGTATATCAAAAGATTCGTTTAACTATTGGGACATTAGTTCAACAGTTGGTTTAATAATTTATTAATTTAAAGTATATATATAAAAAAAAATTAAAATAGGGGAAAAAAAAAACCTTATCAAGTATCAACTACTCTATTATCACATTAAGTTATATTTAACAGAAATAGAATTCTTAAAGCCTTTAATAAACTTACTAAAAATAGCAAAATCTAAGATATCAAATCATACTTGTACCTTGAACTATAATAATTGGTTTTCACTCACTTGATTGTACAAATGTCTTCTTTAATCACCTCATATGCTCTTTGTTATCGTCTTTATACAAACTACAAACAAGAAGTATCCCAATTATTTACCACAGTACAAAATTAGTTGTATTCCAATTATTATTAAACTTATAGTAATTTTGGTATACTGAATGAATATTACAACATGAATAATAATTTTTATTACTAAGAATAAAAAATGTTATAGAGAAAAAAAAATAAACCTATTGATAGGCTTGGTTGTAAGTTATAACATTATTAAAATCGGGATTGACCCCCCTCCCATTTAAAACCTTCTTATTCCTTCCTATTTTAATATAGATGAATGCCATGTGGCAGACAAACAATCCAACGATTGAAAAAAAAAAAAAATGTCCACGCCATCTACAATTTCTCTTTCATTCTGTCTCTCTTCTTTCCCCCTTTCACCAACAAGGCAACAACATCATCGGAGCAAGAGTCCAAATTAGAGCTTGCCTTCTGTGTATTATTGATTTAGAATAATTTTAGCAAAATATAAACAAATGAAAAAAAAAATCACCTTCGATCTACAACAAACTTGAGACTCACACAAAGCAAAGAAAATGATCTTGGAAGTTGGATCTAAGGGTATGATCACACCATAATTTGATGCTTTCTCACTCATACAATGACCTAGCTTGGTGAATGGTGTTGCTTCGCCAATTTACAGAATGAATAAATTAAAAGTTAGTTATTTACTGAAGAGTCATGTTTCTTAGATTAAATACATCTCTTGGAAAACATATATATCTCTTCTCAAGGAATATGAAGGAGGCTATAAATGCTAGGGCTCCTCATTCATTATGTGTTGGATATATTTCAACAATTTACTTTTGTGATAAGGCAAAAGGAACAACACACAAACCTAAATATAAGCAAAAACACAAATAGATATGATAGACAAGTGCAATAAACAAATACTAAATATATATAAGAAGAAATCTGCAAATAATTAAAAACTCACAGACCAAATGCGTGAATAATGAATGATTCAGATCAAGTCTTGTATTTGACACAATCTCCTTAAAGCAGATTTTGCCTCTCACATAATCACTGTGGTGCTTTGAGACTCATGGACGTCTGCCTCTCAAGATAAAAATTTTTTTATGCATGAAAATGCAGCACACAAAGTCGTGCTCTACGAACTACTCAATGTCTCTTTCTCTCTCTTTGACACAAAATGAATGCACAAAATATTCTCACTGAGAGAGTTTTTTCTTGAAAAGTTGTTTTCAAGAATGAGGGACTATGAAAACTTATACGTTACTGAACAAGCACTCTGTTTCAGTGATAACTACTGTGCACAGACTAACTGACTCAAAAATTAAAATAATAAAATATTATTATTTCGACAAGTGGGCCCAGTCCACATATGCCAAAAGTCCAATCCAATGTCTAACTCATGAGCATATAAACTCATATATTATTTATTTCCTTTCCTATGTGAGACTCGGGATTTTTACCACATTTAATAACATCTTAAAGTGAATATAGAAAACATCAATTTCTCATTCACTACATGCTATTTTTCCAACATTACGTACATTAAATTTATTCTCTTTCTATCAATGTTGGTGATTCCCACCCTGACAAGATTGTCATCCACACTTCAAGATCTAACAGTGGTATAAGAGCCAGGCTCTTGATCCAATTTCTTTAACAAGAATTGTGTTAATCATCGTTAACTAAATCTAACCGTGTGGGTGCTATAGATTTTGATGGTGCTCCACTTATTCAGTGACAAAGAGAAGATTTCACAGTAACAAAGCACCCACAAAGAACCTATGAGGAAGATTGTAACACTTTGATCAGAGAGGAACTAGACGATAAGACAAAACTCAACGACCTCTGGGAACGGATCATGATCACTTCCGGTGGAACTAATTCATGGCTTGGGCTCGTGGCTTCAATGGGTGGACAACATGGTACTAATCCATGGTAATGGTCTACGAAGTGAAGCGTTGAAATGTCTCAGCCCAAGGATGAAGGAGATCGCATGGTGATGTAACAGTTAGGCGACAGCATGATACTGTATGACTGTAAATTGTAAACGATGGGGAACTATGCAGCATTTCGATGAATTGATGCCATAAATATAACCACTGAGATGCATGAAAAAATGGTAGGATTATTAGTGCATAATCTTCTTGGATACATGTAAAGGAATTTTACATGTTGAAGAGACTGAGTTGATAATGTGTCCATGAGCGCTGAATTTATGATTCTAGTTCACGTATTCATGTGTCATTGAGCTTCTGAATTGCTTTGATTAGGAAAAATGACACCTTCTTAACCTAGGCTTGGCAATAAAATAAATTAGATATAGGTGACTAATCACACCTTAGAAATCCCAATGATTGTTGGTGATTTATAATTAAATTAAATCGTTGATAATCCTCATACACAGTGCACACATAGGGTTCACATAGTCATCACGCATTTGTACATGATTCACTCTCCCTTTCTTCTCCAAATAGAAGGAAGGAGGGAAGGAGAGACCCCGGTAGTCTTCTCTATCCTTATCCACACATCATCATGGAACATCGCATCGTCGTAGCACTAAAAGGGTGGTTGAAACCATCTCTTTTGCGAAGCGGCGTATTGACAAGAGTAAAGCATGTAATTAATACATTAATCTAGACATAGAAGCATAGAAGAAATATACTAATCAGAAAAATTAAGCATCAATATATAAACATGCTAAACATAAAGCAAAGCATGGCATTTATTTGATTAAATGAATAACTAGACTAATAAAGCAATATAAAGGTTTAAGAAGCTTTCTAAGGGAGTAATTAAGAGGCTAATGAAGACTTGATTTAAGGCTTTAAAGACTTAGGAAAATGAGATTTTTGTACTGTGGCCCAGTTTAGAAAGATTAGAGGTGGCAATAGTTGATGACGAAATATAAATTGGGAAGGGGGATTTATATTGAAAGGAAAATGAGGTGGAAAACATGCTTATCCTTGCCATGAGCCAGGTAAATGGCAGGGATGGTACTGTTTTTCTGCTCATGCTTCTATAAACTTTTAAAAGCTTCTAGGCCTTTTTAGTCCCATTTTCCTATTTCCGAGTCCTATGACTCCTATATTTTAGCAAATGTTTGGAGGCTTCCGGAACTCAGATTTTTGTGATTTTGCTGTTGTTGGAAAGGTATTGCAATCTACTTTCCAAAGGAACATACTTTATTTCATTCGAAGCAACGGTCGAGAAGAAGATCCAGCAAGAAGTAGGGTGGTTCAACACAAAAATTTACAAGGACGACTATTTGCCTATCTTGTGCATGCGATATCTCTCAATCCTCAGTTGATCTTGTCGAGTGGTTTGTTCCGGGATGTAGAAAATTGATCATAATTCATGGAAGTATAAGCGCTTTGCATCATTCACGCCTAAAACAATTTTTTTTTTTTTTTTACGTGAAGACACCCCAAGAAAACAACTTTTTGACCTATAAAACATATTTTGTGCAATTTGTTCTAACTTTGTGAACTTACTTCAGGATCTTGCCGGCCTTTTTTTTGGACAAGTAAGGCGTTGTTGGAATGGTTGTGATGCCTATTTTCTAAATATGGTTGCTTTATTGTCCCAATCTTACCATTTGGTGAGTTGGAGGCTGTGGAAAGAAATGATAAAATCACTTTCATGCGTAAGTTTCCAGATTAATATTTTTGTTAAATTCTTTTTATTCAAGTGAAGTTTTTGCCATCCAAATATACCAAATCGGATCTTATCATGAGACCTTTCCAACAACTCCTATTTTGGGCCAATTGGTGGTTGTTTGATTATAATTTAACCAAGGTTAAACCATAATCAAACTTTGTAAAAATGGCCAAGTCTTTTGGCTAAAGATTCAATTTTTTTGTGATATCTTATTCATTTCAACTACGAACTGGGCTTGTGAACTATCATTTTAAAGAGAATTTCATGGTCTTTAGCATGAACACAAATTTATCATGATCAGACAATTGGAATATTGGTCAAACCTTGATTAAGCATCGATTAGGGTTGGTCAAACTTAGTTAAATGGTTTTAAATGGTGGATTAGGTTAAAACAAGGTGACATTAGGGCGTCAGACAAATTTTAGGCTAATTTGACTGTTGATCAACTTTGTCAAACCTGTTAAACTTAGTCATAGTGAGGTAATTTTAGGGTGTTGAGCTCTTGAACCATCATAAAAAATTATCTAACATCTGATTAGGAAAAATTACGTTATTTTACGTAGCTCCTTATTTTTTCATATTAAAAATGCATTTTTATTTTTATTTTTTAGGGTTCAAATCTTATTTTTGCATGCAAATTGAAGCCGGCCAAAATAGAATTGAAGACACCCCATTTTACAACTCCCATTTAACCTCACTTGCATTGCACCTCGCATCCCATTGCATGTCACATTATAGGGACAAATTGTAATTTTGATCGTTTGATTTCTAATTACATTGAATGATGTAAATCTTGAAGTTATAGCAATCAGAACAATAGTTCGTGAGCCTTAATTGGACAATCGAATTGAAAGATAGCAAGAGTTTTAACGGTAAAGTGCACTTACATGAATTAGGTCCATACCATACGTGCTTATGAACTCTTAATTTTGATTGGTCTATTTCTATTCCAATTTAAATTAAATGATGTCTCATACTGCTATTGCTTGAGAATATAGTTTATGGTAAGGTTGCATGCACCCGATCTAATCTAGAGACAAATCATTAATTGATTCCTTACAAAATTGGTAAAAATTGGTCAATTAATTAATTAATTTGACATATTTAGAATTAATTTTATGAGCTTGTGGACCAAAAAAAATCAGAAAAATAAGTCAAAATTCGGAAGGAATTAGATTACAACTAAAACAAAAGCTAGTGCATGCAGGTAAGATTTTTAAACCTTTCCTTTTTAATTATGCGTGGGTCCAAGTGCCTGCACCCAATGTGTAACGCCTCAAAATCATAAATAATAAATGTCTATTCAATCTAAATAATCCATAAAAATATTAAATAAATGTAACCAACAACCTAAAATCTCATCACAATTTTCAGAGCTCTAATTCCACCAAAGATAAAATATCCTCAAAATAATTTTCCAGTACAATATTCCATACCATAAAAATAATAATGAAATCCTCAGTTTCACAGTATAATTTGTAACTGTTGTCCTCCAAGAATCTCTACTCTAATGATCCCTCTAATGTATTTGTAAAAGGGAATAAGAGAGGGGGGGGGGGGGGGGTGAGATAACTCAATAAGTGAAATTCACTAATATTGGGGTGTGGGAACAAACCTTTTTAAATAAATAATTCATATAGCAAATTTATAACTTGTAACCCATCAATATTTTAACATCAAATATTTCATATAAAAATATCATTATATTGTGAGCCATTATAACATATATATCAATACTATCATATAAATAATTTTCTAGACTTTTCTCGTGGTTAACGTTTATGCCCCATTGACAGGGTTGTGCTGTCCCCTTTTAGGACTAGAACCTCCTTTTCAGCACTTTTCATAAGGATGGCCCCTTTGGAACCTAAATGTGCACTCCCTTGCTAAGGAGCTTTCTTTTTGGATCCTCAATAGTATACTCCCTTGCTAAGAAGCTATCAAATGTGCACTGTCCCCTTTTTTGGGACCGTTCCTTGCTAAGGACTAGCTGCAGTATGATTGTCCCTTACTATGGACTAAATACAATACTGAGCTTTTAATCACAACTTGCCATAGGTTTTCAAAACATATTAAATATGCTTATACAAATAATCCATTCATAATTCTAAAAAATATAAAGATATGTTCACACATACAAGTTTAAATAAATTTAGGTCGTCCCACCAGTTTTTCATAAAACAAATAGTCAATGTGCACATAAAACATTTATAAAATATCAATTTATATATAGAATATCAACATATTTTCTTTCATATAGAATAGTTTAATAATCAACACTATTTTGGAAAATCCCCCAAAATTAGTAAACACCACTTACCTTTTATTTGCAAAAATATGAAATCAACCACCCTTGAGTCACACTAAATCAGTAGAATTAGAATCTAGCAACACCAAAAATAGGTTCATCAATACACGAATTTCCCATTTAAAATCAGTTTTCACACTTAAATAGTTTAATCTATCAATATTAAAGCCTACCGAGATGTTAGATTCTTTGTGCCATTCTGATTGCAGTACTAAGGCTGCCTTATAATTCAAACTATATGTAGGGCCTAGTTTTGCTCAAATTTCTTTACCCTCTCTACTGCCCAATTTCATTCCTAGTTAGTGGACATTTTCTTGCTAATATAGAAAGACAATGAAAGCATTATTTTGATGTCATTGGAAAGGGTATAAGAAATATCTAGATATTTTCTTTGTTGGAAATTTCTTGTTTTAAGAAGTCATCTCAACCTGTTAGTGGCTAAAAGGTCAAGACTATATCTGACGATGAAAATAAGGGAAAACAAAAAGGCTATATGCATCATTCTTACTCCAATATAATAACAATTACAAGTCATCTTCTCCATTAATATAAGGATAGGTGGAGAGTGACAAGTCAAACATATGCCTAGAAGTCCTTTTTCTTTTAATATATTGATAGGTTAGGTTTTATAAAGTGATGCCTATTATCCTATTAGCTACCAAAGTAATATCAAGCACAGCTCTTTCCTGTAAACGTGGGACAAGTCTAGCCATTGAATATTCAACTCCCTAAATTTAGAGCTAAAGGAAACCATACCTGTTGCAGTCTCACGTTTAGCCAATAAGTAGAAAAAAAATAAGTTGTTCAACCGTGTGTTGCGGCTAAAACAAAAGAAAACTTTTATATATATACGTGTATCTTAAGAGATAAAAGGTTAGGGTTTTTAAAAACTTATCAAGGCCCACATATTTACTTATGCTACCTCACTTGGGCTTCATATTCCATAGTATTTATCTTATTTTTAATATCTTAGGTCCAAATCAATAAAATCCATTTAATTGTAGGCCTCCTTTTTAATTTACATATAATAATTAAATTGGTATAAAAATTATGGGGTGTTATACAATGTGCTTTTCGTCTCCCCTTATTGTGCATGATTATCGTGCTCTAAGAAATACACCACATCCAACCACCTAGGTTAGGTTTAGGAACCATGTATGTGCCATTGGCAAAAGGCCTGATCTATCCAAAGTTTGTGTCCAGTGTTAAGGTACAAAGATGGAAAGGTGTTAGACACTCAACTCTACCCGACCTATGGGTTGATCTCCACTCATTATGTTTCATATCCTAATTCTATCAAAATGTCCCCTAATAGGCTATCCTATACACCCACACACACTAATCCTAACCTAGCATACACCCTAGCATTCATTTAAACATGGCATTATCACAACAAACATCTCATAGTCATCATCCATCTCATCACATCATCACGGTAAACTTATTCATGTCCTAATATACATCTAAGCATGGTATATGCCCTACCATTCATCTAAGCATTTCATGTTCTATCTCATGGCATAACATATTACTTAGCATTACATTTCATCACAAGGCAACAAACATGTCATCATAAAATCACAAGGGCAACAACATCAATACAAGACAATAACATCAAATAAGGCAGCAACATCACATCCCATCACATCATA